>OAMR01000290.1:1389114-1416998 GCA_900205405.1 Echinochloa crus-galli | reverse complement strand
TAGATATTGATGAGATATGAAACTTTGGTATTCATCACTCTTTCATTTGACATCATTTAGTGTAAAAAATTGTGCCTGTAGTTGTCATTTTTTGAAATTTTAAAATTAGATTGTTAAAACAGACTCACATGAGAAATTTTTTCAAAATAATAGCATTAACAAGTTTCGCTGATGAAAATATGGTGATTTTATTAAAATTTAGAAATAAAAATTATCAAATTTGGATTACATATGATGGAGAAAAACTAGATACAAAATTTAATTGTAGATTAAAAGGAGAATGTTCATGTCAATCTCTTGCGGCAGCAAGAGGGACCTCCACGTGGCCTTGCGCCCAGCACAGATCCGGACGTGCCAAAATATTCGGAGTAAGATAGCGTTATAAAATTTTTTATGCCGAACGATGTCATAGACAAGGAACTGTTGTAGTGGCATGTCCAACTCGGTTGTAGGCTGTAGCCCAACGTCTCGCGTTCGAATCCCTTGCGCGCAATCAATTTTTGCCAAGTCCAATAAAATAGTAGTTATGTTATAAATAAAACAAATACTAAAACATTAATTGTATCGTAGCCCAATGGTAATGCACGAGCTTGACTCCCCTGAAGTCGCAGGTTCGAGCCCTTCTTCTGCACCTATTTTTTGCAGGAAAACACTTAAAATAATATATAATCAATTTTAGCAACATATAATATCGTGGCTTACTGTTAAGGCGTTAGCTTCTGATCCATGACGTTGCAGGTTCGAAGCCCCTTTTCAAGTACTTCTTTTTTTTCGATGATGTGGCAAGCAAAAAACTGGTATAAAAAAGAAAAAACAAAATTTCGTTACAAATTGTTCCTTACCGCAATGCTAAACTTTGCACATGTGTACCATGACATGAGGTCATGGGTTCAAGCCCGATGGTGATCACTTTTTTTTCTTTTATTGGTTATTTCTTTGCACACGATGCGAAGGAGAGCCAATGCTAAACTTTGCACATGTGTATCATGAGGTCATGGGTTCAAGCCCGATGGCGATCACCTTTTTTTTCTTTTATTGGTTATTTCTTTGCACACTATGCTTCTTTTATTGGTTATTTCTTTGCACACGATGCGAAGGAGAGCCACGGATGTGACCACTCAACGTTGTACGATTTAATTAAAACAAAATGTCAAAGTAAGAGACACAAATGATATGACGATTTTTAATCTATTCATCGTGACGAATTTACTAAAACATCATAATATTCTGGATCGGTTTGTGACGAATTTTATAAAACGTCACTATGTTTGGGCTTGAATATCCACCAATGCACATCTATGACGAAAAACAGAGAAACGTCATAGATGCAATACAGTTTGTGACGAATTTTATAAAACGTCACTGTGTTTTGGGCTCAAATATCCACCAATGGACATCCATAACGAAAAGTAGAGAAACGTCATAGATGCAATACAGTTTGTGACGTTTTTCAAAAACATCACAGAAAATTCGTCATAGATTAACATATTTGTTGTAGCGTTCTGGGGGAAAATGCACCCGCTAACATATTGGAAATTGAATTGTCTCTTTTTCTGAACGGACTTGTGCCAATACTTGGGCCCTGTTTAGTTCCTTTCAACTTCTCAAAATTCTCTCTCTAAACTTCACTATTCACCTATCACATCAAATCACATCAAATCTCTCTCCTCATGTATGTAACACTAAACGTGGGTAAATAAAAAAACTAAGTACATGGTGTTTTGATGTACACGACGAGACGAATCTTTTGAGTCTAGTTAGGTCATGATAGGATAATGTTTACCACAAACAAATAAAAAATGCTACAGTGTTCGATGTGACTTTTTCACTTTACTTTTTACTTTTTTTTCGGAACTAAACACCCAACAGGTATCCTGAACTGGACATATGCCTAAAGTAAGAATCTCACCCTCGGAATGTATTGGTTCCCGTGCACTTCTCGTGTCAACATGAAGACTGGTATCATATTGGGGGTGTTTAGTTCCTGAAAAAAGGTAAAAAGTGAAGTGAAAAAGTCACATCGGACACTGTAGCATTTTTCGTTTGTTTGTGGTAAACATTATCCTACCATGACCTAATTAGGGTTAAAAGATTCGTCTCGTCGTGTACATCAAAACCATGTAACTAGTTTTTTTTTATTTACCCACGTTTAGTACTCCATGCATGAGGAGAGAGATTTGATGTGATAGATGAATAGTGAAGTTTGGAGAGAGAATTTTTATAAGTTTGATGATGTGACCGGAAACTAAACAAGGCTGAGATCCTTCAGATTATGGCTGTGACAGAATCCTTGGCCCTAGGAATTTTCAAAGATTTGGATACTGTTGCTTGATTGAAGATAACTCAACTGCAGGCTTCAAACATCAACCACATATGCATATATGCTTGGAGTAGCAATCTGACCGGTCCAAACTCCAAACTGCCCGTGACCAATGTTCATGTTGAGTTGACATGAAGCCTGACTTGTGATTGGAGCCCTTATATCCTTGAGATAACCCACATACGGGCCTTGTTTAGATATCGAATTTGGGAGGTTGAATTTGAAAGTAAGATGTCACTTCGTAATCATTGCGACACTGTAGCATTTCGTTTGTATGTGCGAAAAATTATCCAAAAATTGATTAATTAGGCTCAAAATGTTCGTCTCGCAGAGTACAACAAGACTGTGCAATTAGTTTTTAATTTCATCTACATTTAGTACACATGCATGTTATGATATTTTGATGTGACGGAAAATTTTTTTTGCATAGTGAATCTGGGAGTACTCTTTTGTAGGGATGAAAGTGGTGTGGATAATTTCCGCGTCCGATCCGATCCGAATCCGAATTTTAAAGATATGGAGAAGAGTTTTGGATATCCGCGTGGATATGGATAATCCGAATCCGATTGTGTGTGGATGCGGAGTAGGATATGGTTTTAGTGAAATCCGGCGGATATGGATTATCCGATAATTGATCGCGGATTATCCGAAGCTTATAATAGGATATCCGACTACTTCTGTGAGCCCACTATAATAAAATTTAAGCCCAGCCCACATATATAGAAAATATTTTAGTAATGTTTATTTTGTTTCTCTCTCGAACTGAGGATTGAATAATTTTTGTTCGGAGTAAGTGTTGAGTACCGCTGTCAACTGTTAAGGTTACTTTAGCTGTGTAGTAAACTATAAAAGGACTATTTTTTATGTTATATTATTTCTTTGTGGTTTACGTTTAAAAAATATTCACCATCATAAAAAGTTACACATAAGTATGTATTATCCGTCTGTTTTAATCCGCTTCCGCACCGACTCCGATCCGCGTCCGCACCATCTCCGATATCCGTTAAAATCCGTATCCATAACCGTATTCGGGTAATATCCGCTCCGCTCCGTATCCAACAGAAAAAAGAGGATGCGGATATGGAAAAAGTATTATCCGCTCCGATCCGATCCGTTTTCATCCCTACTCTTTTGGGATCTAAACAAGGCCACGGTTGTAATAGGCTTGCAGACAAAGCTGGACCAGGGTATTTCAGAGATTCCAATACCGATCTTGACTGAAGACGAATCAACTGTGGCCTGGAAGATACTAGCAGCGGCGACAGAAGAAAAGGATAAACGCATAAGCATCAGCATCTTAATCCGTCCTTGCATCCGGGAGCAGGAATTTCATTGCATTTTTCATGTACAACCAAATTGAATTGGCAATTTATTTCGCGGCTGGCAGAACGACTCTTCCCTGCACCAGACATTTGTACTCTGAGATGCTGATTGCTGACAGGTGGAGAGGCACCCAGCAGTCAGCCAGGTGAAGCCTGGAGGTGAGCTCGTTCAGGTTACTGGTACAGGTTCGAACGCACCAGATTCAGAATCTCCGAGTCGCCGGCGGCATCTGCTAGACGGCTTTCTGCCAAGAACAGCACGCACCGGTTGCTTTCGGTCTTTCACTGGTGCCGGAAGTGTGCAAGGCTCCAACTGAGCTGCCGTGCAAAACTCCAATTAGCGTTGCTTTCAGCCTTGGTTTTTTATGCTAATCTGCGTGTACATCTCCAAGATGTCTGCACTTCTGTCCTCTTTCTTGCTGTTGGATAAAGGTCGATTGCCTTCTTTACTAAACTTCAATTTCCATGTGGAAATGGCTTGGAAATTTCAGGCTTTTCTTTGGGTGGTGAAGTCTGGAAAGAAAACCAGGATTGAACCTACCAAGGTTCGCATTCAAATTAGTCTTTGCTTTCGCTTCATACACCTGTTGAAGAATTGTAAATTCGAATGAAATTCATGTGATGTTTGTCCAAACGGGGCCACATTTGTATTGTGCGGATCTTACTGCAACGGTGCAACCATTTCTGTTGTCAGTTTTCACATGGAATTCATGGCCCTGGAGGAGCCGACAGTCCTTGCCTCATTGGGCAACCCTTTTCGTTCCGCGGCCAAGATCGATGCCAGCTGGAAGCATCCATCACCGTCGGATCCTCGCCTCCTCCATCCGAGCCGTCGAGTTTGCGCGTCCCCTTCCCGTTGGTCCCCGGCGAGGTCCACCTCCCCACCGCCGTGCCGCCACCTCAGCCGGCGGCCGGGGCCCGCGAAATCTCCTCGGCTGCTGCTTCCTCTTCCTCCTCTCCCTCATCCCTTTCCCCCCATCCACCACAGCCCCACCACCACCTCCACCACCACCACCGCAGCCTCTCGCCGCGCCGCTCCGAACCCTACCTAGCACCACCCGCCGCCGTCCCTCGCTGAACCCTGTCTGTCTTCCTCCGCCGAGCCATGGCCAGCTTCGGTGTCGATACCCGCCCGGCCGCGCGGCCTCGCGGCGGGCGGCGGAGGGCGGGGGGGGGACGGGACGGGGGAGGGCGCGCTGTCCTTCCTGTCCCGCGGCCTGCGGGAGGACCTGCGCCTCATCCGGGCGCGGGCCGAGGAGCTGGAGACGTTCCTCAACGCGCCGGTCCCGGAGCCCGAGCTGCTCGCGCGCCTCCGCGGGCCTACTCGTCGTCCTCGGCGCGGACGCGGCTGGACCTGTCCGCGATCGGGAAGGCGTTCGAGGCCGAGTCGTGGAGGGGCGCCAGGGGCGGCCCGCCCAGGTGGAGGTGGGAGGAGGAGGCCGAGGAGTGGGAGCCCTTCAGGATGGTCAAGGCGCGCCTCAGGGAGCTCGAGCGGAGGCGGCAGCAGGGGCAGTTGCCCAGCGACATGCTGCACAAGGTCAAGCTCGGCTTGGTAGCTTCCCAGACTTGGGATACTAAACTGTTTTTGAAATTATGATGGATTGAGAAGCAAGCAAAGCTCCCCAGTTCGATGTTGAAAAATTTCCTTTCCCTGGGGTGCCAAATGGAGTTATTAATATACCACTTCCAATTTGGATGGGAACTCCCATCTCATGTGATGCAAATTGAGTGTGCTCCGTGACTATGCAAATCTTTTGTAACTTTGGTTAAAATTTTTGAAGATTTAAAATTTGTGTTCGAGAGTTGAAAACTTAAGTGTGTCCAAATTCAAGATGTCCAATTTGATGCTAGCTACTTCCGAAATTCGTAAATCCATCGAATTAAATGATCTAAGAGGCTGGGCCAGAAAGGTCACTTTTAAGCAATGACTACTACGGATGCAGTAACCTAACTTGGATTAATGTGTACATTTTATATTGCTTTTTGGTGCCATGCTGACTAAGAGGATCTTGTTAGAACTGAAATTGAATACCGGATGCTGAATGAGGTAAATAAAGTAGCAATTTTAAACCGATTGGAGGTTGAAAGCCCGCCCATTGGAATGATCTTTGATGAAGCCTAGAAGTCTGATCGATTTTAGATTTTTCTTCGTGTTTAGATTTATATGAATGGGAACTTTTATAGACTTTGAGGATTGAAATTCAAGTAAGAAAAAGTCAGCAGTTTTGAATTCAGTCATAGTCTCCAATACATTTAGTATCTGCACAATCATATAATTTACACTTGCTTGCAAATGTGCCGATCTTAATTAAGCTTTTTCTAGGGTACACGTGATGCAGACTGCTCTTGTTCTTGTAGAATATTAAATTGACGGACCATTGCACTTGTTCTTGCAGAAATCAATGAGCTTTGCGCCTGACGCATCTGAGGTTAGTCATCTCCTATTCGCTTCTTGTTGAATATTGTAGTCTAGGAGATTCACTCCAAAACCTTTTACACGCATACTGGTATCGTTCTATTGGTTAGGGCTTACTTCTCTCTGCTTGAATGACTTGTGACAGTGACTTTGGCAAGAAGTGTTTAATCAGAACAATATGATTGTCTTCAAATGTTCCTTTCAGTTTGTAACTTGTGCATGTGTTACTGGATTTTAGAATCACAGATTGCTTCCCAATGTATGATGAAGTGGTCATTCTGTATTTCTATGTAACACTTTTCCAAAACCCTGGAATAATTGAATTTCTTTTGCATATTCCAATTCCAGTAAATCCTTATGAAACTAAATTGAGCATTTCATCTTGCTAGAACACAGTTTCACTATTGATGCGTTGTACATAATATTTCTTGTCTGCTTTTGCACTTTCCTAATCAGTATTTCTCTTGTACAGGATGTTCCACCACTGGATTTAGGAGAACTTTTTGCTTATTTTCTAAAGCAATCTGCCATTGTTCGACCAACTTGGTATAAAAAGAGGTAAGATGCTTGTTTTTTTTGTGTGTGTGTTTAGCTTGGTTTGATCTGATTTTTCTTTCTCATGTGTATAGAGTATGCGACAAGTTGGTGGAGTCTTTATGCAGCAAGCGCAAGGACCACCATGCATATAATTTTCTGTCAGCAAGTGAACATCTTCATTGAGAAATGACAATGTTGGGGACGAACTCGACCTAAGAATAGCTAGTGTCCTACAAAGTACAGGACACAATTATGAAGGTGGATTTTGGAATGATGTGAAGGCTGACATATCTGACAAGAGACATGTTGCCATAGTTACCACTGCTAGTTTCCCTGGATGACTGGAACGGCGTGAATCCTTTGTTTCGAGCGGCATACTTGGCTAAATCTTCCAAGCAAAATGTAACCTTGGTAGTGCCCTGGCTTTGCAAGTCAGATCAAGAACTTGTCTATCCCAACAGCATGACTTTTAATTCTCCAGAAGAACAAGAAAACTATATGAGGAATTGGCTGGAGGAAAGAGTTGGTTTCAAGACAGACTTCAAAATATCGTTTTACCCAGGAAAGGTGAGGTTTCATTTTTCAGCACAATGTTTATTTCAACACAATGTGCATGTCTCATCTACTCATGATTTTTTCCAACAACAGTTTCAGAAAGAAAGGAGAAGTATAATTCCTGCTGGGGACACTTCACAGTTTATACCATCAAAGGAAGCTGACATTGCAATCTTGGAAGAGCCCGAGCACCTCAACTGGTATCATCATGGGAAACGTTGGACAGACAAATTCAATCATGTTGTTGGTGTTGTACATACAAATTATTTGGAGTACATCAAGAGGGAGAAGAATGGTGCTATTCAGGCCTTTTTCGTTAAGCACATCAACAACCTGGTGGCCAGAGCTTATTGCCATAAGGTAGTCAATATTGTCTCTTTCTACACCACTGTGATGTATACATCATTTGTGTACATTTAGTCGAAAACAATTTTATGGGTCATTTATCATTTGTGGCTGATGGTGCCAATGCTGTGTAGATTTTGCGGCTGTCAGGTGCTACTCAAGATCTGCCCAAGTCAATGATCTGCAATGTGCACGGTGTTAACCCCAAGTTTTTGGAGGTGGGAGAGAGAATAGCAGCGGAGAGGGAGTCTGGCCAGCAATCTTTTTCGAAAGGAGCTTATTTTCTGGGGAAGATGGTCTGGGCCAAGGGTTACAGAGAACTGATAGATTTGTTTGCGAAGCACAAGAGTGATCTGGAAGGCTTCAAGTTGGACATCTATGGGAATGGTGAAGACTCACACGAAGTGCAATCGACCGCCAGGAAGTTGAATCTGAACCTCAACTTTCATAAAGGCCGGGACCATGCAGATGATTCGCTTCACGGGTAAAGTCCACAGCTACTCAATTGCCTTCGTTTCAAAACATCCCCATCTTATGTCAGGGAATGTGATGTGATGTCATTGATTGAAATGTCTCCCATTCTACTTTCAGGTACAAGGTCTTCATAAACCCGAGCATCAGCGACGTCCTGTGCACAGCGACTGCCGAGGCACTCGCGATGGGCAAGTTTGTGGTCTGCGCAGACCACCCGTCCAATGACTTCTTCCGGTCATTCCCGAATTGCCTGACTTACAAGACCTCAGAGGACTTCGTCGCGAGGGTGAAGGAGGCCATGACGCGCGACCCGCAGCCCCTGACCCCCGAGCAGCGGTACAACCTGTCTTGGGAGGCTGCCACCCAGCGGTTCATGGAGCACTCTGAGCTCGACAAGGTTCTGAACAGCAGCGGCGACAACAGCGACTGCAGCAGCAGCAGCAGCAGCAGCACCTCTAGTGAACGCGACAGGAGCAGGGGTGGAAGGATGAGGAAGTCTGCCTCGGTGCCCAACATGTCGGAAGTCGTGGATGGCGGGCTGGCATTCGCGCACTACTGCCTCACGGGGAGTGAGCTCCTGAGGCTGTCGACCGGCGCCGTCCCTGGAACCGGGACTACAACAAGCAGCATAGCTTGGACCTCCGCCTCCCGCCGCCCCAGGTACAAAACCCATATACGGCTGGTGAATGAATACACTGCCCACCGTCGATCAGTAGTATAGCACGCCTAGATATACATATAGCTCTGTATTCCATCTGTAACGCTAGCGTTTTCATCTTGTTCCGTGTCGTTTGCCTCTGCTGGTGCCAAAGGCAGGCAGGCCTGCTTGTTCATTATTACAAACCACTATGCTTCTTAGTTGTAGATCGAGCTGTTTTGAAGTTTTTTGGTGCCCTGCCCTTTTGGCTCTCAATTTTTGAACGAAACCGGCAGGAGAGCTGCCTATTTATATTAAAAAGAAAGAGCTTTGGCTCTCAATTGAAACTAGGCATAGTGTCCAGTCTTCAGAATTGAGGTGTGTATAGCTGCAATGCTGCTGCTGCATGCATCGAACAAGCATGCACGCGCGTGCTGCGTCGGTCTGGTGTTCTTGCTGATCTCTGTTCTGGTAGACCACACCATGTAATGTGCCAAAGGTGGTTGGGTGGCTCTGATCGGAATCCACACGGTGGCCATGTCCTCGTGTTGGCTCCAAAGTGCCATGGGCATGGCCACTCGCGTGCGCTTATGCCACTGTTGCTGCCCTGCATTGCATTACAGTTTCAGAAAGAAAGGAGAAGTATAATTCCTGCTGGGGACACTTCACAGTTTATACCATCAAAGGAAGCTGACATTGCAATCTTGGAAGAGCCCGAGCACCTCAACTGGGCGATCGGGAAGGCGTTCGAGGCCGAGTCGTGGAGGGGCGCCAGGGGCGGCCCGCCCAGGTGGAGGTGGGAGGAGGAGGCCGAGGAGTGGGAGCCCTTCAGGATGGTCAAGGCGCGCCTCAGGGAGCTCGAGCGGAGGCGGCAGCAGGGGCAGTTGCCCAGCGACATGCTGCACAAGGTCAAGCTCGGCTTGGTAAGCTTCCCAGACTTGGGATACTAAACTGTTAATTTGAAATTCTGGATGCTAAACCTCGAGAAGCAAGCAAAGCTCCCCAGTTCCGATATGGTTGAAAAATTTCCTTTCCCTTGGGGTGCCAAATGGAGTTATTAATATACACTTCCAATTTGGATGGGAATCAACTCCCATCTCATGTGATGCAAATTGAGTTGCTCCGTGAACTATGCAAATCTTTTGTAACTTTGGTTAAAATTAGTTTTTGAAGATTTAAAATTGTGTTCGAGAGTTTGAAAACTAAGGTGTCCAAATTCAAGATGTCCAATTTGATGCTAGCACCTACTTCCGAAATTCGTAAATCCATCGAATTAAATGATCTAAGAGGCTGGTGGTACCAGAAAGGTCACATGTTTTAAGACAAATAAGGCAACTCTGGACAGTAACCTACTACGGATGCCTAATGTGTACATTTTATATTGCTTTTTGGTGCCATGCTGACTAAGAGGATCTTGTTAGAACTGAAATTGAATACCGGATGCTGAATGAGGTAAATAAAGTAGCAATTTTAAACGATTGGAGGTTGAAAGCCCGCCCATTGGAATGATCTTTGATGAAGCCTAGAAGTCTGATCGATTTTAGATTTTTCTTCGTGTTTAGATTTATATGAATGGGAACTTTTATAGACTTTGAGGATTGAAATTCAAGTAAGAAAAAGTCAGCAGTTTTGAATTCAGTCATAGTCTCCAATACATTTAGTATCTGCACAATCATATAATTTACACTTGCTTGCAAATGTGCCGATCTTAATTAAGCTTTTTCTAGGGTACACGTGATGCAGACTGCTCTTGTTCTTGTAGAATATTAAATTGACGGACCATTGCACTTGTTCTTGCAGAAATCAATGAGCTTTGCGCCTGACGCATCTGAGGTTAGTCATCTCCTATTCGCTTCTTGTTGAATATTGTAGTCTAGGAGATTCACTCCAAAACCTTTTACACGCATACTGGTATCGTTCTATTGGTTAGAGGCTTACTTCTCTCTGCTTGAATGACTTGTGACAGTGACTTTGGCAAGAAGTGTTTAATCAGAACAATATGATTGTCTTCAAATGTTCCTTTCAGTTTGTAACTTGTGCATGTGTTACTGGATTTTAGAATCACAGATTGCTTCCCAATGTATGATGAAGTGGTCATTCTGTATTTCTATGTAACACTTTTCCAAAACCCTGGAATAATTGAATTTCTTTTGCATATTCCAATTCCAGTAAATCCTTATGAAACTAAATTGAGCATTTCATCTTGCTAGAACACAGTTTCACTATTGATGCATTGTACATAATATTTCTTGTCTGCTTTTGCACTTTCCTAATCAGTATTTCTCTTGTACAGGATGTTCCACCACTGGATTTAGGAGAACTTTTTGCTTATTTTCTAAAGCAATCTGTACCATTGTTCGACCAACTTGGTATAAAAAGAGGTAAGATGCTTGTTTCTTTTTGTGTGTGTGTTTAGCTTGGTTTGATCTGATTTTTCTTTCTCATGTGCTATAGATGTATGCGACAAGTTGGTGGAGTCTTTATGCAGCAAGCGCAAGGACCACCATGCATATAATTTTCTGTCAGCAAGTGAACCATCTTCATTGAGAAATGACAATGTTGGGGACGAACTCGACCTAAGAATAGCTAGTGTCCTACAAAGTACAGGACACAATTATGAAGGTGGATTTTGGAATGATGTGAAGGCTGACATATCTGACAAGAGACATGTTGCCATAGTTACCACTGCTAGTCTTCCCTGGATGACTGGAACGGCCGTGAATCCTTTGTTTCGAGCGGCATACTTGGCTAAATCTTCCAAGCAAAATGTAACCTTGGTAGTGCCCTGGCTTTGCAAGTCAGATCAAGAACTTGTCTATCCCAACAGCATGACTTTTAATTCTCCAGAAGAACAAGAAAACTATATGAGGAATTGGCTGGAGGAAAGAGTTGGTTTCAAGACAGACTTCAAAATATCGTTTTACCCAGGAAAGGTGAGGTTTCATTTTTCAGCACAATGTTTATTTCAACACAATGTGCATGTCTCATCTACTCATGATTTTTTCCAACAACAGTTTCAGAAAGAAAGGAGAAGTATAATTCCTGCTGGGGACACTTCACAGTTTATACCATCAAAGGAAGCTGACATTGCAATCTTGGAAGAGCCCGAGCACCTCAACTGGTATCATCATGGGAAACGTTGGACAGATAAATTCAATCATGTTGTTGGTGTTGTACATACAAATTATTTGGAGTACATCAAGAGGGAGAAGAATGGTGCTATTCAGGCCTTTTTCGTTAAGCACATCAACAACCTGGTGGCCAGAGCTTATTGCCATAAGGTAGTCAATATTGTCTCTTTCTACACCACTGTGATGTATACATCATTTGTGTACATTTAGTCGAAAACAATTTTATGGGTCATTTATCATTTGTGGCTGATGGTGCCAATGCTGTGTAGATTTTGCGGCTGTCAGGTGCTACTCAAGATCTGCCCAAGTCAATGATCTGCAATGTGCACGGTGTTAACCCCAAGTTTTTGGAGGTGGGAGAGAGAATAGCAGCGGAGAGGGAGTCTGGCCAGCAATCTTTCTCGAAAGGAGCTTATTTTCTGGGGAAGATGGTCTGGGCCAAGGGTTACAGAGAACTGATAGATTTGTTTGCGAAGCACAAGAGTGATCTGGAAGGCTTCAAGTTGGACATCTATGGGAATGGTGAAGACTCACACGAAGTGCAATCGACCGCCAGGAAGTTGAATCTGAACCTCAACTTTCATAAAGGCCGGGACCATGCAGATGATTCGCTTCACGGGTAAAGTCCACAGCTACTCAATTGCCTTCGTTTCAAAACATTCCCCATCTTATGTCAGGGAATGTGATGTGATGTCATTGATTGAAATGTCTCCCATTCTACTTTCAGGTACAAGGTCTTCATAAACCCGAGCATCAGCGACGTCCTGTGCACAGCGACTGCCGAGGCACTCGCGATGGGCAAGTTTGTGGTCTGCGCAGACCACCCGTCCAATGACTTCTTCCGGTCATTCCCGAATTGCCTGACTTACAAGACCTCAGAGGACTTCGTCGCGAGGGTGAAGGAGGCCATGACGCGCGACCCGCAGCCCCTGACCCCCGAGCAGCGGTACAACCTGTCTTGGGAGGCTGCCACCCAGCGGTTCATGGAGCACTCTGAGCTCGACAAGGTTCTGAACAGCAGCGGCGACAACAGCGACTGCAGCAGCAGCAGCAGCAGCAGCACCTCTAGTGAACGCGACAGGAGCAGGGGTGGAAGGATGAGGAAGTCTGCCTCGGTGCCCAACATGTCGGAAGTCGTGGATGGCGGGCTGGCATTCGCGCACTACTGCCTCACGGGGAGTGAGCTCCTGAGGCTGTCGACCGGCGCCGTCCCTGGAACCCGGGACTACAACAAGCAGCATAGCTTGGACCTCCGCCTCCCGCCGCCCCAGGTACAAAACCCCATATACGGCTGGTGAATGAATTACACTGCCCACCGTCGATCAGTAGTATAGCACGCCTAGATATACATATAGCTCTGTATTCCATCTGTAACGCTAGCGTTTTCATCTTGTTCCGTGTCTGTTTGCCTCTGCTGGTGCCAAAGGCAGGCAGGCCTGCTTGTTCATTATTACAAACCACTATGCTTCTTAGTTGTAGATCGAGCTGTTTTGAAGTTTTTGGTGCCCTGCCCTTTGGCTCTCAATTTTTGAACGAAACCGGCAGGAGAGCTGCCTATTTATATTAAAAAGAAAGAGCTTTGGCTCTCAATTGAAACTAGGCATAGTGTCCAGTCTTCAGAATTGAGGTGTGTATAGCTGCAATGCTGCTGCTGCATGCATCGAACAAGCATGCACGCGCGTGCTGCGTCGGTCTGGTGTTCTTGCTGATCTCTGTTCTGGTAGACCACACCATGTAATGTGCCAAAGGTGGTTGGTGGCTCTGATCGGAATCCACACGGTGGCCATGTCCTCGTGTTGGCTCCAAAGTGCCATGGGCATGGCCACTCGCGTGCGCTTATGCCACTGTTGCTGCCCTGCATTGCATTGCGTTGTCCTGCCCGTGGTTGCATTGCAGGGATGGTGTACCACAACCACTGCTGATGCTCTGGCCCTGGTTCTAGGCTCTACCTCACCTACTGATGAATGTGGTGTGCACTGTGTGTGTGGGCAGTGGTGTGCTACGGACTATATCATGATTGGCGACCCGACCCCATGGGTTTAGTGATGGAGCGAATGTCTGTGACTGTGCATGTCTTCTGGTACAATACAGTACTTACTTCAAAGAGTGCAGTGGGGTACACGTAGAGAGGGGGATAGGGAGAGGCTCTATGTAGACTCTAGAGCTTAGCCCTACACTACTGTATGCCACGTCACCTTTTTTTGCTGGGCATGTGATGGTGGGCCTGTCTGCGCTGCTGCCGTGCCCTGCCCCTGTGGGTATCTTGCTCTCTTCTCTCCCACCCTACACATACGGCAGTGGCAGACTGGCAGGCTGTGCCCGTGTCACCGTGTGGGCCTTCCCCTGCCACGGGACGGGCCCAGCCCGGCACTAGCCCGTGCTGCCTGACCTGTTTCACGGCGGTGATGATGCAATAGCCCACTTGCTCAGTTGCCCTCGTGAGCAGCAGCAGCATCAAGTTTTTTTTTTGAGAGGAAGCAGCAGCAACAAGTGAGCAGTGAGGAGAGAGGGGAGGGCGCCATGGGCCATGTCGGCTCTGTTTAGATGTAAAAAGCAACTCTCAAATTTACTATGAAAAAGAAGATTCTCCATCACATCAAAATGTCATAGCATGTATGGAGTAATAAATATTGATGAAATCAAAAACTAATTGCACAGTTTTGTTGTGCTCTGTGAGACGAACATTTTGAGCCTAATTAATCAATTTTTGGATAATTTTTCACAAACACAAACGAAATGCTACAGTGACGCAATGATTACGAAGTGACATCGTACTCCCAAATTCACACTCCCAAATTCAACCTCTAAACACCGCCGTCATGTGCGAGCAACTTGTGCAGTCGAGCGAGAGCTGCGATGCGACGGATTGGATTGGATTGGAACCCATATATCCGGCCCTTCATTGATCTGGGTGGGTGAAGTCTTTCAAAAAAAAATATCTGGGTGGGTGACTGGACATCACGCTGACCCTGTTTCAGTAAGCGTTTAGACAAACTAATGAACCCAGATGCACTATAGTGGCATGGTACTAATTAAGCTCACTCACTGGAGGAGATTAGTACCATTCATTCAAGCCGCAAGATGCCTTGTTCTCTGCAGCTCTCCGCAGGTGATGATGGTTGATGGAATGAGATCGAGAGAAGATGTGCTGTCATTTGTTGTTACCTCGTTATCTCCTTCTCCCTGTCGGTTGCGGTTACAGCGCCGGATTTGCAGGGATCCAAACGACCGCCACGTCTCCGAACCCGTTTGGCTCCCGTCTCTTGTTGCTATAGATGCAGGCTATAGCTGCTACAATGCAGGCATAGGGCATCATAGAGTTGCTCATGGTACGAGCCATGGTGTCGGCCGGGGTGACGATGACGACCATCCGATGATAGGGGGTATGTAGCCGCGCCTATGGCGCTAGCTGCTAGCTGCAATGAGTGGCTATAGCTCCACCGGCCAATGGCAATGGGCGCCTGATGCTCGTGGCTAGCTGTGGTAATCGTATCCTTGCTGGGGCAGACGACGGTTTCTGGCCTTTTTTACACCCAGGCCGGGGCTAAAGATGGCGCCTTTTTACCGCGACTGGATGCTAAGCGTTGCTGTAGCTGCGACGACCCCGTTGCTTTGCCTTGACGCCTCTCTCCGGTCTCCATGCGAGTGAGTGTTTCACTGTGTGCAGATTCATGCTGTCTGTGCGTGTGATCCCCTCCCCTGTACGTGGTGTGCCTCTCTGTCCCTAGATGCAGCCATGCCCCTCCTCCATGTCCTGCCGCTGCTGGTTGCCGCCTTTGGCCGTGTTTAGATGTTGAAATTGGGTGGGTGAATTTGGAAGTATGATGTCACATCGTAATCATTGCGCTACTGTAGCATTTCGTTTGTATGTGCGAAAAATTGTCCAAAAATTAATTAATTAGGCTCAAAATGTTCGTCTCATAGAGTTCAACAAAACTGTGCAATTAGTTTTTGATTTCGTCAACATTTAGTACTCCATACATGTTATGACATTTTGATGTCACGGGGAATCTTCTTTTTGCATAGTGAATTTAAGAGTTGTCTTTTTGAACTAAACAGGGCTTTGTGCTGTGTCACGGCCTTTCCTGTCGCGCATGATTAGGGCTCTAACCGAGGCGAATATCTTGCCAAAACGAAGCCAACAGGACCCCGGACACACACGGAACAAATAAAGACGGACGCACATTTATCATGGTCGCCATCAGAGCGCTACCGCACCGAATCTCCCGGGCCACATGGCTGGCTCCGCTCCTCCGTGGCGCCATCGCGAAAAGGCCCCAGGGAGAGAGAATCCGATGGGGGTCGCGCGCCGATATAATGCACAGTCACGAGCTATGCGTAAATCCTTTTCTTTTTCATTCATGCTTTGATTGAATCTACAGCTGAACATCTATCCAAGCTTCGAGGCTTTGCTTGTTCGAGCTGATCGATGCTCATCAGCTCGCCTACAGAAAACAGAGCCCAATGCAAAGTAAGGGTCGTGATGGGGTGATGGCAAAAAGTAGCCTTGGCCATATATCTAACGAAAATAAGGTTGGAAGCGTATACGACGAGATGCGGTGTCTCGAGAAAGCTTAAACCTACTTTTATATAAGTTAAAGCATAGCTTATATCCTAGTATGACAGGTCACGTTTGGATCCAAGAGCTAAACTTCCGTTATTACGGATCCAAATAAAACAACTCAGCTAAAAGACCACGTATTTGCCTCCTAGATAATTGGAGTCCAACTATTTCTTTAGCTATTATAGTTAATTAGCTAAACGACTCAAATTAACATCCCAACTAAAGTTTAGATAGCTAAACAAACTACTACAAATTAGCTAGATAATTTCTAATTAGGGTAGATCCAAGTAGACACCACTACAACTAGTTCACTACAATAGCGGTAAAAGTTGTGGTACATGCTATATCTGCATTATATTTCATAGATCAAAACGAAAGTAGTTGAAATATAAATATTTAGTAAAAAATATAATAAAATGATTTATCTAATACACTTGCTCTAACCATAACTATAGGTTTAGGATTTCTTAGAATTGGAGCAGTGTCAAACATAATTTTAGTCATGTGTTTGTTATTTGCCGCTATCACTCCTCATCGTACTTTTTAGCTCATCCAGTGTATACCTGCAAAATGATTTTAGCCTTTGCAGAAACTTTTAAGTTTCCAAAGTTATGGCAGAGAAATTACTAGTCGTACAAATTTAGCCTAACTTGAAAACAAGGTGAGCCTTTTTGGAACATAGAATTCTCAAAACATGAGAATAGCCGTGCAAGATTATAACAAAGAAGTGAGGCATTATGTGCACGTCAATCGAGCATGCCTTACCAATTCCTTATGGGTCTTTTGGAACATAGAATTCTCAAAACATAGAAATAGTAATAGAGTGCCGTAGCAATTTAAACCTATGGGATGAAAAACCACACAAATAATACAGGAATGACCGATGGCTTAGAACACACACACATTGAGAGAGAGAGGATCCAAAAAGTTACTCCCAAATACACTATGCAAAAAAAAGATTCCACATCACATCAAAATGTCATAACATGCATGGAGTATTAAATGTAGATGAAATCAAAAACTAATTATACAGTTTTGTTATACTCTGCGAGATGAACATTTTGAGCCTAAATAATCAATTTTTGGACATTTTTTTGCACATACAAACGAAATGATACAGTTTTGCACATACAAACGAAATGATACAGTAGCGCAATGATTACGAAGTGACATCTTACTCCCAAATTCAATCTCCCAATTCTAACATCTAAACACCACCTTTGGGAGGCCAAATTTGGGGTAGAATGTCACTTCGTAATCATTACGCCACTGTAGCATTTCGTTTGTATGTGTGAAAAATTATCCAAAAATTGATTAATTAGGCTCAAAATATTCGTCTCGCAGAGTACAACAAAACTATGCAATTACTTTTTGATTTCATCTACATTTAGTTCTCCATGCATGTTATGACATTTTGATGTGATGGGGAATCTTCCTTTTGCATAGTGAATTTGGTAGTTGCTTTTTGGAACTAAACAGGGCCCTCGAATGTTCATTACAAATCTTAGAACATGACACTTCATAAAAATTGGAGAGGTTGGATTCTTTGGTCCCAAGGGCTCTAGAGAAACAATTTCTTATTGGATTCAAGCCCCATGCATGAGACTCCTCCATTTTTGTTTATCTCCAAGGAGACTTAAGTGTCAAAGATACCATATAGTCATGTACATGCCATGTGGCTCCTCCTCCTCTAGCCATGCGGGGCTATGCTACACGCTTAAGTCAACAAATTTCGATAGCATGGAGTTGCGTGTGTCGACTATTTTGAAGTATGATTATCAACAAATTTCGATGGCATGGGGTTGCATGTGTGTTGACCATTTTGAATTCTGATTGCCAACTCATTCACACACACACACACACACACACACACACACACACACACACACACACACACACACACACACACACACACACACACACACACACACACACACACACACACACACACACACACACACACGTTGAGTATAGATATCTCAAACATTATAGTACAAGTAAATTGATTTTTGAGAAGCAATTTCATAATAGTGTGTGTGTGTGTGTATATAATATAATATATATATGTTTTTGCTACACATATAAATATATCAAAAGAATTTCAAAAGGGAATTCTTCGTTTTAAAAAAGAAATATTTAGAGCACGTCATTAATTAATTAGCTCACTCACTGGTGCAGTCACAAACACGGGTGGTTTCGTTGCCCCTGCGCCTAGGGAACGAACGGGCCAATGCATTATTTGCAAGCCGCCAAGGTCAAGATTCTCAGACGGATCGTGTGTCTGGTAGCGTACGAGTGGGTTGGTTTGGTTTTGGTTGGTGCACTGCCAATTCGATCCATTTCCAACATCCATCCATCCATGCTTGGCACTTTCCCTAGCAGATCCCTCTTGCCCAGGGCACCCAACAATCTCTCTCGTTCTTCGTATGCTCTATACATGTGTGTGTGTGTGTGCGTGCGCGACTTGCTATTTTATTGGTACCACACTACGCGCAGTTGTCTAAAATAGACAGTAGATTGTTGTCTATGAAGTTGGTCTCAACTCAAGGGCGGCGGTTCCAATCAAAGAGGTTCGTCGTGGTGCTTGAAACATACATATACGATCGACAAGGATATGCTAGGTCGGCAAGCATTGAACTAAAAGACTAAAATATTGCGTAATTTGAGTGTGCAGGAGGTCATATCTATTAAATATTCATAAAAATGGAAATATGCTACTAGCTTTATGACTAGGGAGGTTGAGCGCATCTTCAAGAGGCTCTTTATATATTTTCTATAACTTATAGAAATAGAGATTTTGGTGAAAAAACACTCTTCAACAGTCTCTTCAATTGGATATTCAAATATAGATATTCTCTATTCGGATTTCTCGCTAGCTAAAAATGGAGAGCGAGATGACTATCTGGACTGCGCACAAGATATAGAAAAGCTGTTGAAAAGTATAAAGATATAGAAAATAATTTTTACTTAAATGACTCTTCAAATGATGATTTAGAGAGTATATTTTAGATAGGCTCTTGGAGATGCTACGAGAATAAAAGTACATTTTTGTGAGGAGGTTAATAAAAAGTATACATGTTCTTAGCAGTTACTTTTATCCCTATGTGAGAGATGTGAGATTTTGAGATTCTAGAAGCCAACATATTTTTCCACATCAAACAAACACAAGTGCAAGCATCCACTACCGAGTCATCGTAATCTTTCTTGGATTGGATTATATCACCACCACCTAGTATTAGACAATGAAATGACACACGTTCTGGAATCGTGACTTAATTCCAAACTAACATATAGTGCGCATTCTTCTATCAGTTGTTTGGACAGCTCAGAAAAGTGGGGCATTTTTTGTGTGTGTCCACAAAGCCTTTTAGGTTTGTGATTGAACAGCGAAGCAAACACAAAATTGGATCCAAAGGATGGCGTCTCCCTTTCAGATTTCTTGGACTGGTCAAGAATCAAGCACTTGTTATCTGAACATCTATATATCATACTTGAAAGGGATATATATTATTCCTTTTGTTCATACTAGTTAAGTACCCCGAGATAAAGAAGAGGATGACTTAATCATGACCAGGGCTCGTCGGAAAATGGGATATGGGAATTTCAAATGAAAACATTCGATTACCATATAAATGGAAGAAAGTGATCTCTTTTGTAGCCCTGGTCCCTGGGCCTAAATTCAGATTTTAATCAAATGATTACCAAGCATAACCTCAATTATTCAGTTGATACACCTTTACTGGAAAAGGTTCCATTGCTGCCATCTGAATGGCTTATCTACGCTTTGCTTTTTCCTCATCTTTATGCAAGAAAAGAAATACTACTCTATACTATATAGTATTTGTTAAGTTTTAAACTACCCCACCACCCCCTCAAAAGCATACACGACCGCATAATTTGCACTCCAAGAACACCTTTTTAAGGTCCATATCCTCATCATTGTAAATGCCCTACACTGTGATGAGGGATGTATATATGTCAGTATGTGTATCATGTATGTGGTATATTCACAAAGAAACTAGATAAATACTCTAGCTTTGTACATGTGTCTGCCACATGACATATTCCAATTGCATCATAGTTTGTTTATATTATCCGGATTGTCTTGTTTGGAACACCTTTTTCGCAGTTGGTGTACTGTTGTAAAGGCTTTGCTTAAAGTGTGACAGGTGGAAATTAAAATGACAATAGCATTGTAGATAAATCTGCACGAACATTTTCACATGGACCTTGATTTATCAGTAGATGTTTTTTTAGTATTCTTGTTTACTAAGATAAGAGCAACAAGTGCGATGTTGTCATAATGCTGATGCCTTGGGTTAATGCAAGACAAAAGGATAGCAAAATGTGGCACTATCTAATATTACCATCAAAACAAAGCTAGTTACTTGCCACAAATGAGTTAGAAAATGGCAATAGGCTCTGTAGTCCTTTTTTATGTTGTTTCTCCTCCTTTGTACATACATTTTTTCCTTACTTTGTAATGTATAGTAACCAGTAGTGCTTGCCCCTCCTGTTCTTCTTTTACAAAAAATAAATAAATATGTAACCAGAATGTGAAAACTTTAAAAAATGCAAATACAAGCAGTTATTCTATCTATGTTACAAAATAAAAGCCATCTTTAATTTGGAAAAATACCAAATTTTGTAGACTTCAACAATTTATTAAATTGATATAAGAACATTTAGTGCATAACATTTGTATATTTAATTTATATTTCAACTTGCTTTCACATACTATTGATTTGTAGAACTTTCTACCTTTCCATCAAATGGAACTAAAGTATGGTTGAAATTTATTTGGACCCACGGAGGATGTGGGAAAACTCTAAAAACCTAGTTTTGAAGTCATGAATCTTGTAAAAAAGATGCATCTAAATTAAGAGATATCCTTCTGATTTGTCGAAACACTTGGAACTCAAACAATTAAAGCATGAGGCAGTTCAGTGTATGAAAAAACCAAAAAGAATTTGCCAATCAAAACACGGATTCGCTATTGAATTAGAAAGGGTAGCTAAAGCAATTCCCCAATTTGCCCTTTGTGGAGGGAATGATGGCTGTCTCGGGAGCCGCGAAGGCGCCGCCGCTTGTGTGAGGCGCTCGCCTTGTATTTGCGACGACGGGGACCCCCGCGCGGCGAAGGAGCTGACAGCTGGCCCCGCCCTGTGATGGCTGCTGCCCGCGCGCCGGCGGCGAGGGGAGGCGTGGCTGCTCCGGAGGCGGCGGCGAGGAGGGGCGGCGGTCTCCGCGCGAAGCAGGCCGGGCGCGCTAGCTGCCGCGGCGCCTAGTGCGAGCGGCGAGCGGCGGCGGTCTCTCTCGCGGTCTGCGTCGGAGCTAGGGGTTTGGCGCGGAGGGGTGCCGGGGTTCTAGCCGAGCGGCGGGAGGAGAGGGGGGAACGGAGATGGCGGTCAGGGACGCGCTGCGGCGGCTGTGCGAGGAGATCGGGTGGTCCTACGCCGTCTTCTGGAAGGCCATCGGCGCCGCCGACCCCGTGTAAGCCGCCGCCGCCGCCGCAACTGCTTCCTCAGATTCTTTCTTCTTTGGTTGCTTATAAGCTTGCCCTCCTGCTGAATCTCGTCAAAATCTGAACGTTTTGGTTTCTATGCTCATTCTTCTTCGAAATGTTCGATTTCTGGTAGTACCTCTTCGAAAGTGTCCATTCTGGTTGCTACTCTGTTTTGGAAGCTTGAAAGATTGGGATAAGCGAAGGATTTGAGCTTTTAAACAGAAGAATTTAGAGTATTTTTGGCAAACATTTCCTTGCAAATTTCAGATTAGTAAAGTTGAATACTTTGGGACTGGGCTTATTCATTTCATAATCTTGGATGTGTGTGCTCTGAACTACTTCTTCTTCCTAACCTTGCTTGAATTTCCTCTTTTTCATTATCGTGTTTTCTCTCTCTCATTTCTTTCCTTGGAAAAAATGTGCAGGCGTCTGGTGTGGGAGGACGGCTACTGTGGCCACACGTCATGCCCTGTCGGATCTGAGCCTTCTGAAGCTCTGCCCAGTGACACCACCGGGTGCTCTGTTCCTGTTGCTGACACCATCTGCTCCCTTGTTAACAAAGCTATGGCGTCGGAGGTTCATGTCGTTGGACAAGGGTAAGCATCCACACTTCCACAGCCCTATTTCTTTGCTTTCCCTCCATTTGGTTGGATAAAATCTTCACTTTCTTTGGTTGGCTACTTCACTTTTGTTGTTAGAATGCAATGCTCTTCATTGCTCCTTGGATTCATGGCGGCTGCGCTTGTGTTTCATTTTCGCAGGACCGTAGGCCGTGCTGCGTCCAGCGGCAATCATCAATGGATTGTCCATGGTACCGCCAATGGTCACGGGCTCTCCGCCGAGGTACGGGCAGTACTGGAGTGCTTCCCTTCTGAATTCTCGAGTGAAATAAATGCGAACCCAATTTCAGTTTTGTCTGGTTCCATTTTGCTGCCACCTCATTTAAAGCAGTGTGGGGGTAGCCCCCTTCAGTCCTTCAACTTTTGTCATTTAGTGAGCTGCTTTGATTTTGGACAGCTCATCCTGTAAATAAATACACATGAGGCCTGTTGTAAATTATATAGGAAACAAAAAAGAAGGGTGTTGAGGAATATGTAAAATAGATTGCTTTTCCTAGAAAAAGAAAGAAAAATAATATAGACTGTCTTTGAGTAGATCACCAAGTCTTTTGTGTGAAGATCTTACAATTATAACAGTCTTCTTCTCGATTGGGTTTAATGTTTTGTTAAAATGTTCTGGAGATCTTACACCATGTTTCCGACTTCATAGGTTGCTGCTGAGATGAACAATCAGTTCAGAGTTGGCATTCAGGTGAGCAGAACTTGGATGTTGAATGGTAAATTATATATTCGCCATGTGCTCCTGGAACTCATTCAAAATACTCGTGCAGACTATTGCGATTATTCCTGTGCTACCAAGGGGTGTGCTGCAGTTGGGCTCTACTGGTTTGGTAAGGCTTCAAGGCTCTAGATACATGCTAAAAAAGTAGACAAATATTTCTACTTTCCACACTTTGAAATTAGTGGAGCCTCGCAACTTAGTAGTAATAAAAGATATCGAATTCCGCTATTGTTCTTTTTTAATGTCGATTGCAAGTTCATGGCAACATTTCATCTATACCTCCAGAGGATGGCATACACATACATCTATGGTATCCTGTTCATGATGGAATACTAGAAACCAGGGGAGAGGCCAGAAATTTATGTTGCTTGGGTCATCTGGGTCTGCATGCTGCTATCTAACACACAGATATAAGAGTGATTTGCCATTTTCATGGTGGAGTTACAGTAGAATTAGCAAAATCCATTGGGGTCAGCTGATCCCAGTAACTGTACATAGCTCGGTCCCTGCAGAAACTGTTGCGCATAAAACTTTTGCAGTATATGTTATTATCGTTTTGATGTGCTTGCCATTGGAAATTATTGTGAAGAACGGAAAAGGTCCCAAAAGGCTTTTGTTTTTTATTTAAATGTGATGGTTATCGATGGGGTTTTGTTTGCTAGCTACATATCTGAAAGTTGAAAAATGGCAGGTTATGGAGAACACAAATTTTGTGATGTTTGCAAAGAAGCTATGTTCTCAGCTAAACAACCGTTCAAGTATGGCTGCATCTGCTTCAGTTAAAAATGCTTCAAGTCAGCATGGTCATTCACGTTCTGTACACAGTGCCGTTCATGTTCGCTCTGATGATAGCTCTAGAAACTGCAGCCAATTCCCAGTGACTTCTGAACAAAACAGTTGTCCTGATATTGCAACTGTGTCAACTAGCAGACCACCAAATGCATTGCTGAATGCATCTTTGCTTAAGGCTGCGCAACAGAATGGTCATCCTGTTAGAGAGAACTTTGTCTATGCCAAACCTGATATTACGTTAATACAACAAGCATCCTACTGCGATAACCGACTTGGAAGCAATACGCAGAGTCTTGCTATGAGCTCAGGTTTGATCTCCCCTAGCTTGACCTCGGTGAAAAAGCAGTCACTCTTGATGAATAGCATTGGGCAGTTAGAATTCAGTAATAATGCACATTCATCAGCAGATCTGGCAAGAAATGTCATTCTGAGATCCCTTATGTGCCAGGACCCTTCTGTCTGCGAAAATACAGGCATCAATATACATCATGGAAGATATCCAGTATCCAATGATATAAATGGTCCTGGGAATTTTGATTTTCTCCCTGTAGGTGGTAGATCAAGCAGGGCTAACTTATGTGTACCGAGTCAAGTATTGGACGACACTCCAGGAACATTGCAGCAGAATCAATCTCATGTTCCATCCAAGGTTCCCCAATCTTCTGAAATCTATAAGAAAATGGAGAATCCTGAAAGAGGGTCATTTCGAGTTCCTTCGGCTCCAGCTTCAGAATCTAATGGCCTGGTTTCTAACAGCTTGAATGTGGGCCAAGAGAATCAACTGAGTAGGTCAGACCATTTACGACCTGACCAAAGGACTAATAGAGTCAAGGATCCAAGTTCTAATGTAAGCACACAAAGAATGAAGGATTTAGATAGATGTGATCTCCCAGGAATGCCTAGCGAGAGAGCTTCCTCGTTACTTGTGGAGCCTGCTGCTGACATTGACTTGTTTGATATGTTTGGTGCTGAATTTAATCAGTTCTCCCACAATATGGGTGCTGATTTGGTAACCTGGAGTGGTGCAGAGTCCCAGAATTCAGATAGAAATGTGCCTGAATCATCAATATATCTAGATAGCTCACCCCTCTTTAGTTCACTAGACAATGAGCTTCACAACTCTGGGATGTTTTCACTAACTGAAACTGATCAACTGTTGGATGCTGTTATCTCAAACATCAATCCAAGTGGCAAACAGTGTCCTGATGATAGTGCTTCTTGCAAGACTGCATTGACTGATGTTCCTAGCACATCTCATCTTGGTCCAAATGACTTGAAACGATGTGAGTCCTCCGGTGTCCCTTCAGTGCTAATTAAGCATGAGTCCGCACAGTTTGTTAAGCAACCATGTTTCCTTGAGAAGTCTGAGGACGGTTGTCTTTCCCAAAATAATGGAATGCACAAATCTCAGATACGTCTTTGGATTGAGAGTGGTCAGAACATGAAATGCGAAAGTGCATCAGCTTCTAACAGCAAGGGTGTTGATACGCCAAGCAAGGCAAATCGAAAGAGATCTCGACCAGGAGAGAGTCCTAAGCCACGACCAAAGGACCGGCAGCTGATACAGGACCGTATAAAGGAGCTTCGTGAGCTTGTTCCAAATGGAGCAAAGGTATCCTCTTGCAGGCTCATGGATCACAAATTCTTTTATGATAATTTGAACATTTGAATTGCACACTTCATCTTCAAAGTATCTGTAATAGTGTCCTAACACTTCTCATCCCATTTGTATCAATAGTGTAGCATTGATGGTTTGTTGGAGAAAACAGTTAAGCACATGCTTTTCTTACAAAGCGTGACAAAGAATGCTGACAAGCTCAAGGATTCTACTGAATCTAAGGTAATCATCTTCTTTAACTCTTGGTCTTGGGCTCTGACAGAGAAAGTGGTGTTATGGCTTACTTGACAAGGCGGAACTTGCAAATATTTTACTTAATCCTCTATAATTGGAGAATGTCCTTGATAAAAAGTCTTCTTCAAGCAGATACTTGGTGGTGAAAATGGACCCCTTTGGAAAGACTACTTTGAAGGTGGGGCAACCTGGGCTTTTGATGTTGGCTCTCAGTCAATGACATGCCCAATCATCGTTGAGGATCTTGACCGACCTCGTCAGATGCTTGTGGAGGTAATGGCTATTCTACTAATTCTTTATGATATGATGTTTCACCAGGAACACATGTAATTGTGATAATTTGGTTGTCGGTGCAGATGCTTTGTGAGGATAGAGGAATCTTCTTGGAGATAGCTGACTTTATCAAAGGACTTGGATTGACTATCTTGAGGGGTGTAATGGAAATGCGCAAAAGTAAAATCTGGGCACGATTTACTGTTGAGGTAATATAGCTAAATGCTTCAATTAGGCAATAGGCATTGTGTCAGTTCAAAACTGAAATTTCAAGACGTGCATTCCATCATTAGAGCTGAAACGATGCTGATGATTGGTAGTTTCTATGCATTTGCTTCACTTCTGATTTATCAACCTTCTTGTTGGTACTGATTGAGGTTATCCATGCAGGCAAATCGGGACGTAACCCGAATGGAAATCTTTCTATCGCTTGTGCGCTTATTGGAACCGAGTTGCGACGGCAGTGGAGCAGCAGATAACGCCAACAACATGAACAAACCTCTTGGTTTGGTGCACCAACCTGTTATCCCCGCTACAGGTCGCATCCAGTGAGTGAAGTGGAGCCAACCTGACCCTCAAGCGTCTTCCAAGTGCTAAGAGCAGGAGGACTTCAGGCCTTCAGCTAACTTCTGCCATGACTAGCATCACCAATATGCCAGTGCACCACCTGCTTTGCTGTGACATCATAATCTGGGTAAATGTGGCATCCTCCTTGGCGCCTGATTGCAGAAAAAGTCTCGACACAAGATGCATGGACGAAGGAAGACGGTGACACTAGTGATCATTAGGCAGTGTTCTGTTTGTATGATCTTAGTTTATTTATTAGTTAGTTAGTGCTGTTTGGTTATATATTAGTGGATTTTTTTACTGTTATTCAGAATGGAAATTCTTGGGTTGATTTATTTCACACAAAAAAGATGGGATACCGACTTTACAAGTCTCCTCGCATCAGAACCAGATAGCATGACTAACTAGTAACTACACACCGTTGTCGGAGCAGATTCTGAACCTGAGGCATTACTCTTTATCGGATTAGTATTGTGTTGCTACTCATTGTTGCCTGCCAACATTCAGGCCTCCTTTGTAACGCGGGATTTTTTTTCCCGTTCACTGTGTGTTTTTCCTGTGAAATTGAACTGATTCATGTAAAATTCGGTGATAGATCACTTGATCCAAGCTGAAGTACAATGTATATCCTACAGTAGCACGATTATCCACTGTCATCCAGCAATGATGTTGCCAGTGAGTTTGCAATGTGCTAGGTTTGCATACATGCATCATTACAGTAGCCGAAACCAATACTGAATTACTACATACTAATTTGCCATTCTACGACACACTTCCAAAGTTCCAAGTCCCAATTCCAATATACCCCTTTTCACATATTGTACTGTATACCCCCCCAATCCCTATGATCTACATATAAAATCTTGTACAATGTTTAATTTGGGTATCAACTAGTTGACTATCATCCTATACCTATATACATCGCCCCATGATATCCCATCTTTACATTCCCAAAACCTATAGCCCAAGCTTATAACATGTATATAAGCATGTTTAGGCTTGGGCCTTTTTTATTTCTATACAAGCCCTAAATCGATTAATCGATGGATGGAGTGATTAATTGCGTTGCATGGATGATGATGACTGCTATGCTACGAGCTAGGCGACGAAGTCCCTCATGAGCTGCGCCGCGAAGGACTTGGTGCTCTGCATGTTCATGTCGTAGCCGCCGGCGCCGCCGTGGCTGCCGCTGTCGCCGGCGGCGCTGCTGCCCATGAGGAACGACGCCGTCTGCTCGGCGCCGCCGCCGCCG
>OAMR01000290.1:1346314-1379992 GCA_900205405.1 Echinochloa crus-galli | reverse complement strand
GAATAAACAAGTAGTGCCATACAAGAGAATTATTTCAAAGGGACTATAATTGGACCAATTGAGAATTGATGAGTGTTTTCCATTGGAAAGGTACCACACAATGTTTTGAAGTTTGAAAGTCCATGTGATTTGACATACTTTTTTCTCCTCATCATTAGGTGCAGGGAGTTGTGCAGAGAGAAAGAGCTGAGAGAGAGAGAGCCGCCATAGTACTGCTCTGAGATCTTCCTGTGAGAGCATGCTGACATTGAGAGAGAGAGAGAGAGAGAGAGAGAGATGTCTGCGGTGTACTATTGGCGCAAGGGGTGTACGTAGGGCATAGGGCACATGAATTGAGATAGATATGGTGAGAGATGGAGGACAGACGGCCCGCCAATGTACACTGACCTCCTGCACGCCCTGACTGACAGAGCTGCTTGTGTGTGTGTCAGAAGAACTAGGAAATGTCCACGTCTAGGCCTTGCTATCTCACTTTTTTTCCATTTGCCTTTTGGAAGCTGTCTAGGTCACAATTTTAATACACTACTTGTATACTATACATATACTTGTATGCGTGTGTGAGAGGGAGAGCTGCTTGTGTTCCTTTTGCTTTTCCCTTTTTGCCCTCTCACTCTCCAAACTCCAAAGCCCAATCTTCTGGGGCATATAGTGATTGCCTTTCATGCGTGTCCTTTTGTTTGTTAGGGTATTTGTTTATGCATTGGTCTACTTCACATCTTAATCTTCCTCCTAAGTGAAGCTAGCATCATGTATGATAGTCTTGTCTTTGCACTGGCAGTTAAGATATTAATCTGTGTTTTTTTCCCTCTTAGGTCAGGTGATGGATGGCTTTGGATTTAAAGCGATTGAAAGCTCAGGAATCCAAACACCCAGTTGCCTGTATCCAGGGAATTGATTGCTATTCCAGGAAGATGGTATATATTCATTTTTCAGCTAGCACATCAAAAAGAATTTCAATGCAATGACATTTTCTTTAACATTATTTCTCAACTTTTCACTTGATTCCAACTAATAATTCTAGATGTATGAATGATGCTGGGAAAGATGTTTTGACAAACTTCCAAGAATATGTTTGCTCTTTATGCAACTAGATTAGCTAGCTAGGGCTTTGCTTGTTCACAAGTATTAATTTATTGTTTGCATGTTTTGTCGACCAATTATGATGCCAATAGAGTGAATTTCACTGGAGGTCCATAAACTTTTTCAGAGATCTCATTTAGGTCCGCAAACTAAAAAAATGATTATCTAGGTCCATCAACTTTTCCTTGTGTCTCATCTAGGTCCACAAATTAAATAAGTGGTCATCTAGGTCCATCAACTTTTAAAGAGCGGTCATCTAGGTCCATTAACTTTTAAAGATCGTTCGTCTAGATCCAAGGTGGTAGCGACGAGCCTCCTAACAACGGGAGGCGCGGAGGTGGTGCTGCTTCGACAGTGCAGGAGAGGGCTGCATCGCGCCTTTGCCCGCGGCCGCGCGTGGCTCGTCGCCACCACCTTGGACCTAGATGACCGCTTTTTGAAAATTCATGGATCTAGATGATCACTTATTTAGTTTGCGGACCTAGATAAGACATCGGGAAAAGTTGATGGACCTAGATGACCGTTTTTTTAGTTTACGGACCTAGATGAGATCTCGGAAAAAGTTCATATACCTCCAGTGAAATTCACTCATGCCAATATGTTCCAAGGTCATACATGATAAGAAATAGAGCTGAAAAAGTTCAACAATTACATATCAGGAAAAGGATGTCCTAGTCAGAAACATATCATTTTTTTGCTTGCGCACACAAAAAAGGAGTGATGTTAGTGTCATTGTTGACAATCGGCATCAGCATCATCTTATGCATGACATTACCTACGAAGTTAGTCGTAGTCTATCAGTTTGACCTGTTGGCAAATGTGACCAATATTTAACCACAGTATCAAGAAACACATCACAAGTAACATGTGCAGCTAGAGTAGAATAATTCAAGAAACTCATTGTGTACGATCCATGCATGTCGGCATTCCAACATATATAGTTTGCACATACATATATATAATTTGAACTTTGATGGCGCAACATATTATGGTCCACATTTTTAGCTACGTCAAGAACATTCCTAAACGTATTCTTTGATTTAATTGTGCATATTGGGTAGATAGATGTTGAAATTTCCAAAAAAAGGCCAAAAAGGTTGCAAAAGCAACGGAAGAGAAAAGGTTGTCCGACCATGCATGAAAATGATGTGTCTTCTGTATTATATTTTATTTGTGAATAGGATGCATGAACATGGATACATACATACGTACATATATATATATATATATATATATATATATATATATATATATATATATATATATATATATATATATATATATATATATATATATATATATATATATATGATAGTCATGTAAATATACTAATAGAAGGTATTCTTGTAATCGTAAATGCACATATACCAGATCGGTCGAGTGCTTGTGTTGAATATTTTGATTAATTTTATCCCCATTACATCAACGTTTTTGAAAAATATTACCACTCTAACAACATTTAAATGTATATATCTAATCAAGTGTTAGTATGTTTATTTGTTGCACCTTCATTCAATATCTCTATCCATTCGCGTGCTACTTCCATGCCAGCTATATATATAGCTTAACTACCACTGCAATTAGTGCACATTTATTTTCGTCATATATATTTAGTAGTGTGGCCACAGTAAGCTGTTTGTAGCTTATTTTATTTATCTTGCAATGTGGGAAGTTATTGCACTTTGTGATGATTTGCCAACCTAAACTGTGAGCAAGCTTAGTCTTACACTCTCTTACCCTTGGATGCTAACAAGCTTGAGGCTTCAGTAATGATGGATGATGAAGAATAACAGAGGGAATCGAAGTGAGGTGGGCCCTTCACATGATAGAGACTGTAAATTGAGTGCGGCATTACTGCTTTTCTTGGTGCATATTCTTTTCCGAAACCCTTTCTTATACGCAATCCGTGTGTCTCATTTGCCGATATTTATCTGTCATCTCGAGTACCAGCCACATAACCTTGATCCCTATTCCATTCCTTTTCCACTCCCAACGCAGTGAAGCCTCCCGCTCATCATCCTCCTTTCCCTTCTTTTTCCCTGCGTGCTTTTTATCATTTTGTTATCTTGCTACTTGATGTATTCGCTCTATTGACTTCGAGACTTACGTCTTTATCAGTTTTGCTGGAGACTTGGTCCGTTTGTCGCAACATAATAATATACCACTAAAGCGATCTATCTTCCAATATTTTTATTAACAGAATTATACTGCTTCCGTTTTAAATTATAATTTGTTTGACTTTTTTATTACAAGTTTGACTTCTCCTCTTATTCAAAAAATTATGTAAATATAGTCAAATTTAAGATATTTTAAAGATTTTTTATTAATAAAACAAGTCACCATAAAAATATGATACACATAACTTGAATAAGACGAACGGTTAAACTTAAAGTGAAACGAACTATAATTTGAAACGGATGAAGTATGTACTTAAATAACTTTAGCACAGGAAGATAAACCGGGCATTTACTTGAATGCGTGCTACTTACAACAATCTAGCATGGACCTTTATGTTCGAAAAAGAAGAAAAAAAGTGGTTGCCTGAAAAAAAAATATGTTTACGCAAAGAAAGATAATCAGATACCACTGCACAGTACCCATAATTAATGGTGCTCCTGCCGTACCAATTAAGAGACATGAGAACGCAATTAATTAAACGTGAAACGAAATGAGGGAAGCGAACGAAACCGGGTGGAAAAAATCTCGCATCCCCGGCGCGCACGGCCGGGCCGCATCCGCATGGGGTGGTAACGCTCACACGTCGCCCCCAGCCCGCTCCGCACCTGACCGCACTCACTGACATCCGGGACAGAAGACTCCCCGGCCCCACCGGTCATAGCCGCCGGCCACCTGCCCGGTCGCTTTTGGTGGTGGGCTTCCCCACGTGCCAACCACCCTGACGGAGCCCCGCACCCGCGCCTGGCCCACCGTGGGCCCGCCCATTTACGCCGGCCGTTCATGGCTGTTTAGTTCCTGGAAAAAGTGAAAAGTTGGTAGAAAAGTCACACCGTATACTGTAGCATTTTTCGTTTGTTTGTGTTAAATATTTTCCTATCATGACCTAACTAGGCTCAAAAGATTCGTCTCGTCGTGTACATCAAAACTATGCAATTAGTTTTTTATTTAACTATATTTAGTGTTCCATGCATGAGGAGAGAGATTTGATGTGATTTGACGTGATAGGTGAATAGTGAAGTTTTGAGAGAAAGTTTTTTGGAACTAAACAGGCCCCTCGCTGGCGGGGACACGTGTCGACGGCCCATACGCCCCGGGCGCGAGCGAGGCGAGCCCAAGTGCCAAGGCCGCAGAGGATCGTGCGGCGCGGTGCGGCGGCCATGGAGCCATGGAGGTGGGGAATGGAGCGCGCTGCGCTGCGCGCGCGTGTGGCTGTGCGGGTGCGGTGGCGTGTCGGCAGGTGGGCGTGCGCGTGGTCCGCCATTGTCGGGAGCGAGGCCGAGCTCGATCCATACACACAGTCTGGTGATGGGGATTAGCTAGGCGCTATTGGCTAGGGTTTCGACGGCGTCATGGGGCACGCGGGGAGGATGTACGTGAGGGCAGTTCGTCTAGGCGCCTGCAGCTATCGTTTTCCTGGCATGCACGCCTTGGGCAGCTAGGCAAGGACGTACGCCATGAGATCTTGTCGGTGCCCCCACGCACGCCGACTATTCATTCATGGGAAAGAATTAACACCGTTTGGAGGTCGTTGGCCGCCCGGGGTTCATCTTTGCGCCTAGCTCTTTGGATTATATCCGCTCATTCAACAAGCCCCGGGCCGGTGACAAGTAGATTCTACTGTACTAATTATATTATGCATCGCATGCAACCTTAGAGGAACAGTTTCATTCTAATGTGTTTAGTTGTTAATTCAAGAATAAAGAAGTCCGTGATGGAATGGAGTCCTTGCGTTTGGTGGGGATTGTGCTTTATCAGTACGTACGTACTGAAAGCAATTAATTTCGCATCCTTGACTGCTTATTATCTTTGCCATATGCACCGTGAGAAACCCATGGGTTTCTCGCGCGCGCACACACGCATGGCAGTTGAACCCAAGAGATCATCGACTTGATGTAGGCACAATTCAACTGCACTTCAGCTACTTCGACAAAAGAAACATGAGAAGAAAACGCCGATCGATAAGAGAAATACAGTAACAGTACCAGCAATGGCAGGTTTACTGAGATCACTTTCATTAAGACAAGTGCACATGCATGACGGATGAACACGAGCATTGGAACATATATGCAAAGCACATGAACAGCGTCTTGCCTCAGATCACACAGTACGTACAGTGCGATCGATCGATATGTATGCGCGCGCGGTGCCGCGTCCACACCACGGCCGGGGGGCCAATGATTTGATCGCGAGCAGTCTTTTAAAATCAAAGTTGAAATAAAGCAGATGATGAACAAACGCTAGCTAGCCTCTGCTAGTCCCCTATATAAATCCTCTGCGTGCTTTTCATCTTTTTAATTATTTGCTCGCTGCTTGCTTGGACCTCTTTCCTGCACGTCGCGCTCCGTATCTTTAATTTTCCGGTTATTTGTTGGTGGCCTATAGCTGCACCAAAGGAGAAAGCCGGCAGACGCTTTCTCGCCATTTTTCTATGGGCGAGCTTCCCGTTTTGGCTGATGTTGCAAGCGATCGCGATCAAACTAATTAAATTCAACGTCTTGCTCAAATTGAGAAACTTATCATATCCATGCATGCATGCTTTGTTACATCGTAATCCGACTAACAGTTTTCAAATCACTCTCTAGTAGCGCTATTGTTGCCTTTGTTTTCAGCGGTATACATCGATCGATCGATCACAATGGTTTTGACGAATTCAGAGAAACATATATCATCTATTTTTTCGACGACTGAAACAGTGAGTATATATTAGATCGAATGAAGCTAGTAATCCTGGTGGGTGGCGAGCAATGACTGATGACATGATCTCTCGTAACTAACCACGGGAGACCCCACAGTGACAGTCCACACACTGCTACTACACTGCAGCTGTGGCTGATGCATCCGCATCCATCACTGACATGACAAGCCGGGCGGCCTTTGCTTTGCATTGTGCTGTGCAGCTGAAAGTGCACACACGCATTAATCGTTTGGCGCACCTAGCAGCTATCTGATCTATCTGCATCTTGGAGAATGATCGATGGGTGAGGGTGATGGAGTTGGAGTCCAATCGGAAGATCTCGCTGCTGGGCGGCGGGTGAAATGAAAATCTATCTGGGATGTGACGAGCGAGCTGAGGGATCAGAGCACTCGTGCGCGTCCGTAAAGCAGCCGGAGATCGATGCGGAGATGCTGAGACAGGGGCCGTGGAAAGGTGTCAGAGATAAGTTTATGCAGGTCTTTCATTCGTGTCGCCCGCGACTGATGGATCATGATATTCGGAGCCTTTATTTGCGCTTTTCGGTGTCGATCTTGCTGCGGCACAAGCTTAATTGTTAAGAGTTAAGCCGGCACCAATTGTTACATATAATTTATTACAAATAACATGAGGGGTCGATCTCGACAATAAAGTACAGTAGTATTGCCGTACATATTTATTTGATATTTTTAATTTTGAAGAAAAAATAGACATGATTTAGACACATTTTTCTTTTAAATTTCACGGATTTATTCGCCTTTTCATGTGTAGCAAACTGCTAGAGTTTAAATTAGTTATTTAGTTTCCTAAACTACGGAAGCGATTTTGTTAGATTTTCCACGCATACCTATCTCTTTATTTCCAAATGCATTTAAGAAAATCATATACTCCCTCCGGTTCCCAATTAGAAGTCCTTTAGGACAGCGACACGGTCACCAAAGCACAACTTTGACTTCACTTTTCTATAAAAATATTTCTTAAAAAGTGATATATGTATATTTTTATGGAGGTAATTTTCAAGACCAATCTATTTATATAATTTTCACATTTCCAAACTCAACAATTTAAATATTATTCATGATTTATATTCTCAATGTTTGACTCAAACCTTATTCAAAAGGACTTCTAATATGATACCGGAGGGAGTATAGTCTAAATAATGATGCATGTCGGTATATAGTGAATTGTACGTGAAACACGAGCTCACCCAAGAAGTAAAGCGCAAATTGAATGGATATATCTCTTGTGGGCTAATAAGAACGTAGACTACCCAATGTTGATGGGTGACGTTGTCCTCCAGTTGAAACTTTTAGAAGAAACATTTGTTGGGGACACCACACAATGGCCAATGCCCACGTACATCAGCTAGCATATCATATATATATGCTGTGTCCATCATGGTTCAGAGAGAAGAATTGAGCCAATCCGAAGTTTGTGTCCAAATAGGAATGTATGTAGGACAGGGGACCTCTAGGGCTCTTAAGGTTATCTGATTGGAACGGGAGCTGGATGAAGAAGAAGAAGACCAGCGAGAAAGAAAGAGACGTCCCAATCTGATCTTCATCAGCACGCGGAGCTAGGCGCAGCCTTGTAGGACATTCATGCATATATGTACTTACTCAAATGATGAAGGGCCCCCTACTACACAAGACTGGATATACTATATAGCTAGCTAGTCAACTAAGACAGCATTTCAACTATGCACGTGTTGGTTGCCTTTAATTTGTCCACGAGGAGCACTTCAAGATATCATTCATCATGAATAATTAAATTTACCTTATCTTGTTGTCATCATCATATCAATGCCCTTCTAGCTACAGAAATAGTCTCTGATGATGTCTGTCCGTTTTACTTTAACCACCGCGGGGAGATATACTGCCTGCAGCATGCGAGAAATTCCGATGCTCCAAATAAACTAACAGCTAGCATTTGGACAGAATTTTACGCATCAACACTGTACCAAATTGCACGCTTGAAAAACAAACAAACAAATACCAGCAACAATATAATAGGCTGCGTGTGGATTTTAATTTTATATGTCACATTATTGCGACATATATAGTGAGCAATAGCAATGTGACACGGCCATGTCCCCACCCCACGCAAAATCCAAATTATTGATCCAAGCATATATAACACTGGAGAAACAAACATAAAAGATTATCAAAAAAGAAGAAGAGCAATAATGAAGCAGTGGAGGCACAGCAATAGTGCACTATAGATGAGGCTATCAGCAGATAGTGATTGGCCTGATCCATGGACGTGACTGCACGCATATATCTGAATATATCCCGATCAACAAGGAACCATTCGGCCGCCCGGCCAGACACATGCAATGCATGATACTGTGCGTATATGTAGCATCATATCACGGCCACGGTAGGATCTGTCACCTGTGCATTATGATACATCCAATTATTATTAATTAGTATTTTTGTTTTCCACGTACAGCTTGAGATTTTCCATTATTTCGTATTATTTCTGCATGCATGCGTGTTTCCTGACGACCGTTTGCATTGCCCAGTCGGCGATCTTTATAGCACACGCATATGCATTTTCCGACACGCACATTTATCTCCGTCGCGTGTCATGTCCCCTTCCAGGCGTGCTCATAGTGGCCTTGTTTAGATGTTAGAATTGAGAGGGTGAATTTGGAAGTATGATGTCACTTCGTAATTATTGCGTCACTGTAGCATTTCGTTTGTATTTGTGAAAAATTATCCAAAAATGATTAATTAGGCTCAAAATGTTCATCTCGTACAACACAACAAAACTGTGTAATTTGATCAAAAAAAACAAAACCGTGTAATTAGTTTTTGATTTCATCTATATTTAGTACTCCATGCATGTTATGACATTTTGATGTGATGGGGAATCTTCTTTTTACATAGTAAATTTAGGAGTGAAATTTGGGATCTAAACAAGACCAGTATATCGTTACATGCGCCATGCATCTACTTCCAAACAGTGCAGATGATATATATGAGATGACCTCTCCGGACGTCACGCATACACGTATACTTACGCCCTGGAGTGTGTAGGGCCAAAACTTTAAATCTCTACAGTGTATCTCTTATATACAGTACAAAATACAGTATATTTGCCTCGATCGCCACGAGAAGAGAAACCAATAATGCAAATTGATGCTAGCTATAGCTAGAAAGCACGAGATCGGTGACGCCGGTACGGTGCGTGAGATCAATTAATGGAGCCACGTGGCGTGTCGTCGTCAATGTTGGGAGTCATTGATCTTGAGAAATTAGGAGTACTGCAGTACTTAATAAGCAACTTGGAGTCGTATAAAGATTCATTCGTCCTGTTCGTTTGGATTATCAGCCACCAACCAGCAGTGTTTTTGTCTCAGCAAAAACCAATATTAGCCACCAGCTACCAACCAACCAGCGGTGTTTTTCTCTCAGCAAAAATCAGCACCAGCCACCGGTCATGCACTAGCCAGCCACATTATTCTTGGAGAGCTGGAGGATGACGACGATTGGTGTCTTGTCATGTCCAGCGTGTGCCGGGACGGGATCGGATCTCCATCATATCCCCCACTCTTGATCGATCAGGGCCGTTGGTTAAAGCTAGCTATAGAGGGCTTCCACTATCATGCATCTCTCCCATCCCACTGTTTATGGATCGAAAGTGAATGAAGCCACGGCCCACGGGTCACTCGAAATGACACTAGTTCGTTCTTGGGTCCATTCATCCATCGACACGATGTGGATGATATGGGGCCATGGAACCAGCTGATGATCGTGGACACAAGAATCATCATCGATCTTTCAGATGCTGCATAGATTGTTGACGCGAAAACGACATGGATTTATCGGTGCATCATAATCGACACTGAAAGTAACAGCAGCTATGTGTTCAGTTAACGAGAGGGGAGGATCAGCAATTAGAGTAATTATTAGTTTTGTAGGGAGCATACTGTAATCGTCATTGCAGCAAAAAATTCTGATCAGTTGCTCCCAAAAACTAAGCTGACAAAGAAAGTGAATGTGTACAAATTTTCATTGGCGGTTCTAAGTCCCTTAATATATGTTCTGGAGACACACTGTTGTCAAACGCACCGCAGGGTTGAGATGGATCAAGATCGACTGCATTATTTAGACCAAAATAGTCCCTGCCTCTCGACAAACGACGAACTATAGGCGCAATGACAATATGTAATAATCAAATTAATATCTATCCTTTGGAACAGCCGGCCAGAGAGCGATAGGGCAACCACCACTTCCTTGATCACATCTAATTCGATCAGGAAGTTCCTAACAGTGCCGGCCAGTAGACATCGTTCATACCACGGCACGAGCCTTCCTTGTACCACACCGCTGACACAGAGACAGAGGTGCATACCATGCCACGATAAACATACACATATCCATATGTCCCAAATCCATTGTGAAATCGATTTTGTGCACCAGCCACCAGCCATGCATGCCAACCTTTTTGACACTTGGTCTCTTTTCCTTCTTCAATCATTATCACGCATGCTCGCTTATAAGATTTCATGGAAGGCGACCCTAAATCTCAAGCCACTACAGTGGCAACACCCCGGGCCTGCATGTCAGTGACTGTCTGTGTCGGTCTCATCGCGGATTTTATCCACACCCACGCCCATATATATCTCTAACATTTTTTCCACGCGACGGGCAATAGGCACCATAGACATTTGTACCTTGGGTCTCAATTCCAAATTGACGACGACATTTGTGGGGCGTAGCTAGTTCTTGGCCTTTGGGGACCTCCCTAAGTAGTTGGCATGGAAAAAGTGGCAGCTACTCTATCATCTAATACAAGGCCAAAACATATGCACGCCAACAAGTGCGCAGGAATACCTTTGCAAGGCCACTGTGCTGTGGTTTTCTTTCACGCGAGATCATCGCCGGCGCAGTGTGCAAGGATCAACTAGCCTTGTCTGCACTTGCTGTCGATTACGAGTGGTCAGCAGGTCCATCCCAAGTCAAGTCGATAAACCAATGACGGAAAGATTAAGGAGCAAAGAAACCCAAAGATTGCGACGGTTTCATGTCCGCGTCTAGTATAATATCTCCAAGGTTGTGCCAATACCTGTTAGCATCAGTCTGTCAACAACGACTGCAGCAAAGACTTGAGAAACAACACAACTGAGACTGCAGCAGAGACTTGAGAAACAACACAACTGAGATGGATACGATCATGACATCACGGAAGCGTGCCTTGCCCAGGGAACATCTTTACAGCTTGAATGATCTGATTTCCTCAGCGAAACAACGCGCAGGGCAACATGTAAGATACAACTATACACTAGAATCCAAAACTTTACAACCCTCGTCTTAAGAGAGCAAAATGGTAGCTTAAATCTTAGGTAAGACAAAGAATTAAAGAATGATACGATACATTCAACAACTACAAGATCTTGCTATAAGTTGTTCAGGTTTACTACATCAGGGGCTAAATTTACACAGCTTCTGATATACATCTGTACATACCATTGTGCGGGTATAATAGGTTTAGTTAAGCACCAAGTGCTTCCTCGATCCAACTGGCGCTGTCAAAATGCATTTGCCAGACATCTGTGTTTTAGCTTCAGGACCTCACCACGAAGCGAAGGAAGCAGGTTAAAAAATGTTAACACTCTTTCTGGAGTAGCATGTCTCTCAAGGAGACAGTCTCTTGGGTCTGTCAGTTCAGAGTTGGTATGTGAATGAGGCTTGCTCTTTTCGACCCTTCTCGTGGATGTCATCGATTAGCTGACGAAGCTCTGGGAAGATTGTCACGATCGCCTGTTCTAACATCGCATATGTGAGCTGCTTAACACAGACGTTGGACTGCAACACAGGGTAATGTATAACGTTAGCCACAATGGTGTCTCATCATAGAGACCTTAAGATAATATTTTTAGTTTAACTTACTTGGAGGAAGTAGTACATGTCCCTTGCACTACGTCGGTATTGCTTGTACCCAATTATGCTGACTAAGGTAGATGGAGTTCCATCTGAAAACGCATTGCAAATCATATTAGCATTCTCCTTAACAAGTCGTGTTAGTTGGAAGCTATATTGACATGGTGCTGCAGGCATGTATCTAGATATAAATGGAGCCTAAACAGTGCATTTCTTGAAATCCAGTCAAGTGCCTAGACAAAGGAGTAAATTGTTAACCAGAAGGAGGGAGTCTGGAAGAAAACAGTAACGATGCTTCTTTTTTAGTATGAAATGTTCCATTGCAGAGGCAATGAAGAGGTCACCAGTGCACCAGATATTTAGAACTATTGCTGCTACACACACTACCCCAGATTTTGCATATTTTTAGCTCGAAATACACCATATAAATTTGGCCACATACGTCATCCGTCGATCCTTAACGTTTTCAGGAGAAAACATAAACATAGGAAGACTTCAAAAGAAATGAGCCCAAACAAGTCAAAGACTGACCTAAAAGAAGTTTCTTAACTTCACTGGCATTTCTAGACGCCTCAAGCTGAAACTCAAATGAGCTCGCACTGCTTTTTTTGACACTCCCAGTCCCGGATGACTGCTTGTCAAATTGACTTGAGCCGGCATTCCCTTTATATCCATCCAACTTGGTGAAGAATACACCATTAGGCCAAAGAATCTGTTGAATGACAAATCCATTAGTTGGACAAAAAAGGGAGGATAAAGTTTGAGATCCATTGCTTATGATTAACAATTAATTCTAACTTTGACTCTTAGTCCCTGTTGGGCCCAAGCAAAAAGAAATAACCAATCATGGGACAGCGGGACACAACTTATGGGTGATTGACCACAATACTTGGATACTGTTTTACAGGCTAAGCATGCAAAAATAGTATGCTTGCTAATAACTACGATAACTCTTTCAGATAAAGTATTATCCAAAAGTGATTTTGTATCACAGAATTGCACTTCTCTCACTAAACCTATGAACTTCAAAGGATTAAGAAATCATTCCACTGAATATATTACAAGAATTGATCCATGTGAAACGTTATCCATGTGGAACAACTCTTTTCATGGTTTGCTCAATCACCCTTAGATAGAGAACCAAGATAAACCTAGTGAAGGTCTGAAGGAAAACAGATAGTCTCCTTACATCTTGAATCCAGCGTATTCCTTGAACAATGACATCATCTCTTCGGAGCCAATTGATTTGTCTTATAATCCATTCATCGATTGCATCTTCCATGACCAACTGCAAAATTTGTTTCGATATCCAAAGAACTTGTCTCCTGCATATGCCATAGCATATAATAAAACATCATGTTCTGCTATAGAAAGATGGAAACAACTGGGTTGCAAAATGTGGATGATGAAAATGTTTAAAATTGGTTTGCACAGGGCTATGATCCAAGGGAAACAGATACCCACAACAAATTGAAAATGTATCTTTGTCCATATGTGAGAAAATCCAAACAAGTTATAAATGCAAATGGCATACTTGAAGGGGCACCCCCACCTAATATTTCATTATCATTATCATGTAAACAAACATCAGAAATTATATTGCCAAAACACATTAAGTGGCAAACATACTAATATGTAGTGACCGGTCCAATCAGGTCAACCAAATGCTTTTGGGTTGTTTGCTTAATTTGTTGCTATGTAATAGTACTCTGAAACTAGTAAGCAAATTCTGAGGAACACATTTGATGAAGTTCATGATAAAAGGAACTAACCTTATCCAACCCCGTCGCTTTAGCTGGAAAACTTTGTCAACCAGATTCAGTAAAGGCTCACTAACATTTGTTGGCATCCACTGTCAAACAAAACAGAAGATTTATATTAATAAAAGAGAAAAACACTTAAGAACAGAAGTTGCATGTGATCTGCAGCAAATAAATTATATATAGTAGTAGGTGTGGTGTACCTCAGGAGGAACTCCTGTTGGGTCCTCGAATGTATTCAGAGATGACATGTTTGAAGAATCAGAATATGCCCTCACAGGTTTTTCTATTTGTTCGCTGACTTGTGTATCCAAACTGGAGTATGTTTCAATGTGCTTAACATCATTTGAAGTATGTTTTTTATTGTTCATCTCATTGTCTGAGTGGCATCCACTATTTACAGATGAGGTGAGATCTTCATGGTTACTATCGCCATCAGAAAGGCTATGAGCCCTTTCCAAGTTTCTATGATGCAAGTTGTGGTTATCTGTCTCTTCCTGGTTCCAGGAGAGAGACATTCTATTATCTGCGAATTGTGCAGTTGCAGTAGAAGGTGGCGTGCCAACAGCACGTTTCAAACCATCTGAAACTCCTTTAAATTGTCGAACAATGTCATCCATCGCATCATCAACATTAACTGTTGCAAAACAAATACCTCTAAGAAAAGAACATATCAAGTTCATAAATTTTCAGGGGAAAAAACAAGTCCAGGGATATGCATACCAGCCAAAGTTTTCATAACAGAAGTGGACTTTCCAGCAGAGTAATTCTAGAAAATGGAAAAGAAATTAATTGCTAAGAACCTCAATAATGTATTGGAAGAAAGCACAAGCATTCTTTTGTTATCAACAACAAGGCTTATAAGGATTTGGTTTAAACTACACACCTTTGATGATTCACTTAGAAAATCCCAAACTTCATAATGCTCTGCAATATTCGCTATAGACAAGAGATCCTATTGAACATAAAATGAATATTATCAACACAACTTAAGCAAAATTATGAGGGAAAATGATAGAGAACAAATCATACTTGAAGATATTTGTCCAGGAGAATGCATCGTTGGTGCACAAGGTAATCATCAACACTAGATGCAAGATAACTCTTTGGAGGCAGATGCAATGAGTAGTTAGGTATCTCCTTCAGTTGTCGATGAAGACGTTCAAAATTTCGGTATCTACAAACAGAATCTATAGGTCAGCATCATACATCTGACTCTTTCAAAGCTCCTTAATTTACAAAAAACACAAAGTAAAATCATGCCTTCTTTTCACAAACCAGGTGTTGTTATCTGCATCAGCCACAGCAATAGAATAAACTGCAAAAGATTTTGAACCTAGTTTGTCAAAATATGCACCAACAACCTGCAAAGAAGACATGCACAACCAAGACAGATCACATCAGATGTTGAGAATTGATATTACTTCACATAAGTAGATGCATGTTGTATCAAGAAACAAGAGGACCAAACGTGACATAAAATTGTTAGACCAATCATGCAGAAATGGAACCTATTGTAGGAATTAATTGTCAGAGAAAAAAACCACCACAAAGTACCTATTGTTTCTCATGTTACACTGAATATGCTGGGCCTTACGCTCAGCCTTACAATGAATGCCACATTTTCTCTCAAGGAAAAAGTTCAAATTACTCCCAAGCACGACCAAAGTCTGAATAATCCCCTAAACTATTTTTGGTTCAATTTACTCCCACAACTATGTCAATTGGTCCAAGTTATCCCTTAACAAGATTTACCTTTTTTTTTTCCTCCAAGCACAAGTGGAGTCATTGGCCAAAGATTTGACATTTTCAAATCAAAATATGCCTTACAAACAGAGTGAGCAGAGCGACTCAACTCTGACAGATCGATCAAATTTATTAAGTAAAACCAAACAACCTGATGACTGCGAATAAGAAAATGATACTGGAATGAGTTATTGTGAAAGGGTCAGAAAAATTACCCGGCATCTTATCTTTTTCCTTGCATTTCCACTTTCACTGGAAACCATGAGCTGGTTACTTTTGGCCAAATATCTTTTCTCAATATCAGGAGTACTACTAGACCGCTTTAGTTGAGCTTTCACACTGTTGCTGGTCTCATGTGTTTTGTCCTTGTTGCTGTAATTAACTTGGTTCACGTCTTTTAGTTTCACTTCATTCTTATTTTGTAAAGCAAGGGGATGACTGCATGTGACAAAAGTGGACTGAGCATTCCTATTTGTACTTTGCATCAAGTTGACCATGTATTTATCATCAACAGATGCAATTCTCTCATTGAAGTTAGAGGATAGCTCTTTACCCGCTGCCCCTGCGCTTGGACTGTTATCTAAACCTCCAGAACCTTTCAATCTTGATGAATGGTCTGCTTTAATCATCTTCTTTTGGTAATTTCTTCCTATTGCCCACATGTTTTCAAGATTCTCAGGGGCAAGAACCTGTGATCTTCTTTTAGTAGCTGCATCCAAGTTCACCGCCCAGTCTGGCTGACGAGGTTGGATGGTACTATCATGGTCATCCTCCGACACTTTTGACTTTCCACCTTCAGAATTAACAAGTGTCCTCATGCCAGAATTATTTCCTGGAACTAAGCCACTTGGTTCTACAGTCAAATTCCTTGTTTCCTTTTGAAAACCCTGTGAACTGCCTTTGTGAGATGAACGATCATGCACTACCGTCACAGTTCCAGTATTAGCCATGTTTGTATTGCCTCCTACATTGCTCGAATCATTGTTGTTTAGAAGGTAGACAATTAACTCATTCATATAGCTGAAACAAGAACGGACATAAAATCAAAGGTTAGTACTTATAGTTACAAATAATCAACCGATATACTGCTTTAAGGGAACACATTGCCATAAATCAACCATCATAGCTTACTAGCTAACAAAAACTTACATATACTAATTACAACCAGCAGTGTATGATTACTGTGCAGAGATGAAAAAAACAAAGGGAACTTGAGAAACAAAATGTACAGTTTTCCTTCAATTATGTCACGATCCAAAGTGCACAGGTAGGCAGTACTTTAACAATCAGATCTGCTTTGGAGTGCAAAACACAAATAAGTGAAGTATCAAGAATTAAGAGCTTACATTGGACTTGCGAAGTTCAACACTGGCTGTAAGACTAGGCAGGTCATGAGTTCCCTGGAGAAACAGCGAACTAGTGGACTCTGAGCATCTTGTGGTCTCAAAACTAGAACCATAATGCCCCCCACGATTTCTTGAAGAACCTAAAAGCCATATTAATTAATTGTTTTGTTGGACTTGGATTATATGAAAGCTAAAACAGTTAGCTCTTACCTTATACTCATGCTCTGAAGATAACAGTGCTGGATGAAGTTCCTGTGAAACTATTAGGTGCTGCTTCAATCTCTCATCTCTTTCCTCGGAAGACAATGTCCTCATAACATCAGCACCAATTAGAGATTGATTTTTCCGAAAAATATCTAAATGGTTTCCAATCAAATCAACCATATCCCTGAAATAGGAACAAAGAACTTTAACAGAGAATAATGGCTAAATAATGGTATACTGGATAGTAAATGAAGCCTTAAGTCACCTTGTTAGTAAGTCAACTAGATTCATCTCTTTCACCCTGCTGGATACTTCACCAAGGGCATGAAGTATTAAGCCACGGATCAGTTCTGGGGCCTCCCTGTCAGGAGTAATATCTGAATACCACAAGTCTATAATAAAGTCCCTCAAAATATTCTCAGTGAAACTTTCAAAAGCAGCCTCAACCGAAGGTGATCCAACTTTCCTTCTCCATCTCGAAACTGGTGGCACGGTTGACAGTCGATGATCATTAGCAGATAACTGTCTCTTTGATGCCTGAGTCAAATATGTCTGCTTACGTGCAGGCTGTTCCCTCCAACGGAACTCCACTTTGAACGAGAGATATCGGAGAAATGCCAGTATAAGGATTGACATGGGCACATTTGTCCACATTGATTTACTTGTATCTATTTGAAGCAAAATGGTATGGATTTTAGCATGGACACAAGACCATTGATTTAAGAAGAAACATACAAGTATTCAAACATACAGAAACTTCTGCACAAAATGATAAGTCAATAAGAGATGAAAGACAAACAATTATTAGGCACTTAAAGGTGGCCAACACATTCACAGTGCAAAGTGAAACAAAGAAAAAGAAATGAAGGAAATAAGGCTATTTTAACAAGTAAAACATTGGACAAAAACATACAAAATCAGAAACTACTCAATGCTGACTTATTTTACTTCTGCTTCCACCCTTGTGAAGCTAAAAATGTTCATTTATTTGAAGCTACGTTTCCACTGAAAACTGACTAAATACTTTGAAAGGATCCACAAGTGGTGGGATCTATAGGCAATTAATTTTTGTACAACCTAATTCAAATTTAAGCTCCCATAAGCATTCCATGACAATTCACCAAGAGCCTTTACTAATGATCCCCAGTGTAACCCTAACCTTCAAGACAGTAGTGGTGGTGACTAAATTGAATGCAAGCAGCAAAACAGCAACAAATAAAAAGAAAGACACCTAAAAGCTCTCTACTGGACAGATTCAGGAGTTGCAAAATGGGGCAACCACAAGTTCTTGCTTCTCGACTAACAAAAGGTCTCGACTTTGTAACCATTCTCCAGCGAATCCCCTCACGATCCCAGCATCTGCAGCAGCCGTTACCCAGAATCTCTTACAACTACGCCTAGCCCAGCAGCAATCGCACCTGTCTTCCGTAGATAAACACGAAACAACACGGCACTCGCCGGCGATTTTTTTTTCCTTATTTTAGATTTCTTATTTTCTTTTTCGGATTTCTTTGAATCCGGTAACGTGCCCGAGTCGAACCAGCCTTTGTCTGCTGCGCAGCTGTTCCTGCGCGGCACGCGGGTGGCTGCCATGTGGGCCCCGGTTGTCATCCGTGGGTCCCGCTTCGGAGCGTCTCGGACGTCCGATCGGGAATGGACGGTCTCTGCCTGCGGCGGTCACCCTCTGCGGGTGAAAGGTTCGCGCGCTAGGAATTGGTGGGACCAGGTGTCAGTGGGTGTGATGCTGGGAGTGGCTGGTTTTAACGGCCAATAACGATAATCATGAAGGTTGCCAGTCACCGACACGCGGGGCCCACGGGATGCTGCGGTCCGAGGTGTCCAGGGCCGATGATTCCGGAGAGCCAGGGGTGGAAATGGAGGACAGCGACAGCAAGGCTGAGGTGTGGATTCACATGAATCCAGAGCAAAGAGCAACTTTTTTTATTTTCCTTTACTCTTTTTAATGAAAGAGCGGAATTTATTTATTTGTTTTTGAAAAAAATATGGGGATCGTAGTGCTACGATGTTTGTTTGTTTATTGATTGTTTTCACTTTTGTAGGACTTTTTTTCAAAAAAAAACTTACTTTTGCAGGACTAGGTTTGCCTCCAGATTGAAAGAACTTCCGTTCAGCTTGATGCAAAGTTGCAAACTTAGAATTGCGGAACTACTGAATTAGGTATATAAAAATTAATTATAATTTAAAATGAATGAAATTGTTTAGAAATGAGAGTTTTGCACCAAATAGTGATGTATCAACTTGGATTGAAAAATGGTATTGCTCTCTCATAGTGAGTACCAAACCCGTGGACATAAAAGAATAAATTGTGCCCACGCGTTACCGCCACTCCCATGTAGAGAATAAAATAAAATATATATTATAAAGTTTAAACAATAATGTTATTGGTAGGAAAATATTGTGCAAGATTAAAGAGGTAAATGTAGCTGTTGTTTCACTGGACTTGCACCATACTATTTATAAACTACCCAAAACACGATATTTTAGCACGTCATGATGAATTTTGAGCCACATTGGAATGGTGAAAGTGAGAACCATGCTCATGTCTGGAATCCTGCGCGATGGGCAGTCAACACGACACGTATATTGAGTTGTTCTTGGACTGACACGGCACGAAAAAGCTTTCTACGACATGCTAGGCATAAAACAGCTCACGATACACAAGTGCGGCCACGTGGCATAATCTAAGTCCTACCTCTACTATTTCTCATAGTATTTTGTGATAATTTGCTTCCCATTGTTACTAGTATCATAGTAGGCATAGATCTCGGTTTCAATGGATTTTCAATCGTCACTTGTTGGTTTTTGAAAATGTTTGCCATCCAAACGTGTTAGCAGAAGCATTATTCTGGCTTGTGTGCTAGCTATTTATTTTCTTTTTAGGATTGCTAGAGACTCATCATTGGATAGTTTGCTGAAACTTCACAAAGCTTACTACAAGTTCATTAAAGCATATATGTCTTCTAATACCATTCCGTTTAACGTCAGAATCTTACATGAATCTCATACCATTAGGTTTTTGTTTGTCTTCAAGCTACCATAACACCAAACATATACGAAGTTATGCCTTTGTATTTAATCGCTTCAAAAACTTCCCGCAACCATCAACCATAGTTGGAAAATATGAAAATAAGAAGTGAAAGAATAATCGAACCTATTTTATCAGAACGCGGAATGACGGAGCTTGAAAAATCTCGATGCTGATTCGTTAAAAAGAACCTTATATCCGAGGGGAAAAAAAGCACATTGTATAATAAAAATAGAAACAAATAAAAATTATGGGGCATTCCGAGAATTGAACTCGGGACCTCTCGCACCCTAAGCGAGAATCATACCACTAGACCAAATGCCCTTTTTGACTCAAAATTCCTTCGTACTTTATTTATCTTATTATATCATGATGCCCTCGCTGACTTCTGCCCAGGACTCGCCGCCGACGAGCCATTCCTCTCCAATGGTGGCTTCAGCCATCACATTTCCGTCCTCCTCGGTTGTTTGGCCCCCATGTTTCAGCAACCAGCAGAAACCCCGGCAGAGGAAGCTTTGGACAACGGGGAGTTAGAGCTATCGGTCTCCTCAGTTGCTGGATCTGCGAGGAACCGACCAATGTGCAATGCAAGGAGGCTTGATCCCCCGAGTGGACACAGGTGATTCTAGTCGAGAGGATTGGAGGTGCTGGGATGCAAAGCGTGGCGGGATTCTTGCTGAGATCCGAGAATATTTCAGGATGGGGCGAAGTTTCTTCTCTTGTGAGGAGCAGGGGAAGTTTGATGGGATCGGGGTCGGTAATGGTTAATGGGAAGAGAATGGAATCCCAGCTGCGCAGCGATGATGGTCAATCACTCAATCGTCAGGGTTCATAGTCTGGGGTTTGTCCAGGTTCTCTCGTCGGTTGTCGTGTGGGCTCGTGGCTGGTAGATCCTCCTTACTGCAGATGATGTTCATGTTCCGACTTCTCTAAGTTCTAACTTACACTTCTAGTTCACACCCAGGTTGAAAAGGCTCATAGAAGAGATGCCACAATGTAGGAACAAAATTTGCCCTGCCAATCGTTGTTGGTCAGTCTAACAGATTTACTATATTTACTTATTTTTCTTTGCAGCATAATGCACTATATGATGTGTGTACTACAGATTCAGTTATTAATTCATAATGTAGTTTCATAGAATCCATGGCTAGGAGCTATTATTAGATAGAGCCGCATCTTTCTCTTCACTGTGAAAATGAATGTGGCATATAGGCTTTAACTTTACCGCTCAATTTTAACTGCACAAAATGTTCATACCTCTCACTAATGAATCCCTTTTGACCGTTTCAGATGGTCAAGGGATCACTCAGTGATTGACCTTGTTACAGATGGCTGGGACATGCATGCCACCAGTGCTCTGCAAGGTGGATAGTTCATGCTACACTTGAAACTAGGTATCTGAATCATAGTCAACTCTTCCTTTCACTGACAACGTGCACATCGTTTCTATTGTGCCCTTCTTGGAATCTTACCGATGTTGTACCTTCTATTGGTCAACTAATAGGACGACCATGCACTTGGCTCAAATTATATGACAGCAAAGAATCGATAAAGAATTCAGATGCATGTGTCAAAGACTCAAAGTGTCATGGATCTTGTCTCCAGATATCAGATGGTCCTTTGAGAAACAACAGTTATATATATCTTCATCAGCTTTCACCTTTTGAATTAAAGATGAACATCCAGGAACAGCATATACTCCTAATTCGTAAAAAGGAGGACATGGTTCTGCTCTTCAGGTGAAATGTCATCATGCCATTTGCCTGTGTAGGAATGCTGGACATCACCGTGGTGCGCTAGAAAATATTGCGCCTCTAATGATGAGAACGGCTGGACATTATACTTGTGGTGGATCCTGCTGTAGATAGAAGGGACATCCGAGTCCCGACAATGCTGCATGAGGATTGAGGTGTGGGTTCAACTATCAGAATTCAGAAGTTGAGAAACCAAATTGGCATGTTGTTAGAAGGTGACAGCTGTTCCTTCTATAAACATCTCAGTTGTTGAGTTGCATTTCTTTTGCTTGTGCTTGCCAATCTGGATTTTAAGTTAAGCTAAGCACACGGGCAGACGTTTCGCCACCAATTGCTGAAACATCACATGCTTCTAAGCTTATTCATACTCATTGACGACTGTTGCTCTGACAAGAAACAATGATATCAACTTGTGTATGCTGCTGAAGAATACATGCTCCACTAGTCCATTATTGACAACTAATAGAGCATGACTGAAATTCGTTGTCCAATGGGTTTAGCATTGACATTTCTTCTTCTTCTTGCCAACAATGGTTCATCACCAGCAGAGTATTGTTCCCCTCTTATTTTCCAAAATATTTAGAACCATACTATCACACCTTCTGCTGCAAACATGGCTAACCATCAGAGGTCTACAAGTTTGCCTTCAAAACCTTTCTCCACTGAGGCCGAAGTAGAAGAAGAGCTCTAGGACTTTGATGTGTGTATCTCTTCACCATGTGCAACCATTGACACGTTGTGTGATGGTTTGAGGATGCTTGGGGACATATGCATAGAGGAGATCATGTTCCTGCCCAGCAAGCAAGCTTCCTTCTCTATGCCCTGACAAAAGAAAATGGTAGAGCAGGATCTGGATTAGTTCCTCGTGTTGATTGATCTCTGCAATGCCAAGGAAGAGAGTCTAGCAGAGCTGAAGATGACTATATAGGAGCTGCAATTGCAACCATCTCTCAAGAGAGGAGGCAATGTGTGTTCAGCTCAAAATTGCATCCTTTGTGCGTCTGACGAAGAAGGCGCAAAAGTCTTTCAAGAAGACCAGCAACAAGCCAACAACGCAACTTCTGAAAGCTGCAGACTGACAGGCTACTTTTCTAAAGTGTGCAGCATGGGCAATCTTGAGACATTGATTGGTGAAACCTTTTGCTACGGTGTTTTGTGATTGGCACCCAAGGATCCATCAATCTTTGGAAACCTTTCTCGTTTGTACACAAAACAACATTCTTAGTTGAAGAAAGAAAGTTTGACCATGTACAGCGAAACTTGCCAACTGGAGTTTGGTAAGCTTAATGTGCTTGTTGTGGGTACTTGATGGGGACGACAAAACGGATGAAAGTCCCCTAAAAGGGCTGAAATATGTACTGTTCATTGAGATTCTACTGTTGCTTCAAATTCCTCTAAGAAATAATAACTGATGTTGGGCAAACATGGGTATTACTGATTCTTTCGAGCTATATGTTTTACAGAGCCAGTTAGTAGTTGGTTTGATTTTGATCTTTGAAATAGTCATGCTACCTCACAGCTTTTGAAATTGTGATTAAGGCACTGTGTTTCCGTGCGTTACAACTGAGAATGATGAACAAGCCAGCTCGAGGCCATGTGGTATTGGGTAGTAGATTACCCTGACTAGTATGCACATGAATCATTATTAATAGATGTGCAAGAACCAGACCTATATTTATGTCTCTTAATCAAATGTTATCACTGATTCAGCTCGTTGCAATCGAGAGAGTCTGCAACTGTCCCTTATAATTTTTCTGATTCATATCATATTCAACTACAATGACCCATTTGTGGTGGATCTTGTCCCTGGCAGATGAAACTTGACAGCAATATGAGAGTTGGACACGTTTATGGAGGTTGAGCATTGTACTCGTATACAGAGGCTGTCATCTTTTCGTGTCATGTAACTAGCAAATTATCTGTTTTGTTCCAACCTATTATCTAAATGTTCTCTACTTTTCCTTTGGAGTCGCTTTGGATGAACTTGAACGTGCTTGCAGTCCATTTTTCTGAAACCAACTGAAAATGACAGATTGACAATGCTAATGCTAATTATTAACATTTATTATATATCCTATAATTTTAAGAAATAATGGGTAATTTATCAAATCAAACTTGTTGCTTTGTTGATTCATGACCTTCTTTGTTAAGATCTCTGTACTCATATTTTTTTCTATTTTTTAAATGGTGTTTATGTTTTTTGCATAAAAGAGAAAGGCAAAACAATTGTTTAGGACTGTAATACATGTGTGGTGGTTTGTGTTGGTGGTAGCAGGGACAAGCCAACAATGTTTGCACGAGGACTAAGAGCAGCTGCAACTATAAGATGTTGAGATCCCAACTGACAAGTTGTCCAATGGGTTTGGCATTGGCATTGCTTCTGCTTCTTGCCAATAAATATGATGCTCAACAATGGTTTAGCACCAGCAGAGTATTGTACCCCTTTTCTTATTTTCCAAAATATTTAGAACCATACCATCACACCTTCTGCTGCAAACATGGCTACCCATCAGAGGTCTACAAGTTTGCCTTCAAAACCTTTCTCCACTGAGACCATAGTAGAGGAAGAGCTGCAGGACTTAATTCAATGTGTGTATCTCTTCATCATGTGCAACCATTGACACGTTGTGTGATGGTTTGAGAATGCTTGGAGACATCTACAGCTGCATAGAGGAGAACATGTTACTGCCCAGCAACCAAGCTTCCTTCTCCATGCCCTGACCAAAGAAACCGGTAGAGCAGGAACTGGAAGTCCCTCGTGTTGATTGGTCTGTGCAATGCCACGGAAGAGAGTCTAGCAGAGCTGAAGATGACTATCTAGGAGCCGCAATTGCAGCCATCTCTCAAGAGAGGAGGAAATGTGTCTGTTCAGCTCAAAATTGCATCCTTTGTGCATCTGCCGAAGAAGGCACAAAAGTTTTTCAAGAAGACCAGCAACAACACAACTTCTGAAGGCTGCAGACTGACAGGCTACTTTTCAAAGCCAGAGAGATGGCTATCTCTCTACTTGAATTCACGTCTCATGTCTGGTATATATCTTGCCAGAGCAGATTACCGCCACGAATGCAAACAAATGGTCTCTTGTCTCCAAGAGATTCCAGAAAAGAAAGGTCTTGGTAAAGGAGGAAGAGTTGCAAGCACTAGTTTGCAGCATGGGCAATCTCGAGACATTGATCCAGAGCAGGGTCTCTCTCCTAAACATTCTTTGTGCATAGATAATGCTGAAACCTTTTGCTCCGGTGTTTTGTGATTGGCACCCACATTTTAAAGGATCCATCCATCTTTCGAAACCTTTCTAGTTTGTACCCAAAACAGCATTCTTAGTTGAAGAAAGAAAGTTTAACCATGTACAGCGAAAACTTGCCAACTGGAGTTTATTTAGCTTAATGTGGTTATTGTGGGTACATGATAGGGATGACAAAAAGGATGGAAGTCCCCTAAAAAGACTGAAATATGTACTGTTCATTAAGATCCTACTGTTGCTTCAAATTCCTTTAAGAAATAATAACTGATGTTGGGCAAACTACTGATTCTTTTGAGCTATATGTTTCCAGTTAGTAGTTGGTTTGAGTTTGATCTTTGAAATAGTCATGCTACCTCACAGCTTTTAAAACTGTGATTAAGGCATCGTGTTTCTGTGTCTGTTGCAACTGAGAATGATGAATAATCACAATCGTGTATGTCTGAATTAGTGTGTGTTTGTCCGATTGAGCCGCGTTTTAAAAACCAAACGTTCTAACTCTTCTTCTTAATACAAAGATGCACAGCTGTCCTGCGTATTCCAAAAAAAAGAGAACGATGAACAAGCTCGAGGCCATGTGGTATTGGGTAGTAGCTTACCCTGACTAGTATGCACATGAATCATTATTATATATCAATAGATGTGCAAGAACCAGACCTATATTTTAGTCTCTTAATCACATGTTATCACCGATTCAGCTCGTTGCGATTGAGAGAGTCTGCAACTGTTCCTGATATTTTATCTGATTCATATCATATTCAACTACAATGACCCCTTTGTGGTGGATCTTGTCCCTGGCAGATGAAACCTGACAGCAATATGAGCGTTGAACACCTTTATGAAGGTTGAGCATTGTACTCGTATACAGAGGCTTTGTCATCTTTTCATATCATGTAGCTAGCAACTAGTCTGTTTTGTTCCAACCTATTATCTAAATGTTCTCTACTTTTCCTTTGGAGTCGCTTTGGATGAACTTGAACGTGCTTGCAGTCCATTTTTCTGAAACCAACTGAAAATGACAGATTGACAATGCTAATGCTAATTATTAACATTTATTATATATCCTATAATTTTAAGAAATAATGGGTAATTTATCAAATCAAACTTGTTGCTTTGTTGATTCATGACCTTCTTTGTTAAGATCTCTGTACTCATATTTTTTTCTATTTTTTAAATGGTGTTTATGTTTTTTGCATAAAAGAGAAAGGCAAAACAATTGTTTAGGACTGTAATACATGTGTGGTGGTTTGTGTTGGTGGTAGCAGGGACAAGCCAACAATGTTTGCACGAGGACTAAGAGCAGCTGCAACTATAAGATGTTGAGATCCCAACTGACAAATTGTTGGAAGGTGAGGTCAATTATCTTTCAACAAACATGTCAGTTAGACAGTTGCATGATTTACGTTCTGTTTTCTTTTGCTTGAGATATGCCCATCTGTATTTCAGTTAAGCACTCGTGTGCATATGCCCAACAATTAATATTCAAAACACAAGTCTGATTTCAGACAACTAATTTGCCAACTTGAATACTTGATTTGAGATTACTAATTTATTTGGCAAATGGTTTTGGTTATGAAAAGTGGAAAATTTGATAGCAACTTTAATGTATAGGCAGCGTATGGTGCTGCAGATAACAGAGGCATTAGAATTGAGGTGCAGCCGTGCAGGTGCAACTGTCAGAAGTTGTGGATCTGATTGACAGACTATTTGAAGGTTAAGTTAGCTGGTCACTCACCAATATAGCACATGTTGGGTTGCAATTCCTTTTATTTTTGGATCTCCGACCTTGATTTTGAGAACATGCTCGTGTGCACGACTTGCTGTCTTGCTCAGACACCACATGCTGTCAAGGTCACTCATTGATGTCTGTTGCACTGAACAGAACTGATGATTATGCTGTGGCAAGGAAGTTGCTCCATTATTGAGAACAGAGGGAAGATGATAGCTGAGGTTAGTTGCCAATTGCAGACTTGCAGTGCACTTCCGGACTATAAATAGAGTGCATCACAAGGGCTGAGCACATACACAACAAAAGTCTCCTTCCTTTCTCTTCCATTCCATACAGAATACAGAAGTATACCATCACAGGAAACATGAGTTGCCATCAAAGGTCTACAAGTCTGCCTTCCTTTCCTCAACTCACCGAGTTCAATGTGGAGCATGAACTGCAGACCCTGAAGGCACGCTTCTCTTCACCTTCGGTGGCCATTGACACAGCGTGTGATGGTTTGAGGAGGCTTGGTGACGTCTACAGCTATGTAGAGGAGATGATGTGCTTGCCCAGCAACCAAGCCTTGACCCATCAAAGGAAGATGGCGGAGGAAGAACTCGACAGGTCCCTTGAGCTCATCGACCTCTGCAACACCATGCAAGAGAGCTTGGTGGATCTGAAGACAAGCGTCCAGGAGCTGCGCTCGGTGCTCAAGAGGGGAGATGATGCAGCTGTCCAGCTCAAAATTGAGTCTTTCATACGTCTGGCGAAAAAGGCACACAAACCTTTGAAGAAGACGACCAGCAAAGCTTCTGCTGAAGGTTGCAGGGTGGTCCAACTAATGGCAGAAGCAAGAGAGACGGCTATCTATTTACTTGAATCCATGTCGCGGCTCTTGCCAAAGCAAATTGGTGAAACAAGTGCGAGCAAATGGTCCCTTGTTTCCAAGAGGTTCCAGAAAAGAAAGGTTGTGTGCGAAGAGCGGCAGTTGCAGTCGTTTGAGCGCAGCTTGGGAGACCTTGGAGATGGTGTTGAGATTCTCTTCAGGAGGTTGATTCAAAGCAGGGTTGCTCTTCTGAATATTATTAGCTCATAGGTACTTCCGATGATACAAAAGTTCCCAATTTGATTGTATGTGAACAGAAATAATGTATGGATCATTGATTGATTGGAGACAGTTTTGATCATATATGTTTGTGGTATCTTATCAATTTGTCCTGCAACAAAGGATGATCCTGGAATCTCATCTCAATCTAGAGTGATGCTCTGTTCATACTTTCGTAATTAGCATATCAAAATTAAGGTACTCAATGATTTAAGTTGAAACCTAGTGCCTTGACACCACGTCCGATCTGCTCATATGTGGGTTTCACCAGAGTCAACTCTCTTGGTCAGTTGGCTGTTTGATTTTTCCCACCAGGTTTTAACTTCTCAATTTGCATGATTTCTTTTGGTGTGATCTAGCTGTAGATGCATGAACATGCATCTCAAATGGTAGTAATAATAACAGCAAATGACTGCCAGACCTCGTCATTTGATAAATAAATGTGCTAGAAATTTCAGAGGTTATAGCCATTATACTTCCTGCTAAGGTCACTTATTGATGTTTGTTGCACTCAACAGAATGGATGATTTTACACCTCAACATGGATGTTGCTCTATTGTGAGCGTAGAGGGAAGATGGGGGCTGATATGACTTCCTGCCTATGAACAGAGTGCATTGCAGAAGGGCTGGGCGGAGCATGGACTAAAAGGTTTCCCTCCTTTCTCTCCCATTGCATACAGAGAACAGAAGTATATCTTCACAGTTCACACCATCCGCTGCAAACATTGCTTGCCATCAAAGGTCTAAAAGTGAGACAATTAAACAGGAGTCTCTACATTCCCTTACTACTTGAACGCGGCAATATTTCTAGATGATTATACCATTCATACGGGTGTTAAACCCTACAGAAGTTTAACTAGCTTTCACCTTTCAACTACTAACCAAGTATCATTAGCAAAAAAAAAGTGTAACCTATTATAATCACTTGTATAGTCTGATGATTTGTCATAATCTATTAACCAAATTTCAGCTTTCATTTTGGTTAAGGCAACCAAATCTCAGACTAAGGGGAAAACGGTCTCACAGTTGCTTGTTAACGGCCTTGATTTCCTGCCAAACCACACTGCCACGTGCTCACGTGGCCTGTGTGGTAGCCTAGTTTGATCCTGAACATCAACAAACTGTTTCAGCTATATTTGCTTCAGAAGGTAGAGAAGGACTGTCACAGGTTGGTTCTGATCTCTGTTCGTTGACCCAACAGGCCAACAATATGTACAATCAGCATATATACCTCAAAGACCAAACCATTATTAAAATGTATAGCAAGGCAACAATATCTAAATATGTCATAAAGCTTATTGAAAAGTTACAATAACTACTGTTTATGAAAAGCTGTTTCTTATAGAAGGAAGGTGACCCGACAAATCATTGGAAACTCTATAAACACATCTAGCGTGGTAGGGTGGCAGATTCCATGAATTCTTCCTCTAAACTGTAACATCGTTGGTTGTGTTTCACAGCTAAATTGACCTTCTCACCCAATTCTGCTGTAGACGAGCGGCAAGAGGTAACCCGTTTCTTTCGTAAAATCTGCAATTCCATCTCCACTTGCTTCATTGTAGGTCTTTCTTCACCACGCTGTCTTAGGCACATCTCCGCAAGAGAGGCAACACTGAGGATCTCCTCCTTGGTTGCTTCCTCGATAACCTGAGAATCAACTATCTCGGTGATTTCTTTCTCTGCCAATGCCTGACGAAAGTAGTTTGATAAGTTTTGTACTAAGCCTGATTCACTTGTGAAAACAGGCTTCTTTCTAACAAGCAGCTCCAGTAGTACCACACCGAAACTATACACATCACTCTTCTCATTCAATTGCCTCGTATAGAAGTACTCCGGATCTAAGTAACCATATGTACCTTGTACATTTGTAACAACGTGTGTTTGATCAACTGGAACCAATCTTGAAGCACCAAAGTCTGAAACTTTAGCTGTATGGTTCCCATCCAAGAGTATATTTGAGGATTTCACATCACGATGGAAGATAGATATTGAAGCTGCAGAATGGAGATATGATAGAGCTCCCGCAGCTTCAATGGCGATTCTTATGTAATCATCCCAAGACAAAGAAACATCATTTCTTGAATCAGAATGAAGAACCTGAGATAATGATCCATTGGAAATGTAGTCATACACCAGCAGAGGAACCTCAGATTCAAGACAACATCCAAAGAGCTTCACAATGTTTCTGTGATTTATTTCAGAGAGTATTGCAACTTCATTAATGAATTGCTTGATCTCGCTGTGCTCAATTACTTTAGACTTCTTTATTGCAACAACACGTTGGTCAGACAAGATTCCTTTATAAACCATCCCATGACCACCTTGTCCAATGATGCGCGTGGGATTGAAGTTATCTGTTGCCTTTTCTAGCTCTTCTAGAGAGAAAATATTTGTTTTGTCAGGCGATATCAATTGTTCTAGGAGAAGACCATAGTTCTTGCGAAAGTAATTCCTCCGGAGTTGCGTTTGGATATTTCTTTTCCATCTACGGAAAAAGTATATTGCAACAAAGCTCAGGAGTAGAATGCTGAAGCCTCCAGAAAGTCCCACAATAATACCTACATATGTGTGTTCTTCTCTCTTATATATGTGTTGTACCTTATTTGAAAAGTAAATATTAATAACAACAATATAAGCTTACCTATGAGCAGAACCTGCTGCAACTTTGATCTAGTACACTGATTATGTGGGATCATACTCAGTCTTGCGTGGGCATTCAGTACACTTGAATCCTCCATCTATATTACTGCAGACTCTGCCCTTACAAATGTCATGCTGAAGGCACTCATCAATATCTGCAAACCAGACCTTTGTAACATGTGACAAAGCAATATATGAAATAGAGAACAAGAGATAGATTGATATTTGCTTCAGAGTGAGAGTGATAAAAGGTGAGATGCGACGGGTACCTTGACAACCATTTCGAATGTACGGATTTCCTTGGAAACCATCTTGGCATTTGCAGCGATATCCAACATAGGTTACATCGCTTATAAATGACATGTTCACTTCCACACAGCTGCTGTTGATACTCACACAAGCATACCCAGATGTATCCTGTTTAGCTTCATTGCAGCTTAGATTGGCAACAACCCAACGCAAAGAGCTGAATAAAAAATTACAATCGATAAATAGTTCTACAAGATTGCCGAAATAAGTTTCTGTATTGTCGGCGTAGTTCATTGTCCCTTCGTTAACATTCAAATCGACCACCTGAGAATGTTCCCATTCGAGGACAGCTGATGATGTCGCATTTGTGCAGACGAGGTGAAATTGTTCCCTAGCGAAGCAACCCTCTTCTAAGCCGAATGGGAATGGCACACTGATGTTTCCACACCGACGGGTACAGTCAGCTCTGCTTGGTTTTGGATTATACCCTAGTTTCAATAATATTTTTGTTACCATTCAAGTTCCAAATGCCATTTGTTACCATTCAAGTTCCAAATGCCAGGTATAGTAACCGTGTATAAATAAATCAAATTTGTAATTTTGTATGTAATATTTTCATGGTACAAAAATTAAGTAAAACATATATTCCACTCGCGAACGTTCAAATAAACCATCACAGCACTACTACAGAATCGTTCATCACAAACGGTTCCCAGAGGACATCACAAACGGTTTTCAGGGTCGTTTGTGATATGTCGGAGGCATCACAAACAGTTCTTGAACCGTTTGTGATGTGGCCATCACAAACGGTTCGCTTGAACCGTTTGCGATGCCCAGGCATCACAAACGGTTCGTAAACACGAACAGTTCGAAATAAACCCAAAAAATACGAAAATATCAGGGAAAAAATTTATTTCAGTAACATTGTTCACAAATCTTATAGGTCTCATAGAGCAAATGTTACTCTCACATCATCGTATGAAAAAACGGTCAATATCAAAGTTGTAGGTCTTCAGCAGATATGAAACTTTGTAGTTCAACACTTTTTGATTTGAAGTCATTTAGTACTTCAAAATATGGTTTGAATGTGTGCTATACACATATGAACCGTTTGTGATGTGAACATCACAAACGGTTCTTAACAAGAACCGTTTGTGATGCCCCCATCACAAACGGTTTGTAAACCGTTTGTGATGATGAGGCATTACAAACGGTTCGTATTACAAACCGTTTGTGATGTGAGGACAAACCGTTTGTGATGCCATCACAAACGGTTTCTGCTACAAACCGTTTGTGATGACCTCACGTCACAAACGGTTTTTGTAGAACCGTTTGTGATGGCTTATATCGCAAACGGTTTTATTTGTGATGTAGCCGTTTGTGATGGCACTTTCTGTAGCAGTGCAGATATTCGTATCCTCACGGATTCCACAAAAAGTGCACAAAGTTTTGGGACACGAGCACGATACTTAATGAAATAAGAAGAGAAGTGCAGAGTGGTTCAGTAGGTAGTACTGGAATAAAATTATGAGTTCAACACAACTAGCGATGGCTACAGGTCTTACCTGCGGGGCGGCAGCACTACAGGTCTTTATCGATGTGTCGTAGATCCCTGATTTCTAAAAATATATTTTTATGTTACTAATTAAACTTGCCTTGATATGTCATCTAGGTCTCTCAACTATCGAAATGCATTTTTAGGTCATCAAACTTATACAGGGGTGTCACGTCCATAGAGTCTTAAAATATATTTTTATAAACTCGTCGTGGTATCATCACGAGCCCAAACACACGAAAAGACGAGGACTCCATCGTATTCTCACACTGCATATTTTATTTTTTTGCCGTATTCTGAGAGTTTTGGGAAGACGACACACTAGGACAAGTTCGGAGACTTAAAAATAAATTTGAAAGATCGGGGGTCCTAGATGGCATATCTAGACAAGTTCATTGATCTAAAAATATATTTTAAGAATTTGAGGATCTAAATGATACTGCATAATAAGTTTAGAGAGCCCCGTGCATGTGGCCATGTGGGTTGTATACACCACTATACAGAGACTATTTTTTGGGTTCATGGTCCTTTTATACCGTGCTAACGATCGGTATTGTCGACCAGGAGCATAAATACGGAGCATAAATATCGGCACTCGCTTTCGATTTGTGTTAGCAGTTACTCATATGGCCTGTCCCTAAAAATCGGTATAACCTTTTTGAATGAAAAAATATAACTTTTTCATACAAAGTTGGACAAAGACAACCTTGGTATCAAATTTATAGAGCTTGATGATCTAAAACTTATAATTAACAACTTTTTCATTCAAAACTATTCATGGAACAATTTTTTTATTTAACATTTATCATATATGTAAAAGCGAGATCTAAAATTTTGTAGTTGTCAACTTTTTTATTTGGAACATTTAGAGTGCAAAAAATATAGTATAAGATTTGGAAAACTCATCTCCTACTTAAGCAAGACGTGTTGTCTAGAACTATAGGTCAAGTAAAAGTGCAGTTCCAGTGTATGTGTAGAATCGCAGATAAAAATGTGTGTGCACTCTAAGTCCAACGAAGCAATGTGAGAAGTAAAGCACAAATACATTAGTGAAACAATGTCGAAACAAGATGATTTTAGTTACTAGTCAAGCAGAGTATCGAAGTACATCAAAGAAAGTGTGGCTTCATGGTACATCCCTGCAAGAAAAATGTACCTTTGTCGGTGGTGCAACCGTCCAAAATGTAGGGATTGCCGCTGTAGCCCGTTTCGCAACTGCAGGCATAGCCACTCGGTGTAATAATATCCGCATCATCATTGTCGTAGCATTTGGAATGGTTGCTGATACAAGCATAATGTGTCCGGTCAAGATGGCAATGGGTACCCGAAACCCGCGTACCCGATGGGTTTTACCCGATTAGAGCGCGGGTATGGAAACATATCTCTACCCGCGGGTATATTAATGGGCAACATCTTCTACCCATCGGGTAAGCGGGTGCGGGTGCGGGTACATACTACCCATACCCGCGTACCCGCGGGTAAA
>OAMR01000290.1:1321722-1343527 GCA_900205405.1 Echinochloa crus-galli | reverse complement strand
GGCGGCGTTCGCGCGGCGGCGGCGGACGGGCGCGGCGTGGTCCTCGCCGCCGCTCGCGGCCATCCTCGGCCGGCAGCTTCGCAGTGGGCGGCGGCTTCGAGGCGGGAGGGGGATTCGCGGTGGGCCGGCGAGGGGGATGGCACGACAGCCCCGGCTCATCAAGCCGTGCGGCGCAGCCCCGGCGCCGCCGGACTACATCCTCCGCAACGTGTCGTAGAAAGCCCGGGTGGGGGAGATCCTCGCCGTCTTGGGCCCGAGCGGCGCCGGCCAGTCGACGCTGCTGGACATCCTCGTCGCGCCCACGCACGGCAGGCTCCTCCTCAACTCTGCGCCGCTCCGGCCGTCGTCCTTCCGCCGCCTCTCGGCGCACGTACCCAAGACCCGGCCGTCGTCCTTCCGCCGCCTCTCACCGCACTCCTGAGCAACCCCGGCGTGCTCCTCCTCGACGAGCCGACCTCCGGCTTGGACTCCTCGGCTCGCGTCGTCGTCGGATGCCTCCGCGCCGCCGCCGACTCGCCGCCGCCTGGAGCACCACGGTAGCGCCTCCCTCCCCTTCTCTCCCTCGATGGCGGCCGAGGCGGTTGGGCTTGGCGCGGGAGTGGAAGGAAGCAGGCGCGGCGGGTCCCGCGGTGGAGGCTTTGCGTTCCTCCGTACGTGCGCTTCAGGTACCGTTCGAAGGGAGGAACGGAAAGCTTCCGCATGCTTTAACCCTCCCCGCTGCAGATGATTTTGTGCTTGCGTATGCTGTAAACACTGTAACGTACTCCCTCCAGTTTAGTAAAAGAAGTAATTTTAGACAAGGTTTGAGTTAAACATTGGGAATATAAATCATGAATAACATTTAAGTCGTTGAGTTTAGAAATGTGAAAATTATATAAATAAATTGGTCTTGAAAAGTACTTTCATAAAAATATAAATATGTAACTTTTCAAGAAATATTTTTATAAAAAAGAGAAGTCAAAGTTGTGCTTTGGTGACCGTGTCGCTGTCCTAAATGACTTCTTTTACTAAACCGGAGGGAGTATGCCTTTACCGTTCCCCACTGCTAGCAGCCTAAAGGGACTGATAGATGATGTACTCTCTCTTGAATGCTAACAGACCTTTGCGATTTATTTAGAATTATGATATGGCTATGCCTATCTATAACAACTATATAATTGGTACCCACTCAAAGTCCCACGCCCATATTTCTCTCCACATGCAAGATGTCCACGTCACCATCCACTATATCTTCTCTCAATATGCAAGCTGTTCACATCACCATCCACTAGAATTATGAATTTATGTTTTCTACTGATTTTCTGCGATTATGTATTGTGTTAGTGTTTGCGAGTACCATGCTACAAATTTATAAGCAGTTCTCTCTCAATAAATAAATATGTTTTCCTCTATATTGTTGTTTACAAAAAAAATACATTGGAATCATTTTAGTGTTTTTACTTTCAAATTGCATCTTCAAGTTTTGTATAAATTCCCACAGCAACGCGCGGGTTACCACTGGTATATCTAATAAGGCCGTCTGCACTCTGCAGCGGCACGGTCGATTTCGCCGGCTGAGCTAGAAGACAGAGAAAAAAGCAATAGTATTTTATATATTTCTCTCTCATTCACGCGACACCAGCCGTATTTTGCGCTCTCACATCTCCTCGGTCCGCGAGAAATTGACCGCCGATTGTTTCGGCCTTGTTTAGATGTTAGAATTGGTGGTGAATTTAGGAGTACGATGTCACTTCGTAATCATTACGTCAATGTAGCATTTCATTTGTATTTGTAAAAAATTATCCAAAAATTGATTAATTAGGCTCAAAATGTTCGTCTCGCAGAGCACAATAAAACTGTGTAATTAGTTTTTGATTTCATCTACATTTAGTACTTCATGCATGTCATGACATTTTAATATGATGGAAAATCTTCTTTTTCATAGTAAATTTGGGAGTGGAATTTAGAATCTAAAGCCTTCGTCTCTAGCGAAGGTTCTCTCTCCTCCTTTTCTGTATTCCGCGTCAGAGAAATGCCTACTCAGCTGGCGAGGTCGCCGATTGTTGGAGAAGGCCTAACCCCACACTAAGTCTCGAAGGGCCTTAAGAGATTTGCTTATTCTCAATACTATTGGATCTACCGATTTTTCGTTAAAGACTACTAAATTGAACTTTCGTCTAGAACCTCAAGCTACACTCGTCTACAAATTGGATAATGGACTATATCTGGAATTGTAAATTTTGTGCATACAAGTTTCCCTCGAAGTCATAACTCTTACCTGGCTGATAGTAGCCTACCACAAAGCGGGTGGAGTATGTACATCGTATTTTCTTGTCTCTTCATGTTTTTTCTAGACATCACCCAAATCTCATATACAGTGATGGATAATAATGGGGCTCATATAGATGTGTCCTTTCAATAATGCTCTATGAGGCAAAATCTCTACTATATTTAAAGTCAACATAAACATACTGCATCTTGACTTAGAGTAGATTGGAAATTACTCTCCTCATTTAACCATCCCAATATGATCATTATTAGAAAATCTATTCAAATAATTTTTATCTTCTCATACATTGTGCTATATGAGAACATAAAAAAAATGCACACAAAAAGCATCGTTGTTCGCAGGGTGATCATGATGATCAGCTATACTATACTCACACCACCTCATCGGGAGGCTTGATCACTCTCTAGGAATTGAGGAATCGAACGATGTACGTCAAGAAACTAGCAAGGCAGTTGCATGGGGGATGAAGGACAGTATGTAGCACAGGACGTGCCTCTCCATTCTACATTGTATAGGTACCACGTACTTAATTTCCTGACCGCTACGGCAATATCCCCACACGGGAACGTGCACTTGTGTGATTCACATGGTGCCGGCGCGAGACCGCAATGTACATAGCGCGCTAGCTCTCCTTCCAGCATTAATTCACACGTTGTTAGTGTGGCTGTGATCAAACTCTACGTCAATTTATGCAAAGTCTTTGCCTGCTGGAATTTTTGTCATTGCATTGGTGATATAGAATTGGCCGATTATACCGAAAAAACTGCACGATCCACGAAGTCTTTCGCGACTGGGCGAACACTAGTAGAGAATGGACCTTTCATCCCCTATATTTGTTCCAGTTGTGTTTTGGCCGAGAAAAATATAACTTTTAGTCTCGGTTCACATTTTTCATGGTCCCAGAGGACTGTACCTTTAGTCCCGGGTGGTCCCAGTTCCGGTCCTAACACCAACCGGAACTATTGGACCATTTTTCACTAGTTGAAGACTCGATACTTTACTATAAGCTTGGCACAGCCACGAAAATGTATGGCGGTCAACAAAGATACTAGACTATTCAGCGCTTGCTACATACATATAGCAGAAGTTAACGTCAAGCTTAAGTATAGATTAGCAATTGGATTGTTAAATTCCGAAAGTAAATCGTGAAATGATCTCTAGCCTAATGGTTCGAGAACTTGAGTAGTAGCACCCAGCAGACCAAAGTTTGACTTCCTGTGAAAGCGAATAATTGGATTTGGAATAAAAAATAATAAAAAAATTGATAGGAGCTTCCCTAACCCTAAACCCTAAAAAAATTTCCATCATCAACACAATTATTAATAACATGATTAAGGAGCATATTAAAATACGGTGTACGTGTTGAGCGTTTGTAGAAGATGTCGTAAACGATAATGTAATGTTTGATTTGGGACTTGGAGGGCAACTGCGCAAGAGTAGTCGTGATGAAGAACTTGGGCAGTTGTATGGAGCGCTTCCTACTAGAAACCTTCTTCACTTTTTTTCTTGGTGCAGTATTCACAATTTTTTTCCCCGAAGGGTTCATCAGTGCACTCTTCCTTTCGCCAGTACATGCTAACTCTCGGGATAGACTGCTTTAGAGACTTTTAAACCTCTGGGATTCCCTATATAATAGTCTAGAGCGCGTGTTTTCCACGAGAAAGGTGGTCCGGATATATAGGAACAAAAGCTATTGATGAGGACATCATCATGATGATGGACATACACGAGCCGGACTCATCTCCAAGCTACAAGTCGTCGCCACGATTTCAGCCGACACGCCTGCGGTCAAACTGCGATATCTCCTTCATACGGCGTCCAATCGAGGAGTTCTTGGATGCCTTGAAACCGTGACGACGAGATGCTTCTTTTGGTTCTGGTCCTAGCTCCAGAAGATTCGTGGATCATACTGTGTGACCACGAAAAGGTGTTGCGATACCTGTTTTTGGGCATTTTCAGGCTTTATATCGTGTTGGGCCTTCGGCCCATGCCGTGGGCGCGGCTCCCCAAACCCTAGCTCATCCCTACGATATTAAATTCAGTAGCCGCCATCGTTTAGACTTAGGTTTTGCATTATTCTATCGAGAACAGTTTTGCCGTCTATCGGTTCGTAGAACCCCAACTTTCGATCTTAATCATTCATCTGCAGAGTCACTTCATATTGAGCTGCGTTCTTTCGAGTTCTTGCTTGTGTTCTTCGTTTCGCAGGCAGGGATTACACTTCTTGGCGAGGTCAACCGGATTGTGACACGGTTGATAACCAGATGGGGCGTGGTGCTAAGATTGCGGGGTTCGAGTTGCTGACTTAAAGCCGGACCGGTGTGTTGCGCTTTGTCCAAAACGAGTTATCCTTCACCTGATCGAAGATCGGGCACCCCCGTTCCCATCAGCTATTCACATTCATATCCATTAATTAGCACTAAAGGGACTAATAGATGATGTACTCTCTCTCTCTCTCCATCCAATGCTACGACCTTTGCGATTTATTTAGAGTTATGATATGGCTATGCCAATATATCTAAGGCTAGTCTCAGTGGAGGTTTCATAGGAGTTTTATGGCATTAAATACGCTGATGTGGCAGATGAGAGAGAGTGAAGAGTTTCATGGGATGTGGGAGGAGTTTCATCATCATGAAACATATCTGACACAGTTACCTAGTTTCTGATCTAGGTAACCGTGCAATGAAACACTGCACTGAGACTGGCCTAATAACCCCATACCAAGTCTCGAAGGACCTTCAAAGATGTGCCCTTTCAGTAATGCGGGTGGAGTATGTACATCGTACTTTCTAGTCTCTTCATGTGTTTTCTAGACATCATCCGAATCTCATAGACAGTGATGGGTAATAATGGGGCTCATATAGATGTCCCCTTTCAATAATGCTGTATGAGGCAAAATCTCTACTATATTTAAAGTCAACATAAACATACTGCATCTTGACTTAGAGTAGATTGGAAATCACTCTCCTCATTTAACCACGCCCAATATAATCATTATTATAAATCTATTTTCTAGATACATAATACTAGATTCCAATGCACTTTGCACTTTTCTAGATATACATAATATTTTCTAGATTCCAATGCTGCAAAGTGCATTGGAATCTAGTATTATGTATCTGCAAAGTGCAAAGTGCATTGGAATGCACTTTTCTATTTATTATGTTTATAATATGTGTACTCCGTATATGATTTGCCGTACGTGTGATGTAGCAAGCTAGCTACGTACTACCGTATGCGGTAGTATTGTCTCAATTTAGTATGGTTCTTATCATCAAACGTGTCAGGATGCTGCAAAGTGCATTGGATTCTAGTATATTTAATACCAATGGGATATCTAGAAAATATTATGTATATCTAGAAAATTTGAGTGCTGTTGAGTAGTATATCTAGAAAATTTGAGTGCTGTTGAATATTATGTATATCAAGTATATTTAATACCATTGGGATATCAAGAAAATATTATGTATATTATTCTTTTAAGATTCCATTTAGGTAGAGGATATGACGGTGCTAAAAAATTATATTATAGAAAATATAAATATCCAAAACTTTCGTTTCGTCCATCAATCAAACCATCGTAGTTTTATGAAAACTATCTAATGTTTATAAAAATCAACACATAATACTTTAATACGTTGTAATTTATAATTTTACGAAAACCGTCTATTATTTATAAAAATAAACCCGCTGCCCTCTGATACATTGTAATCAAACCATCGTATTTTTACAAAAACTCCCTAATGTTTATAAAAATCAACCAACGATCCTTTAATACGTTGTAATTTTGCGAAAATCCTCTAATATCTATAACTACTATGCGCTTAAACTATATAATGAAGCCTTAGACGATCCTAAAGGTTGAGCCCTTCCCTCAATTATTTCCACAGCAACGACACTGTGCTGGGGCATGGCCGCCGGGTGACACCAAGCTAGATTCAGGGCGGCTGAATCTGAGCGAGACAAGTGCGTCCGAGAATTCAGGTACAAAAAAATTAATGTTGAGGGGGTAGGTGGCTGTGAACACCCCTCCAACCCAATATAAACTTGATGTGAGTTTCGATGGATTATCGAGGATAGGCTCGATCAATGGAGTACTCAAATGATAGTGAAGCGCTTGTGATGACTTTATGAATTTTAAAGATTGGATGAGTTGGTTTGCTCACTTTGAGGTGCTAATAGGGATATCATTTACGTGCATATAAATGTTTATGTCTGTCTTAAAACAAAAAGCATAAACGCCGGCCGATTGGTGGTTGGCAGCGTCTGCGTCTGTCTTAAAAAAATGACATAAACGCCGATTAGGGCATGTACAGCCAACAGACGACGGGTCGTCTGTAGAACCTCGAATTTAGCATACAGACAGATGTACAGACAGCTCATACAACCCACAGACGAGAGGTCGTCTGTATGCTGTTTAATGCTTTGCATGTAGATTAAGATCAACTACAAATTCATCTGTGTATGCCATTGTGTGGCTATGTGATAAAAATGTATCAACCATTTTATTTATTTATTCTTTTTTCTCTTATTTTCTTTTTTCCTTTTTGGTAATGCTTACTGAAGACTTCCGATAAAAGGACTCTACGTGGTCTCTCCCTGTCCACGAACTCCATTTTTTACTGTCCACATCTCTCTCACCGCACAACACACAACGATCTTATCCTTTCAAGCAGAGAAATCACCTGCACCACCCACCAGACGGAGACAACGAGCGCACAGCAAGCAACGTTGCTGGCCAGCTTGTGCGCATGGCGAGGCCAGGGAGCAGCCTGCATCGACCGTCGCTTCGCCACGGCCAGGTACACCGGGGCCGGAGGAGTTGCTCCGCCTGCTGAGCTCGAGCTTCGGGCACCCGTGAAGGAGGGCCGAGGTGGTGGTCATGGCGGAGAAGGGCCGGGCGACCTTGAAGGTGCGCGACGCCGGCCCGAGGTGCTCGCGGTTATCGAGGCACGCCGGGGCGGAGCGGCCGCATCCTCCGATCGAGCTGCAGGAAGAGCACGCCGGGGCGGAGCGGCCGCATCCTCCGATCGAGCTGCAGGAAGAGCACGCCGGGGCGGAGCGGCCGCATCCTCCGATCGAGCTGCAGGAAGAGCACGCCGGGGCGGAGCGGCCGCATCCTCCGCGCTCGGGACGGCCGGGACGGTGGGTGGGTCAGCTCCTCCGCCGGGGAGCGGCGGCGCGGCCCGGTGTTCGGCTGGATAGCTCGGGCGGGCGGCTCCGGCGCGGATCGATCCTCCTTCAATCCCTCGTGTCCACTTTGTGCGCTCAACCTTTTGCCGGGAAGCAGATGCGCGCGCGGGGAGCTTTTGGCGGGAGGGGGCGGGGGCGCGGGATCCAGCAGCGGCCGCGCGGGATCCAAGCCGTCGCCGCTTCGTGAAGACGGCGCTCTACAGCCCGGCGTCGCCCGTCTGCTCCTCATCGGGGAACGGGACACCCGCGTCGACTCGTGAGGCGACGCTGAGGCCGTCGGTGGGGAGGCGCGGGGGTGTTTTTGTAAAAGCATCAGCTTACAGACGCGCTGTACATGCTCTTAGTGGTTGGCAGCTGGCTGTAGCCTGTAGGCAACAAAATTAATAAGTGTAGTAAAAATTTTGCCCGTCATGTCACGTTTAGGCCAGTCTCGATGAGACGTTTCGCTGCACTGTTTCCCATACGCCACATCATGTATAGCGAGATGAAACAATGAATGAAACAAACCTTCACAATGGAGCATTTAATTCACACGGTTTTCAAAACAAAATAAAGCAATTAATTGTATTAGGCTGTTATCACTGTGGTGAAACGAAATCCCCCTCAATGGTCGTTTCACCGCGTTACCGAGGCCTAGATAACAACGCTGTGTCGTTCCACCATGGTGAAACGATTTTCTTCTCTCTTCTCCCCATTTCATGCAAAAGTTTTCTTTTGGCTGATGTGACATCTTATTAAATGTGCATGACACACCTGTGAAATGGCCATTGAGACTCGAAAGACTCCGCAATGGAATCATTGGAGTGAAGTCGACCTTGCAAGTACCCTCGAGGCGCTTTATTGACCACTTGTAGCAGCAGCCATCGTGACGAATCCCACGGTGCCGGCCATCACAGACCTCTCCAGCATGCTCGCCCTTGTCCTGCTGCTTTCCGCTCTCACAATGGCTGATGGCGCCACAGCGCGCCGAGGCATCTCGCTAAGATCCCAAGCGGCGGCGCTTCTCGACTGGAAGTCCACCTTCAAGTATATCTCCGGGCACCAGCTGGGCACATGGAGCAGCGACGTCCACCCATGCAACTGGACCGGCGTCACCTGCAGCAACGTCACCGCCGTTCCAGAGAGCCGACCCGGAAGAAGAACGCCGCCGCCGACGACGACGATGGAGGCCATCACTGCGCTCTCCCTCCGGGGTGCCAACTTCGTGGGTGAGCTGGACGCCCTGATCGAGGTTCCAGTCCCTCCCTTACCTTGCCAGCCTCGACCTCAGCGACAACCCTATTTGTCGGGTACGATCCCTCCTGGCATCACTTCTCTCTCGATGCTTTCCAGCTTTAACATATCGGGCGATCGGCTCTCCGGGGAGATACCTCCAACTATTGGTGACCTCGAGAGGCTCACTACAATGGACCTCTCCAACAATAATCCTAGTGGCCAAATCCCTCCAGCTCTGGGAAATCTCACCAGGCTCACGGTTCTTTCTCTCTCTGGCAACAATATATCGGGTTACATCCCATGGCAGCTCGGAAAGCTTCAGCATATCGAGCATTTGGATTTAAGCTCCAATCGTCTTCATGGCGAAATTCCCGCTACACTTGCAAACTTAACAAACCTCAAGACTATGGCTTTGTATGGTAATCATCTATCAGGACTTATACCCGAAGAAATCGGCCAAATCCAAAGCCTGCAAGAACTAATCTTGAACCAAAATAACCTGAACGGTACGGTTCCATCCTCCTTGGGAAACCTTACAAAGCTCACGTTCCTGTACCTATTTCTAAACCAACATACTGGTCTCATACCCGTCGAGCTTGGGAAGCTCACGAGCTTGATTGAGTTGGATTTGTCTGAGAACCATTTCACTGGCTCAGTTCCATCGAGTGTTGCTGGCAACCACATAACTGGCTCAATCCCTCGTGAGATTGGAAACCTTGTGAAGCTTGAACAGCTTGACCTCTCGGTAAATTTCTTATCTGGACCACTGCCACCAATTCTAGGGAACATGTCCTCCCTCAACAGTATATTAATCAACAGTAACAATCTATCCGGCCAAATCCCAGCAGAGCTTGGAAATCTTGTAAATTTGGTATCTCTAGCTTCCTATGAAAACCAATTGTCTGGCCCAATCCCTCCAAGTTTTGGGAATTTGGTGAGCATGAACGTGATGCTACTATTCCAAAATAACCTCTCTGGGCCTTTGCCTCCAGCACTCTTCAATCTTACTAATTTGTCCAACATCTCGAGTTGAGTCAGAACCAACTGAATGGGCCATTGCCTGATTTGTGCCGTGGTAAAAAGCTACAGACTTTACAAGTATTTCAGAACAATTTGGATGGTCCGGTCCCAAAGACATTGAGGAATTGCAGCTCCCTGATATCCCTCGGTTTAGATTTTAATCAATTCCACGGAGATATAACTGAGGCATTTGGGGTATACCCACATTTACATCACATTAGTTTATCGTCAAACAAAATGGTAGGCCGGCTCTCCCCAAATATAGGCTCATGGAGCAACTTGACAACCCTTGATTTTGCAGACAACATGATAGAAGGAACTATACCTGCAGAATTGGGAAAACTAGAAAATCTTGTAAGGTTCAGTCTGTCCTCCAACAGGTTGACGGGGGAGGTACCACCTGAAATTGGCAATTTGGTCAACCTAAACATAATGAATTTTAGAAACAATCAGTTATCTGGGCGGATCCCAAAGCAAATTGGCCAGCTCAAAAATCTTCAGATCAGGCCAGTCTCAATGAGGTGTTTCGCTACACTGTTTCCCATACGCCACATCATGTATAGCGAGATGAAACAATGAATGAAACAAACCTTCACAATGGAGCATTTAATTCACACGGTTTTCAAAACAAAATAAAGCAATTAATTGTATTAGGCTGTTATCACTGTGGTGAAACGAAATCCCCCTCAATGGTCGTTTCACCGCGTTACCGAGGCCTAGATAACAACGCTGTGTCGTTCCACCATGGTGAAACGATTTTCTTCTCTCTTCTCCCCATTTCATGCAAAAGTTTTCTTTTGGCTGATGTGACATCTTATTAAATGTGCATGACACACCTGTGAAATGGCCATTGAGACTCGAAAGACTCCGCAATGGAATCATTGGAGTGAAGTCGACCTTGCAAGTACCCTCGAGGCGCTTTATTGACCACTTGTAGCAGCAGCCATCGTGACGAATCCCACGGTGCCGGCCATCACAGACCTCTCCAGCATGCTCGCCCTTGTCCTGCTGCTTTCCGCTCTCACAATGGCTGATGGCGCCACAGCGCGCCGAGGCATCTCGCTAAGATCCCAAGCGGCGGCGCTTCTCGACTGGAAGTCCACCTTCAAGTATATCTCCGGGCACCAGCTGGGCACATGGAGCAGCGACGTCCACCCATGCAACTGGACCGGCGTCACCTGCAGCAACGTCACCGCCGTTCCAGAGAGCCGACCCGGAAGAAGAACGCCGCCGCCGACGACGACGATGGAGGCCATCACTGCGCTCTCCCTCCGGGGTGCCAACTTCGTGGGTGAGCTGGACGCCCTGATCGAGGTTCCAGTCCCTCCCTTACCTTGCCAGCCTCGACCTCAGCGACAACCCTATTTGTCGGGTACGATCCCTCCTGGCATCACTTCTCTCTCGATGCTTTCCAGCTTTAACATATCGGGCGATCGGCTCTCCGGGGAGATACCTCCAACTATTGGTGACCTCGAGAGGCTCACTACAATGGACCTCTCCAACAATAATCCTAGTGGCCAAATCCCTCCAGCTCTGGGAAATCTCACCAGGCTCACGGTTCTTTCTCTCTCTGGCAACAATATATCGGGTTACATCCCATGGCAGCTCGGAAAGCTTCAGCATATCGAGCATTTGGATTTAAGCTCCAATCGTCTTCATGGCGAAATTCCCGCTACACTTGCAAACTTAACAAACCTCAAGACTATGGCTTTGTATGGTAATCATCTATCAGGACTTATACCCGAAGAAATCGGCCAAATCCAAAGCCTGCAAGAACTAATCTTGAACCAAAATAACCTGAACGGTACGGTTCCATCCTCCTTGGGAAACCTTACAAAGCTCACGTTCCTGTACCTATTTCTAAACCAACATACTGGTCTCATACCCGTCGAGCTTGGGAAGCTCACGAGCTTGATTGAGTTGGATTTGTCTGAGAACCATTTCACTGGCTCAGTTCCATCGAGTGTTGCTGGCAACCACATAACTGGCTCAATCCCTCGTGAGATTGGAAACCTTGTGAAGCTTGAACAGCTTGACCTCTCGGTAAATTTCTTATCTGGACCACTGCCACCAATTCTAGGGAACATGTCCTCCCTCAACAGTATATTAATCAACAGTAACAATCTATCCGGCCAAATCCCAGCAGAGCTTGGAAATCTTGTAAATTTGGTATCTCTAGCTTCCTATGAAAACCAATTGTCTGGCCCAATCCCTCCAAGTTTTGGGAATTTGGTGAGCATGAACGTGATGCTACTATTCCAAAATAACCTCTCTGGGCCTTTGCCTCCAGCACTCTTCAATCTTACTAATTTGTCCAACATCTCGAGTTGAGTCAGAACCAACTGAATGGGCCATTGCCTGATTTGTGCCGTGGTAAAAAGCTACAGACTTTACAAGTATTTCAGAACAATTTGGATGGTCCGGTCCCAAAGACATTGAGGAATTGCAGCTCCCTGATATCCCTCGGTTTAGATTTTAATCAATTCCACGGAGATATAACTGAGGCATTTGGGGTATACCCACATTTACATCACATTAGTTTATCGTCAAACAAAATGGTAGGCCGGCTCTCCCCAAATATAGGCTCATGGAGCAACTTGACAACCCTTGATTTTGCAGACAACATGATAGAAGGAACTATACCTGCAGAATTGGGAAAACTAGAAAATCTTGTAAGGTTCAGTCTGTCCTCCAACAGGTTGACGGGGGAGGTACCACCTGAAATTGGCAATTTGGTCAACCTAAACATAATGAATTTTAGAAACAATCAGTTATCTGGGCGGATCCCAAAGCAAATTGGCCAGCTCAAAAATCTTCAGATCCTTGATCTCTCAATCAATCAATTGAGTGGACCAATACCAGATGAGATTGGAAATAGTTTGAAGCTGCAAACTTTGCTGTTGGGGAACAACAATCTGAATGCAAGTCTACCTAGGACATTGGGCCATTTAATCTATCTGCAAAGTATGCTTGACCTTAGCCAGAACAATCTTAGTGGACCAATACCGTCCGAACTTGGCAATCTGCAGATGCTGATATTTGTAAACTTATCACACAATCAATTTGGTGGCGACATCCCTACCTCCATTGCAAGTATGCAAAGCCTATCAGTTTTTGATGTATCATACAACATTCTAGAAGGCCCTGTACCAAAAGGATTTCACAATGCCTCAGCAAAATGGTTTCTTCACAACAAAGATCTTTGTGGAGACCTTGCTGGCATGTCACCTTGTTATCTGCCTCCATCTGCTCATCATGTGCAGAATCATGAAAAAATGATAATAGAAGTCAGTGTACCTGTAGTAGTGTTTGTGGCTATTTTTTCAGTGGCATGTTTTGTTACTATTTGGATTTGTCGCAAGAAATCATCTCAAGAAACTAACACTGTCCAAAAAACGGATGTGTTCTCGGTGTGGAACTTTGATGGTAAACTGGCATTTGAAGATATTATCAATGCAACTGACAATTTCGATGAGAGGCACTGCATTGGAGAAGGAGGATATGGTCGGGTTTACAAAGCAACACTCCCAGATGAACAAGTTGTTGCCGTGAAGAAACTCCATCCAGGCGATGATGATACACATGATGAAGAGAGGTTTCACAAAGAGATAGAAACATTGACAAAAATCCGCCAACGCAGCATTGTCAAGCTGTATGGGTTTTGTTGTCATCCGAGGTACAGGTTTCTGGTTTGTCAATTCATAGAGAGAGGAAATCTAGCTTGTGTTTTAAGCAATGAAGAGCTGGTGATCCAGTTCCATTGGCAGAGAAGGACAGCCCTCATAAGAGATGTGGCTCAAGCCATTACCTACCTTCATCATGATTGTCAGCCACCCATAATTCATCGAGACATCACAAGCAGAAACATACTAGATGCTGATTACAAAGGATTTGTCTCAGACTTTGGCATTGCAAGAATGTTAAAACCTGATTCATCAAATTGGAGCGCATTAGCAGGAACCTATGTGTTGACACCAAAAATTCCAAGCCAAATAAAAGAGCTTCATATTCACGGCCGTCACAACGGCCAACTCCTGATCACCCGGGGCAAACCGGTCTGACCGGTCTTAAGAACCGGTCTGACCGCTTCTGGTCGGTAGGTCGTGAAGACCTAGAAACTCAAGCTCGGGAGGGACCCCGTCGGAGCTCGAGCTAATCTAGGGTTGCTCTAGGGTCGGCAGGCCACCTAGAACGTCCTTGAACGCCGTAGAGACGAGCAAAGAACAGAATATGGGGTTTGGAAAAGATTAGGGTTTGAGAGATACACAAAAGTAAAGATAAAAGTGTTTGATTCGATTGGGAATACCTTAATCGGCCGCGTCTAGACTTTATATTTATAGGCCGGGGAAGTCTTACCCCTTTCGAATAGGTTACAATATGGGATTAAACTCGGAATCCTAATCCTACTCGAATTACAGAACGAAACCGGTCTGACCGGTTTGGCAAACCGGTCAGACCGGTTTGGCCTTTGGCCCAATTTGAGTGTCAACACATGCCCCCCTGCGTTTTTAGTGAACTTGAGAACTAAAAAGCAAGTAAATACAACTCAGGAGCTAAAAATTTATACTAAGGGCGATATTTAACAATATATCGGCCATTGATCTTCACGCATCTTGCCAAACACTTGGATAGAATTTCTTCAGATATCTCCCGTTGATAGCTTTAGGCAAAGGATCTCCCTTCAGTGTCTCCAACATGTAAGAATTCCCAAAGATGACTTTGACAACTCTATAAGGCCCTTCCCAACTTGGTGACCATTTACCAAACTTGTTGCTTTTTGATCCAATAGGCAAGATCGTCTTCCAAACAAGCTCATCAACTTGAAAATATTTTCCTCGCACTTTCTTGTTGTAAGCTCTAGCAACCCGAAGCTTATCTCTCTCAATCTCCTTTAAAGCCTTCAATCTTTTGTCGGTTACCTCATCAATATTATCCAACATCAAATTGTGGTAATCAACAGCATCAAGATCATTTTGCCTAGCCAATCTATAGGCGTCCAGATTCACCTCAACAGGTAAAACGGCCTCTTGACCATAAACAAGCTCAAAAGGAGTAACTTTAGTAGCACCATGTCTAGATATACGATGAGCCCATAATGCTTCGGATAAAACTCCATGCCATCTTCTAGGTTTTTCTGCTATCTTTTTCTTGATCAATTTAATCAAAGTTTTATTACTTGACTCGGCTTGTCCATTAGCCTGAGCGTAATATGGAGATGAATTGAGCAACTTAATTCTATAGGATTCGGCGAATTCACGTACCTCCTTAGACATAAATGAAGTACCTTGATCCATTGTCAATGTTTGGGGAATACCGAATCTATGAATAATATTTTGAGTAACAAACTCAATCACCTCTCGATGCGTCATATTCTTCAAAGGAATCGCTTCAGTCCACTTAGTAAAATAATCCGTAGCAACCAATATGAAACGATGCCCTTTTGATGATGGAGGATTAATTTGTCCAATAAAATCCAATCCCCAACCTCGGAACGGCCACGGCTTAATAATAGGATGCATCAACGCAGCAGGAACAAATTGCAAATTACCAAACTTCTGACATTCCTCACATCCTTTGTAATACTTAAAACAATCTGCCGTCATAGTAGGCCAATAAAAACCGGCTCGTCTAAGTAACCACTTCATCTTTGGAGCCGATTGATGTGTACCACAAATACCTTCATGAACCTCAGCCATGGCAACCTTGGCCTGATCCGAGTCAAGACATTTTAACAACAAATCTTCGGCGTTTCGACGATAGAGTTCATCGCCAAGCAAAACGTATTTGAATGATGTTCGCCGAATATTTTTATCTGCACCACGACCAGGATCCCTCAAATAAACAATAATGGGTACCCTCCAATCCTGATCTTCAACTTTGGATTGATTAGCATCATCCAAAGGATTTTTGCCCTTGTCAGGGGACAAAGCGGTCTGACCGCTTTCAGAACCGGTCAGACCGGTTCTGGCAGTACAACCGGTCTGACCGGTTTCTAAAACCGGTGTGACCGGTTCGTCCAGAACCAGAACCTCGGCTTTGGTTCGCATCGGTTTTTGGAGATAGAAATATTTCTTTGCAACCACATAACCAGATGCTTTCTGAGCCAGAGTATTTGCTTTACCATTATCTTCTCTCGGAATATGTCTTATAGTGAATTCATCAAAAGAAGCAATGATATCGAGACATCTATCAAGATATGCATTTAATGAACCATTATAACATTGGCATACCTTTGACACTTGATGTACTACCAGGAGCGAATCACCAAAAGCTTCAACATGTTTTACTCCCATGTCTTGCAAAAATTCCAAGCCAAATAAAAGAGCTTCATATTCAACTTGATTATTGGTTCGCTTTTCTTCCAATCGGTTTGAAAACTCAAAAACGGCGCCACTTGGAGAAATCAAAACAGCACCAATTCCTTGCCCATCATTGCAAACCGATCCATCAAAGTATAGAGGGTTGCTCTAGGGTCGGCAGGCCACCTAGAACGTCCTTGAACGCCGTAGAGACGAGCAAAGAACAGAATATGAGGGTTGGAAAAGATTAGGGTTTGAGAGATAAAAAAGTAAAGGATAAACGTGTTTGATTCGATTGGAATACATCTCAATCGGCCTTAGCCTTTATATTTATAGGCCGGGGAAGTCTTACCCCTTTCGAATAGGTTACAATATGGGATTAAACTCGGAATCCTAATCCTACTCGAATTACAGAACGAAACCGGTCTGACCGGTTTGGCAAACCGGTCAGACCGGTTTGGCCTTCGGCCCAATTTGAGTGTCAACAATGGTGCTGTTTAATACTGCACTTTTTAATATCTTGCACTTGAGGAGTGCCTACGCGTTGATTTATGGTACCCTATACCCTTTACAATATGCACGATTTTTCAATTGATCGGCTGGTGGAATTGCATGAGAAAGTTTAACAAAGCCATTCTTAAGCAATTCATCAAAAACACGATCACATTTGGCTACATCAAAAGTAAATTTTTCTTCTTGCCGATTCTTCTGAATCGGCTTCAATGAAGGACAAGAACCAGGTTTACTTTTCGATGACCAAACAAATTCAGCAGCATAAATTTCTTTATCATCGTCCGAACTATCAGAATCATTATCAATTGGTAAACGATGCTCAACTAAGTCACGACTTAAACCAGGCATCTCACGGTACTCCCAAGCAAAACAATCGACATACTCTTTCAACAAATTTATTAATTCGGCCTTAAACTCAGCCAATAAATTCTTGTTTACAAAAGTAGGCCTAGGAATAGTACCATCACCAATATCTATTTTTTCTAAAGGATCGGCTGATGTAAAACCCTGACCCAATTTGTCCATATCACCAAGATCTTCAATAGCTTCGAACACGCCGGCCGAATGAGCTCGATGATGATCAATTCGGTCTTGAAGCCACTGTCCAGACGCAAACCGGTCTGACCGGTTCCCAGAAGCGGTCTGACCGGTTTGGCTCGGTCGGCGCTGTTCAGACCCAAACCGGTCTGACCGGTTTCCAGAAGCGGTCTGACCGGTTTGGCTCGGTCGGCGCTGTTCAGACCCAAACCGGTCTGACCGGTTTCCAGAAGCGGTCTGACCGGTTTGGCTCGGTCGGCGCTGTTCAGACCCAAACCGGTCTGACCGGTTTCCAGAAGCGGTCTGACCGGTTTGGCTCGGTCGGCGCTGTTCAGACCCAAACCGGTCTGACCGGTTTCCAGAAGCGGTCTGACCGGTTTGGCCCGGTTGGCACTGTTCAGACCCAAACCGGTCTGACCGGTTTCCAGAAGCGGTCTGACCGGTTTGGCCCGGTTGGCACTGTTCAGACCCAAACCGGTCTGACCGGTTTCCAGAAGCGGTCTGACCGGTTTGGCCCGGTTGGCACTGTTCAGACCCAAACCGGTCTGACCGGTCTCCAGAAGCGGTCTGACCGGTTTGTCTCTGTTGATTCCGTTGCTCCATTAATTACAGCAAGTAATTCAACCGATTTTCCATCGGCTTTAATGTAGCAGGAACAAAACCATCCTTGGTGCAACTGATCAGCTCATAGTCGGTCAAATCCATGCCCGACAAACATTGGACCTTCTCATTTGCACTAAGAGAATCGGAATCGGCCGTTGCAACAAAGGAAGAATTGTCACCATGGACAACTTCAACTTCATCGCCGATCCACTGAATAAGATATTGATGCAAGGTAGATGGAATACATTTATTTGCATGAATCCAATCTCGACCAAGGATTAAACTGAAGTTACCTTGCACCTCGGAGACGAAGAAAGCCGTAGCAATAGTCTTGCTCCCGACGGTCAACTCCATAGAAGCCACCCCCTTGGCACCAATGGGATCACCTCCACCAACTCCACTGACCGTCATGTTCGTCTTGATCAATTCTTCGTCTTTTCCGCCAATCTTCTTGTAGAGAGAGTATGGCATAAGATTTACAATAGCTCCACCATCAACCAACATACGAGAAATTGGCTTCCCGTTGATGTGCCCTCTCATATACAAAGCCTTGAGATGATTTTCTGATTCACTAGGCTTCTGAAACACAGCATCTCGAGGCCCAAGTTGAAGATGAGAAATTTCCTCCTCCGGCACGACATAATAATCAGAAGATAAATAGACAACATTAATTTCCATGTGGTCACGTTCTGGAGAAGGCTCAAAATCAACTAACTCTTCATCTTCAACCACTGGAGAAATTGGCGGAATAGTATCAATGGTTGAAGTAGTTCTGGCCCCTGCCTCTGTCGACAAACCGGTCTGACCGGTTCCAGAAACCGGTCTGACCGCTTCTGCAGCGGTGGGCTGATCAAAAGCCGTCTAGCCTTTATATTTATAGGCCTGGGAAGTCTTACCCCTTTCGAATAGGTTACAATATGGGATTAAACTCGGAATCCTAATCCTACTCGAATTACAGAACGAAACCGGTCTGACCGGTTTGGCAAACCGGTCAGACCGGTTTGGCCTTCGGCCCAATTTGAGTGTCAACACTATGGCTACATAGCACCTGGTATGTACTTATACCATATTAACCAGAAAAGTGCTTTACATCGTAATCAACTAGGCACTGGCCCATAATTCCTAACCTCTCGTGTTTCCGCTTTGATTGCAGAATTTTGCTACACATCTTTAGTCACAGAGAAATGTGATGTGTATAGCTTTGGTGTTGTGGTGCTGGAGGTGTTGATGGGCAAACATCCACAGGATCTACAAAATCTTGTAGGTTCACTTAAACACCAGTTTGGTCTCAGAAATTTTGGATAAACGTCTTCCCACGCCTAAAGATGATGAAGAAGCATACGTGACTAGGTGTCTCTCCACGGCGTTTCAATGCCTACTTCCTTCACCAAGGGAGAGGCCAACTATGATGGAAGTTTACCAAGGACTACTTGCCATTTGAAGTTATGTACATGTATGGCATGTATATTTTTAATAGTGTATTTGAGACTATAGAAAACTATATGTTAACATATATACCATCTGGCTAGTAAGGTCTATCAGATTCAGGGTAGACAAGGATGGAAGAAAGGAAGGTGTGATACGTACTGTTTAAAGAGCACAGTGTGTCAGCGTTTACATTTGTCTGTCCATTTGCAACATATATAATACATGGAGTATATCCAACACCTAAAACGCTAAAATAATGAACCAAAGTGAAATCTCTATTTGAGTCAATAGTATAAGTGCCGGTTTGGTTAAATATAGAGCTTTTTGGCCCAACACGGCTTTTCGGCGGCAGTTTCCTCCTCTGCCTCACACTACGGGAAACCCGGTATATGCCGAGTGCGTGGGCCTTTGCCGAGTGCATTATGTCGGGCACTCGGCAAAGCCAATGTTTGCCGAGTGCCAGGGTCAAAACACTTGGCAAAGAGGCAGGCTTTGCCGAGTGTTTCCGGGCCGGCACTCGGCAAAGGCTCAGGTTTCGTCGAGTGTCTCCTGGCCGACACTTGGCAAACTCCTCCGTTAGAAACTCGCAAATGGCGTGCCGTTCGCGGCCGTCTGTTAGTGCTTTATTTTGCCGAGTGTCAGCTCTTGGACTCGGCAAAGCCTTTACCGAGTGCCTGACAGAAGACACTCGGCAAAGGCGGCTTTTGCCCGAATCGGCTTTGCCGAGTGTAACACTCGGCAAACACTTTGCCGAGTGCTTTTGGCCTTTTCACCCGGTTTCCCATAGTGCCAGCAGCGGCTTGAGCCCCGTGCAAAAGAGCTTAGGCGCGCTCTGTCTGATGAGTTTGGCTAATTGTGTGTTGGTCCAGCCCAATTGGTCCAAATAGGTTGGCTCCTTGCCGGTGTGATCGAGACGGAAGAGACCAGGAACAAGAGGACGACGTGTTTTGTCGATGCGAGGCCGAGGTGGAAATGGACCCGAGTTATATAGCTCCTAGGGTTGTGGGGCTTCATAAGGCGATGGATGCAATGCAGGTGACGTAGATATATCAAGAAAGCCTGCGTCGAGTTCCGGCATGGAGAAAGTTTCAGATGAGGCGGCCAAGACCAACAAGCCGGCAGGGGGCAAGAAGAGGACGAAGACGATGAGGGTGCAGCAGGGTACATCGACTCGCTCCTGACGATGTATCCTTTCCAGCCCTTCCCCGGTGAAGAATCAGAGCTCGAGAAGTTCACGGATCCCGAGATAAGAGAGATGCTCCGACTCACGTTGGCCCCGGCCACAGCCATTATCAAGGCGGCCCTGGAGGCCGGGACAAGGATGAAGCCATCATCAAGCAGTACCTCGCCCAGGGTTACGCGGAGGAGGAGGTCGAGGTCAGTGACGATGAGTTGACGACGACACGTATAGTAGGATATAACACTACAGGAAAAACTCATATAGATACCGGCGATGTTAGTACCAGTTGCGCCAGAACCGGTACTAACTCACGAGATTAGTACCGGTTCGATAGCACAGTGCCCTCCGGGGCAGTTTAATACGAGCCGGTACTAAAGTGTGCATTCTAGTATTAGCTCGTGTTATAAAGTGGCGGAGAACACTTTAGTACCGGCTGATAACTCGAGTCGGTATTAAAGTGGCGCGTACGTTAGTACCAGCTGGTAACACCAGTGGGTACTAATGTGTGCACGTTTGTACCGGCTTGTGTTACTAGCCGGTACTAACGTGTCATCCATGGGTTACTTCAAAAAAAAATCATCTCTCACTTAATCACAAGTGATGCATAGGTGGGATGGCAAGGAAGCAACACGCGAGGCTGGAGGTCATGGGTTCGAATCCTCGCGGAATTACGCGTGAATAAATCAGTGAATAAATTGTATTTATATGTTGTGCAGTGTGCGAGTCTTCCGGCCGGCCAAAAAATTTTCCTTTATTTGCCGTGATGGCGTGGCGCCAAGGGAGGGATATGAAAATTCTGCGAGAATTATTGTAGCTAGAACTAGAATCTAGAAACGAGTTTGAACCTATTTATATATGCATTATGTGATTCCTGTGTGATCAAGCTACACGTAGTAGTCACCTTGGTATGGTTCTAATCATCAACACCTCGTGGTTGCATCGAAAATTCTAATATATATTAATTAATACGAATATATATGCACTACAATCTACACTACTGTATAGTTCATGCAAGCAAGACGTCAACCACCAGCCGCGCACCGTAGTATATCCGCTTCCATGACACGCTTCTCACGCTTGTGCCCGTGAATATGATCGACCTGCATATGAACCAATATATATGAGGTGGAGGCCATGCATGATTGCATGGCGCCTTCAGACGTGGAGCAACAATGACGGGGGAGAAGACGACGAAGAAGAGGACCAAGACGGTGAGGATGAACCAGGCGTACATCGACTTGCTCCTGAAGCGCTACCCTTTCAAGCCCTTCCCTGGTGAAGCTTCAGAGATCGAGAAGAGTGGCATCCGGGACCCCGAAACAAGGGAGCTGCTCCGCGTCGCGTTGGCCCCAGCCACAGCCCTTGTGAAGGCGTCGCAGGACAAGGAGGAGGCCATTGTCAAGCAGTACCTTGCCCAGGGATACGCCGAGGAGGAGGTCGAGGTTAGCGATGACGACGACGAGATGTAGGAGGACACATGCATGGCGGCTTTATAGTTGGAACTAGTTAAGTCTATATATATATATATATATATATGAGGCAGGTTTT
>OAMR01000290.1:1299572-1316166 GCA_900205405.1 Echinochloa crus-galli | reverse complement strand
TTTCTTTTATTTTTACTATAGGGGAATTTTCTTTCAGATTTTCAGAATATTGGAGAGAGGTGCTCCAGCAGATCCTCTTTCCTTCTTCTCCTTTCCCTTTCCATTACATGTGGGTCCCACATGGAAGTGACCGATCTTTTTCTCCCCGTTTCCTCTCTTCTTCACACTCGAGTAGCGCGCGACCAACGAGTGGCGGCATGTGGCCGGTGCCGTGGCGCTCGAAACCGCTTCCATGGAGGCGCACGATGCCCAAGGCCGATGACGGCGACATGGTCCCTACGTCGCCGTCGCTGATTGGAAGGTTTGCGCCGGAGCCCGCGGCCGACACGACAGACATCCTCCACGGATTCGGCAGGCCTAGACAAGGCGACTAACTATCAGATTGGCAAAATTCCCCGCGGAGATCCGTCCGAGACGGGGCCATTTTCTCCCCCGTGGGGCTAAGGGCTACTTTGATAACCAAGGTCCCCGCGGGGATCCGTGGCGCTTCTCCGGAAAATCCGCCCGGCCTAGGTAGGCCGGGAGCCCTTCCCGGGAAGGCTGCCCCGGGATCCCAGGTCCCAAAGAAGCCCTAATGGGGGGCCTGTTTTCCCCGCGGGCCTCCACGGAGCTCCGAAATTACCCCTAAAGTCTTAAGGCCCATCTACGATAGGGAGCCCAATAGCCCATATAATACAACTTTCCTCTAGAAACCTCAGCCTTATCCTCGCTCTCCTCCGAGCCGCTGCCCACCGTAGCAGCACGGCGGCCGCGACGGAGCGAGGCTGACGACGCGCACGACGTCGGGCGGCCGCGAGGGCGCTTGGCCACCGCTGTCTCTTATACACATCTAGATGTGTATAAGAGACAGATGCTACGGTGAGGGTACGTGGGCAAAGAGCAAACCATCGTTCTCCTCATCCAGCAGATCAGATCGTACTCCGTCCAGCTGCTCATACGTCTCATCCACATGCTCGAGATCTGATTTGTTTCCGTTGATAGAAAGCTTGTTGTTGGTTATTGCTTGGCAGCTGATTTGTGATTGGGAGTTTCGAATTAGCAATTCTTAATTTCTTTGGTCAAGACAGGATCGAACCATTTCCAAATTCTGTTGATTCGAGCTCGTTGTTACAAGATTTGATGCATTGCGATGAAGTCATTCTGGAGAGCTATTTTCTTTTGTTAAGATGCATCCCCACGGATCCCCGGTGGAGTTCAGGGCCCAACGGGGTCGAAGACGGGGGCATTTTTTCCCCGACACCCAGTTCGAGGTCGGGGCGGGGATCCAAATTCGGGGATAGGGGCGGGGACCGGGTACGCTTCCCCAGCCCCGCCCGGTTGCCATTCTGAACTACTCCATCCGTCTCTTTTTATCTATCATTTACGGTTCTCGAGAAACAACTTAGATTGAATATAAAAAAATATTAATATTTATAGTATATAATAAATATCATTTTGAATCTAGTTTTTAAATAATTTTTTTTGGAGATTAAAATGTTGCATATATTTTTTACGAATTGAATCTAAATCGTGGCACGAAAACCAACGGCGAGGGACCGAAGGAGTAACTAGCAGGGCGACGCGGCCCATGGCTGGCGGCACAGGCGGCCGGCGGTGAGGGCCCGCCCGTGGGCAGCCTGTGAGGGATGGCGCGGGTCGGCGGCGAGCGGATGGCTTGGCTCCACCGGCGGCGGTGGCGCTCGACCCACCGGCCACGATCGAGCTCGGCTTCACAAGGGGAGGGGAGGGCGGCGCTCGGCCCGCCGCTAGTGTCCGAGCTTGTCACCACCAGGTGTGCGACGGAGCTCGCCTGGGTCGCCACGCCCGAGCTCGGCTTCGCAGGGGGCGGTGGCACCCGCGCGGCCGACTGCACCCGAGCTCGAAGGGCGGCGGCGCCCGTGTGGCCGGCCGTGCCCGAGCTCGAAGGGCGGCGGTGCTCGCCCGGCTAGCCGCGTTGAGCTCCAAGGGCGGCGGCGGCGGCGCTCCGACATCCGCGGGGATGGTGATGGCCGCGTGAGAGGTTGAGATGCCTACGGAGGTTAAGAACCTGGGCAGTGCGGACTTGGGCAGGGCAGCGGCGCTCGGCGGGCAGGGGCGGTGGCGCTAGGCGCGGGCGGAGCTCGTCGCCGTGTGGGCGAGCGGCGGCCTGGCAAGCGCGAGCGGGCAAGGCCGGCGGCGGCTCGTCGGGACGCCGTGCGTCGGGCCGCGTCGGAGTGTGGCTGTTTCACGGAAAAATAGAAAGAAAGGAGAGAGGAGCTGCTCCCCTTTGGAATGGAATGAGAAGAAAGGTGACTGAAAAAAATTATAAGGAAAGGGGATATGTTGGAGTTGCCCTTTAACTATAAATATAAGGAAAGTGGATGTTATCAGGATCTGTTGGAGTTGCTCTTACATGATCTGATCCAGCTATAATGTCTGCTCAAAGCTTGTTTGTGATCTGCCTCTGCTCCATCGTTTCAAGCAGGGTACACTGGTGGACTAGCTGGTTAATAGATTTAAAATTTAAAAGAAGCGTTTTAACCAGGCTTGATTAAAAGCTTCTAGATACAACTTCCGGCTGACGAACTGGTTTCCCTGTTTGTGTGAGCCCAAATACAAGTAAAACTTATTGATCGAACATGGATTTGTTATAGCATATACATTCAGACGCTCTCAGCTGCTTCATAATCAAGGCCCTCCACGCCCACACCTCACCGAAGGACGGAGTAAGCAAGACTGCAGATTCCAAAGAATTGACAGTAAAACTAGAAATAGCGGCATTTATTACATTTGAAAGGACGTAGGGCATTTCATTACCAACACGCTAGAAATTTTGGAGCTTGCAACCATTTCATACCAGGGGCGGACAGGATTTGACACAATATCTATAGACCACTCCATGGGTCAGTTCGTAAGTAAATGTTGGACTTCTTTGCTACAATGCTCTACAATGTGGAGAATTCCGACCCACGAATAGGGTCATGGCCCAAGTGGCCCTAGGCCTCTATCCGCCAATGTTTCATACAGCATGTACATATGAGGTATCTGCATCCGGAGCAGAAAACAACAGCACACAGTAGAGATGACAAAAAGCAATGCACACGACACAGGAGCAATTTTTTTTTTCTGATAGACTTTGCGCAAACGCGACAATGAAAAAAAGCTCCAGCTCAGCTTCAGCTCGGTAAATCCTACATTCCTACAGGGTTAACGACCATCCTATTCGGTCCTAAACATCACGAAAGGTTACAGTTACGCTTCAGAAGCTGGAGCACCATTGTCCCGGGTTGGTTCTGACCCAACAGCATTGCTTGGGGCCTGGTGCCTTACAGGACCGGGTTTCACAAAGCCTTTCACAGCAAACACCAGTGCGCCTTCATTTTCCAGATCCTTGATAAACTGCTCCGCTCTTGGCGTCTGAGCAACAACAAGACCAATCAGCTTGGTTGGGGGAGCTTCAGAATTTGCGTGACTCTTCCTATGTTCACCAGGGTCAGTCTCAGTGCCAACGTCATGGACGGTGCCCGGCACCGGTTGGTTCTCAGATGGCATGGTACCCTTTGGAAGAGGCATTTCTTGGTCTTGGACAGTGTCTGGCGACTGTGGGTTCTCAGATGGCGTAGTATCCTTTGATACAGGCATGTCTTGGTCCTGGGTGCCGCCTTGCACATTGCACCTATGTTCAACGGGGTCAGTCTCGGTGCCAACGTCATGGACATTGCCTAGCGATGGCATGGCACCATTTGGAAGAGGCATTTCTCGGTCATGGACAGTGTCCGGTGACGGTGGGTTCTCAGATGGCATGGTACCCTTTGGAGGAGGCATTTCTTGGTCCTGCGTGCCGACTTGCACCTTGTCTTGATGCTTCTCTCTCTCTGCAGCATGTGATGCAGAGATTTTTTGTTTCACTTGGGCAGCTACTTTGCTCGTACCCCGGCGCCTGAACACTCCCCACAGATAGTGCTTCCCTTGGAACACTACAAAACAACATGATTTGATAAGTGAACTGCAAAATATTAGCCATAGAACAAGCTAAGCTGTCTAAACTCTAAAGACAAGAACTTGACTGCAAGAAGGTAAAAAACTCTTCAAGTGTAGCCGTTGACAGTAGAAAAATTGCACCGATCAAATGCAAAAGCAAACCAGGTGCAGTGCCCTATTGTATCCATGGCAGTAGAAGCATGGCAATGCAAAATTGCACTGATCAGATGCAAAAGCAAAACAGGTGCAATGCCCTATTGTATCCATGAGACTAGTAAAATCAGAAATATGGTGGGAGCACTTGGTCTCCATCCAATTGCCAGAACGACGCAAGGGAGTCAACAGTCTGTTCATGGCCGTCGGCTGGCAACTGTGGAAATTGGAAAGAACGGAACGCGCGCCTATTCGAGCAAAGCGCAGTGGCCACTTCAGTCATAGTTGCGAGAATCCAACAGGAGGTCGACCTTTGGATCGCGGCCGGTGCTAGAAAACAAACCTTTTTCTCTACTTAATACAATGATACGCAGCTTTTCTGCGTATTTGAGACAAAAAAATCAGAAATATGGTACTTACTTTGGCATTGCTCTGGTAGGAGAGTGCTCGGCATAGTATAGCCACTCGCCGGTCCTCGGTCAAGCCAGAGCTGAAGCTCAGTGTTCTCCACGTCAGCTTGGCCATGGATGCGTGTCGGCAGGCAATGGTTGGTGGACGGCCTGCAGCATCTGAGACGCCTGAAGGTGAGCAACTGGTCCCCGCGAGAGGGACGGCGTGCTGGGGAAAAGGATGGCAGGAAGGCCACCTGCTACTATGTAGAATTGGGGAATTGCAGACAGGCGGGAGGGCGACGCCGAGCATGGAGGCGGGCAGGGCGATGCCGTGGAAGACGAGAAGCTGAGAAAAGGAACAACTCAGACGAAAAGCTCACCTGCGACGTTGAGGCTCAGGGTCATCTGCATCTCCTACTCCTCTCGCTAGCGCGCGTCCGCCATCCCCCTGTGCCCGCACGTCCCCGTGAACTACGACGGCCGCCGTCGTTGCCTCCTCCACCGCCGGAGCGGCCGCAGCCGCCATCCGCCTGCTTGACGCCGCCTCCGCCATCGCCGGTGCGGCCGCAGCGCCATCCGCCCGCTTGACGCCGCCTCCGCCATTGCCGGCACGGCTGCAGCTGTCGTACGCTGGTGTCCTGGCGCCTTCGGCCCTCCGCCGTCACCGGTGCGGCCAGCGCCGTCCGCCCGCTGGACGCCTCCTCCCCTCCGCCGGCCGACTCGCGTCCCTCCGCCGCGCGGCGGCGCGCCGCCCCCTCTCTCATGAACGGAGCCGTGGAACGAAGGAGATCGTGTAACCCATGTTGACGCACGAATCTCAAATATTGCAAGCTAACCAACCTAAAAGTTTCCGGAAGCTACATAGTAATCCCGGGTTTCGTCGCCGGAGAGCCTGCACGCCCGGTCCTTCTCCGCGTCGCGGAGCGCTCGTTGGTCCGGCCCAATTGACCCAAATAGGTTGCCTTGCCGCTTTCCCGGTGTGCCAGAGAAGACAAGGCGGTGTCCGAGGGGGAGAAGCTAGCTAGGGGCCCGAGCCCGATAATGCCTAGGGTTGCGGGCTTTATAAGGCGATGGATGATAAGATAGACGAGCTATAGGTAGATGGCGGCAAGACGGCGAAGACCTTGCGGCGAATTCCGGCATGGAGGAGGTTTCGGATGCCGTCGCCGCCGGCGTCGGCAAGATCAACAACGTCACCAAGGCTGCGGCGGAGGCTGACGCCGGAGCAGAGAATAATAAGGCAGTAGCAGAGGAGGGCAAGCAGATCACCGTGCCGCGGCGAGCAAGAAGAGGACGAAGAAGGTGAGAGTGAATCAGGAGTACATCGACATGCTCATGGAGGATGAGTATCGTTTCAGCCTCAGGCCTTTCCCCGGTGACCCCGAAGAGCTCGAGAAGAATATCTCGGATCCCCGCAGAAGAGAGGAGCTCAGCATCCTTTTAGCCCCAATGGCAGCCATCTTGAAGGCGGAACGGGACAAGGAGGAGGCTATCGTCAAGCAGTACCTCGCCCAGGGCTACGCCGAGGAGGAGGTCGAGGTCAACGACGATGAAGCCTAGTAGGACATGATTGCCGCGCAAACTGAGATAGGAGAATTGTTAAAGAATTATATCTAGAAACTAGTTTAAGTCTATTTATATTTTTATGTGTGTATATGTGTACTCCGTATATGATTTGTCGTGTGATCTAGCAGCTAGCTAGTAGCTACTACCATATGCGGTAGTATTATATTGTCTCAATTTAGTAGGTTCTTATCATCAAATAACGTGTCATGATGCTGCAAAGTGCATTGGAATCTAGTATATTTAATAATACCAATGGAGTATCTAGAAAATATTATGTATATATCTAGAAAACCAAAACCATAGAAAAGGAGAAAATACTATGTATTTGTGAATTGCGATCCTTATGTTTTAGAACTGGAAAAGATCTTGTGTTTCTATTCAGGGTCTCTCTCCTGAACATTCTGCTTAGGCTCTTAGCTCATTGATGCGTCTAGTGACAAACAAGTCCCCAATTTGATTGCATATATATGAGCTCAAATGTATAAAAAATGAGCACATGTTGACCAAATGAGCATAAAGCAAGAACAATGCAAGCTATATACACAAACACAATTTTTAGCTAGATTCTGCACAATGCATGATATATAAATCTTGGTTAGAGTCGCATAAATGCACAGTAACATTTCAGTTCCACTTCCAGACATCCTGGCATCAACAAGGAAATTCTAAACTAACCTGGAGCACATGATTGCCAAACCTTACAGAGAACCAGATTTAATTTCTGATGAAATTGCACGGGGCTTCCTTTGATTTCTGGGGTTGGTCTCGGTGCCAATTTTGCATGGATAGCACAGTTGGCTCTCTTAGACGGAGTGGTATGCTTTGAAACCACACGCATATTTCTAATCCTGCTGTTCTCTTTTTTTTTCTCTCTGCAATATAGTATATACGGTGTGTGTACCTATTCCAGCGCCTGAAAAAACGGCATCATCAATGGATGCGGAGTCCACCCGTGTGGTTTGATTACGAGATAGGAGAGGCGGACGTGTCGGACGAGGAGTCTGAGGTTTAGAAAGGACCCGATATGATAGTGCCTAGGGTTGATCGATGAGCTTTATAAGGTGACGCCCTGGACCTCTCCTGGGCCAAAACAACAGCAGCCGCCGTGGCCGCGCAGCACCGAGCTGTGAGCTCATGGAGGAAGTTTCGGGTATCGGCAGCGGCAGCGGCGGCCGGAGCAGGGGACAAGGCGGCGGCGGTCAAGGCCAAACAAGCGGGGAGCAAGAAGAGGACGAAGACGATGAGGGTGCAGCAGGGGGCAAGGCGGCGTCTGCTCGTTGTTCTCTCCCTCCCCGACACCCAACCCTAGATCGGCGTCTGGGCAGCGATGGCGGTGCCCTAGGGCAGCCTCTAGAGGAGGCGATGGAGGGCGGGGGCGGCGACGTCGCACGTCGTCCAAGAGCGTGTCCTCAGACCCTGCCGATTGGCCCAGCAGGAGCGCGCCGCCCTCCAATGACGCCGCCATTCTTCCGCCACGGTGGTCGGCATCGAGCAGCGTGTTCTACGCGCACCCGAGCCCGCCGCAGCGCCCGCCGCGGCGGGCAGCCGCCCTGCATCCGCCGCCGGGCGCCGCAGACAGGTCCGCAACGCTGGTAGCGGCACCGTGGGTGTCATACATCTGGGCGTCATCAGCGCCCCCGAGGTGTATGCACCGCGGCCGGCGGAGTAGGAGGCCGCCGTGGCGAGGGGCGGGAGCCGGAGCGCCAGGCTCAATCAGCCCTGCCGGACCGCCACCAAGGAGGACAGGAAGCTCGCGCTGGGGCTGCTGGGGGCAAGCCTGGTGTGCTCGTGCTCGCTTGACGCCGTGGCACCGGTGGGCTCGGCGGAGGTGGCCGCGGCGGAGGAGGAAGAGGGCGGCGAAACAGAGTGAAAACAGCACTGCTCGGAGGAGCAGGATTCTCGAGTTCCACAAACGCGACAAATGAAAAAAGGCTACAGCTCACTTCAGCTCGGTACATCCTACATTCGGGTGAGTCTTCTCTGCAGTACTGCAGAGGGACTCACCCACTAATATGTGGGCCCCACCGATACTATGGCCCACATGTCAGTGGCAGCGAGTCCATCTGCAGTACTGCAGAGGATTTGGTTCCCCTACATTCCTACAGGGTTAACGACCATCCAATTCAGTCCTAAACATCACAAAAGGTTACAGCTACGCTTCAGAAGCTGGAGGGCGATTGTCGCGGGTTGGTTGTGACCCAACAGCATTGCTTGGGGCCTGGTGCCTTACAGGACCGGGTTTCACCAAGCCTTTCACAGCAAACACCAGTGCGCCTTCATTTTCCAGATCCTTGATAAACTGCTCTGCCCTTGGCGTCTGCGTAACAACGAGGCCAATCAGCCTGGTTGGGGGAGCTTCAGAATTTGCGTGACTCTTCCTATGTTCACCAGGGTCAGTCTCAGTGCCAACGTCATGGACGGTGCCCGGCACCGGTTGGTTCTCAGATGGCATGGTACCCTTTGGAAGAGGCATTTCTTGGTCATGGACAGTGTCTGGAGACGGTGGGTTCTCAGATGGCATAGTATCCTTTGATACAGGCATTTCTTCGTCCTGGGTGCCGCCTTGCACCTTGCACCTATGTTCATCGGGGTCAGTCTCGGTGCCAATGTCATGTACGGTGCCTAGCGATGGCATGGCACCATTTGGAAGAGGCATTTCTCGGTCATGGACAGTGTCCGGTGACGGTGGGTTCTCAGATGGCATGGTCCCCTTTGGAGGAGGCATTTCTTGGTCCTGCGTGCCGCCTTGCACCTTGTCTTGATGCTTCTCTCTCTCTGCAGCATGTGATGCAGAGATTTTTTGTTTCACTTGGGCAGCTACTTTGCTCGTACCACGGCGCCTGAACACTCCCCACAGATAGTGCTTCCCTTGGAACACTACAAAACAACATGATTTGATAAGTGAACTGCAAAATATTAGCCATAGAACAAGCTAAGCTGTCTAAACTCTAAAGACAAGAACTTGACTGCAAGGAAGTAAAAAACTCTTCAAGTGTAACTGTTGACAGTAGAAGCATAACAATGCAAAATTGCACTGATCAAATGCAAAAGCAAACCAGGTGCAGTGCCCTATTATATCCATGACAGTAGAAGCATAGCAATGCAAAATTGCACTGATCAGATGCAAAAGCAAAACAGGTGCAATGCCCTATTGTATCCATGAGACTAGTAAAATCAGAAATATGGTGGGAGCACTTGGTCTCCATCCAATTGCCAGAACAACGCAAGGGAGTCAACAGTCTGATCATGGTCGTCGGTTGGCAACTGTGGAAAGAACGGAACGCATGCCTATTCGAGCGAAGCGCAGTGGCCACTTCAGTCATAGTTGCGAGAATCCAACAGGAGGTCGACCTTAGGATCGCGGCCGGTGCTAGAAAACAAACCTTTTTCTCTACTTAATACAATGATATGCAGCTTTCTTGCGTATTCGAGAAAAAAAAATCAGAAATATGGTACTTACTTTGGCATTGCTCTGGTAGGAGAGCAGAAGGGAAGATAAGCAGCTTGAAAAGGCCAAAAACGTATTTTAGAACTATGCTATGATCAGTGACATGCTGCACTAGTCGATCCAGATCTTTATTTGGCCTACAAAAGCAACAAGAACAGTTAAACCGGCACGTAGCTGAAAATACAAAACAAGCAATTGTATGTAGGGCTAGTAGGTCACACACCTCACATTATCCGAAAAGAAATACAAGCCAATGCTTTCAGCAGTAAGTTCCGATGCCTCAAACCTCGATGGCCAGGCTTTCAACTTTGAATGCATTGTTACTTTCATTACTGGTGGTAATGATCTTGATAATTTGTGTACCTTCTTGCATGCTTCATTTGACAGGTGCGCAGCCAATGAAATATACTCCTGGCCAATCTTCATTATTCCACTATCAGCAAAACAAGAGTAAATTAGCATTGCAGAAGAATAATACTGAAACGCTTTAGAATGAATGGGATTAAGGGCATCTAACATACGTCCAATAAGGTCTATCAATGGGTTGTGTGCAAATAAAGTGTTGTTGATCAGTAGGTCCTGAAACTGGCATCCTGGATAGACTACAGTGGCCCTCTGCCACTGCAGCTTCTGATGCTAACTGATCAGCATCATCCAGTGCGCATCGAACACTAGGATTCCGTAAAGGTGCTTTATTATCTTTATTGGCCCTTCTCTGCTTCTTTGTCTGCGTATGATTATTAACATGATTATTTGAATTTCCTGGATATAGCACTTCCTCATGATTTTCTGCAGATCTCCCCTGGTTCATCGCACCACTTTCTACATGTCTCCTGTTCATCCTTGCTTGTCCATCATTCTCGCTGGATGGAGGGTTCGAATCTTCTGCATGCATGGCCTCAGCATCTTCACCATAGGGTAAACTAAGTCGTTTTCTTTTCATGGGCACCACATTCCCAAAAGTTTCAGCAGAAGTCGAACATCTTGGCTCTTCATCATTGTCATCATTTACTTCATTGGTCTTTGAAGACAATTCCAAGGAAGCATCTAAGCAAGTATCATCAAGTTGCTTTGATAGCTTACTTTTCAGCTGTGCAGGATCAGCATTTCTATCCTTCATAATGAGCTTGGTTTTCTTATCTTTAGTATGCTGAGTGTGTCTGTTTTCTTGCTTTTTAAAGCTAGATTGTTTTGCCTTGCATGGACTAACGTTCTTGGAAGGCAATGCCTCACTGTTAACATCTTCTCTTTGTGATACTTGGCTACAAACCACATTTTTGCCAGCAGAAACTGAAGCCCTTGGTACATCATTTTGGGTATCCCTTCCCTTCGGCCCTGACTTGGGATCAGAACTTCCATTAAGGCCATCGCGACTGTAATGGACTTTGCCACTCAAGATGTTTGGATGAGAAAGTACCTCTAATTGGCTTTCCTCATTTTCTATGGTACACAGAAAATGCTTATTTGATCTATTTGCTTCATCAGAGTTGTCTACATTAGAAACCAAGCATTCTTTTGCTGTTGAGGTACTTGATCCCTGGACATTATCCAGTGCAGGGGTGACAGTTTCCATGCCCGACAAGCGTCCTGTTCTTTCAGCACTGTTTTTCTCACCAGCTGAATCTCCTCCATTTGAGGAACTTGTTGGCTCTGCGGAGAGACTTGATTCTTGGACATTATCCAGTGCAGGGGTGACAGTTTTGGTGCCTGACAAGAACTCTGTTCTTTCATCTTGGTCTTTCTCTACAGCAGTGTCTCCTCCATTTGAGTAACTTGATGGCTCCACAATCTTTGATATTGACCTTGGGTCCAAGCAATCAGAAGGAACCAAGACATCCATATTCCCAACAGCAAGATCTGATGATTGCACTCGCTGTGAATTATTTGATGAAGGCTTCCATCCTAGGATAGTATTTGGTGCATCATACCATGGTTTAACCACCTCCAAAGGATAAGGTTGCTCCCAGCTTTCCAATGTAGGACTAGAACCATCTCCATGCTCCTCGCTTGACAATGTAGCAGTAGTTTTGTCAGTAAAAGACGGATGGGATTGCTCAACATCATTAACTGAAGCAAATAAGCCTGCCTCTGTTCCTTGTTCTTCAATTTCTAATGCAGAGCCCGAGGGTAAATGGCTTGAAACATCTGGACTAACCACCTCCAATGGATAAGGTTGTTCTGCACTTTCCGACGGATGACTAGAACCATCTTCCCACTCCACAATTGGCATTGTAAGACAAGAATCATCCATAACAAATGGATGGGATCTCGCAACATCACGGATTAAGTGATCATTTTCACTTTCCCCTTCCTTTTCGACATCATTGAGCTTTGAATTTTCCTCGACAAACATTTGAGAAGAGTTGAATGTACCTCCACATGGAAAATGTTCAGTCCAAGCGTCCGTACTTTCTCTTCTTGCCTTGCGCGATCTATGTCTACGATGCCCCCAAGTGCTATACCTTCTTGCCTTGCGCGATCTATGTCTACGACACCCCCACGACCAAGATTCCTTTGTCACCTCCACTCTATTCACATTTGGTTCATCAATTATAGAAGAACCCAAACCCGATTGAATAGAGTGATGGTCATCACCCCTCCACTTTAATGATTCCACGACTTCATTGTGTTTCGGAGAGCAATCCTCACACAACCATTCAATCGATGAGCCATCATAAAGAACTGGATTCATACAATATCTACAAAAACCACAAACCACGCCAATTAAGGATAGATCTTTTGTGCCTCAGAAGCCACAGTCGTCTACAATTAGGGACTGGACATGTGCTTCTATAGTTTCTTTTTCTTTTTTTGGGTAAGTACCATTATTGTTCGTGATATCCAAATCGTGCCGTTACATTCTTACATGTCATCAAGATACGCCGTTACTAACCCTTTGATGCATTTGTCAAAACTTTTGGACCAAATTACCCCTATCCTCTTCCTTCCTGCCCTCTTCTCTCTCGTGTTTGGCTCTCCATTGTCGTCGAGCTTCGGCGTCGCCCCACCACTCCCCTCATGCCAAAGGATGTCAAGCACTAGCATACAAGGGAGTGCCACGTCGACGGGAGCAACCATGGTGACGAAGGCCAAGGTCCCTTTCTCCTCCCAAACGCGGGCGTTCGTGAGGCTCACAAAGGGGAGGCCACGCGTGGTAGAGTTTCATGACCCAACAACATTCTTTCTTGTGCCAGGAAGAATAAGGTCGGCACCAACACGGCAAATGAACGAGAGGAGATTAAGGCCAACCATTCACATTATGGAGGTGCTATACCTAATGGTGTTCTTCTGGTCTGGAGAGAATAAGGTCGGCGCCCTTGATGCCAATGTGGCGGATGAACGGAAGAGAGATGAAGGAAGAATACAAGAGCAAACTGGTCCAACTTTTTTGACAAATGCATCAAAGGGGTAAAAGCAATAGCATATCTATAAATTGTAATGGCACGATTTGAGTATCGTGAATAGTAATGGTACTTATCTGAACCAAAGACACTATAAAGGAACAGATTCAATTAACTCAAACAATTAATACGAGGAGTAACCACAATCAACCCTACGAGTTTGCTTGGTTCAAGGTAACTTTTGGGAATCCCTCCGCTTATTTTACATGGGCAAGGCAAATTTCGCTCCATTAGGACAAGTCTGTTACCTAACAACTACTCCTGGTACGAAAAAAAATTATTGGAAAAAGGCTTGTCCTAACTAATCAAAATGAGCCTTATAAATAAAATCATGAGAGTAGTTGGCAAGGGTCTTTGAAGTCCCATGTTTGCTTTGTTAGCATCAAAATGTCAACAATCTTGGACCAAGTCGGGCCGCATGTTGAAGCTAGAGCGAAGCTTTTGTTAGGGATAGCTCAACAAGTGAAGTCGACAACACATTTGGAAGATAATGACAATGCAATAAAAACCTTGGCACTACGAGGGATCTAGTGGATCAGGGAGGAGCCTCCCTAATCCCTTCCCCTCCTCCAAAGGCAGGTTGTCACCGCATGTTGAAAACAATGATGACATGGCAGCACACCACAACGATGTCAACACACATCTTGAAGACAATAGCGATGTGCCTAGACCTCAACATTACCGATCTAGAGGGTCAAACATGAAACAGTGGTGACCAAGGGCACGAACAAAAGGTTGGTCAGCCTTGTGGTATACAAGGCGGTGGACATTGCTGGCCGAGGTGGTGGCAAGTGATAAGTAGATTGACATATGACCCTCGTTAATTCATGTTCAAGGATTCAAATAGTAACAATTCACGGGCTATATTATGGTCTGAAGATTGTTTGACCCCTAGTGTTTGGGCGTTTTGGGATTACTCATACCTTGATAGTCACCTTGATAGTCTAAATTGATTAGGTCTTACAAGCCTTTATGTTCCTAACATAGTATTTCTAGGTTAACCATTTAATGAAAACCAAGGATGGAAGTGTACAATGCTATGGTCATGGGGTTAGGATGTAAATGTATTTTGGACACTCTGATGCCATATGATAAACAATGGTAGAATTGATGCAGATTGTGCTCTACAAGAATGTTTATAAATCAAGCACCCAAGCAATTCCAAACTTCATCATGACCAAATATTCAAAATCCATGCATTTTTGTTCTTTTACTCGGGCGTTTTAATATGAAAAAGAAGACATGAACTTGAAGTAGAAAGAGAAGTTACCGATGCCTAGTAGAATTCTTGCAGTTGTTACATTGTACCAAAAGATGCCTGTAGCCAAAAGCACCACACACTTCACATACATCCTACAGAAAAACACAAACATGTAAACTAGGTTATTTACAAAATCTCACATAAAAATAACAAGACTGCATGGAGCAAATAAGCACATCCACATTCAAAGTCCGCTTTGCATTCTCGCTAGGTGTTTCTCACGTTTGTATCACTAATGAAATTGTAGTTGATATTGATACAAAGAATCTAAAAGAACATAACTTGTTGCTCAGAATTGTTTCACATTTCTAAAAGGTTAGTTTACAGGGCATCCAAATTTCGACAACGGCATCTTGGCGACGGCAAGGTCTCGGTAGGTGATCCGACCACTAATGGACTCACCTCGCTCCCGCGCACCGAACCATGGGATAAACTCCTATGATAACAGCTTGACGATGACCATCCATAAACACGGTAGAGGCGCCACATTCGACCTCGTCGACCGGTTAAACAATGGCAAGTCCTACGACTAGAAGCTCCTCAACGTGATGCTCTTCATGTCTCGGCTCCTCGAAGACTTGAGCATGGACCTCGATGGCGGCGGCTATGACAAGGCCGCACTTCGCGATAGCACGGACGTTTCGGCTAGATCAGTTGCGCCTGGGTGGGAAGCGAGCGCGCGAACAACACTAACATCAAGCTGACCATGTGGAAAGCTCAGCAAAAGAGAGGCTCCAGACCAAGTCTCCACGTTGGGGTCACCTTGGCGACTTTGGTAGGGGGCTGGAGGTGGAAGACAATGGTGTACGGCGGCCCTGATGAAAGAGGCTCAACAAGGATTGATTGAACACGGGTCTATTGAGATGGTGAAGGTATGCATGGAAGGAATCGAGTGATGATGGCTTGATGATGGCAAATCGCTCCAACGGTCGCTTCTGTGTTTTTGGCATGCGCACAGGTAACTGAGTAAGATATAAGTATGGTGCGGCGTCTATTAGAACTTATCACCGCTCGAGCTTGCCACCAGCTGCCTACCTAGTTGTATGTGTTACCTTGATCAAGAAATTCCTAGATCTTGAGATTTACCGTGAATTTGATCAGCGGTGGAGCCTATCGTTTTCTAATCGTGTTCATATCAAACCGGCCCAAATCCCCACTTCAAATCTCAATTTTTTGTACATAAGCATGTATTGGTCTTAAGCAAAACAAGCTGCTGGTATAAAAGGTTTTCAAACTTGTTTGAACTTGCCAGTCAAAAGATCAAAGCCTTGCTCAATTTTGTCTCTGAACCTTGATCGAGTAGAATATTGACTCACAGTTGTATATCTGAAAACATGTCATCCATAGCATAAAAATATCTGCAGCCAATGGAATGGGTTTGTTGGAAGTTCGAGAATACCTCCTGAGCAGAATGAAGTCTTGGACCTGATGGCCAGAAAATTGGAAAGAGGGGGGACGAAATGCTCTAGTAACATTGCCAAGGCTCTTGTCAGATGCATGGAGAAACATTTCCCCTCATGACCTCCACTAGTAAATCATCACTATTAGCCAATTTCACCGCCCCACATGCAGATATTCAGCACTAGAACAGGATAACCCTAACCAAATGTGACCCGATTAGATTTGATTCCCCTTATTTGTTTGGAAAGTGGAGTGTAGGAGAGTATTGAGGGGGATTGGAGTGGATTGAGGAAGATTTTGACTCGTAGGAGAAATTGTACCACTCCAAACCCTTCCAATCCACTCTAATCCTCTATTTCCCAAACAAAGCGTTAAGCTGAACAGATTTCAAATTCTCTTTCCCGAAGCCGAGCAAACCTAATCCGCATAATCTCGAACACCTTGCCCTCACAGTGTCGATCTGCTTAATCCGCGATTCCGACACTCTTCCGATTGAAATCGACCAACAAAAACGAATAGAGAAACACGCCGCACAAATCAAAGATGGTGAGGGACTGGAGAGATTGAGGAACCGTACCATCTCGCAGCGCCGTCGGAGCTCAGAAGCTCCCCCTCCTCCTCCTCGTCGATGTCGAGCCCCAAGATGGCGTCAAGGCCAGAAGGGGATGCGGGGAAGCGCTACCGGAACCTCACGCCCGTCTCGCCCATGGCTTCAGCTTCAGCTTCAGCTTCAGCCTCAGCTTGCAAGTGTGCGCCGCCGCTGCCGCAAGTGAGCCTGTGGGCTTCGGACTGGGGAAAAGGGGCAACGGGAGCGAAGCGGGTGGCGGCGGCTGCGGATCTGGGGACCACTGAACTGGCAGCATCGGCGCGGCACGTTGCCACCATGCGCGAATCCAGCGTCGCGATGAACAGCTGACGCGACACCCGGCGGCCGGCGCGGCGAAGCCGGATGGTAATAATAAGTTCGGACCGAGCCTGTTCGCCCACTCGCCCCCCTCTATTCTACCTTTCAATATATATATATATATATATA
>OAMR01000290.1:1237909-1280779 GCA_900205405.1 Echinochloa crus-galli | reverse complement strand
TCTAAATATTAGTATAGAAAACTAGCTACCCGCGCAAATTTGCGCGGGCCACGTTCGCCGAGAGGGTCAAGAAATTGTCAAGTTAATCTAAAAAAGAGAAGAATATATGCCGTTGGATTTTATGAAGATCTAACGGTCCATGTTATTCCGTTAATCCAAAAAACAAAAGAATATATACCGTCGGATTTTACGAAGATCTGACGATCTCTATTATTCTATTCTATTAATAAAAAAGATAAATATACACCGTCAGATCTTATGAAGATCTAATGATCCACATTAATCCAATAAATCTACACCAAATATAATTAATAAATAGACAAATAAAAATAAATAACGTGATATACATTATTCCATCCACCGCCACCCCTCCGCGGTCGGCGTGCGGCCGTCCGCGGCCATTAGGGAGCCCTCCACCGCCGTCGCTGCCGCGGGAGCCCTTCACCGCGCTCCGTGGGGGTCCTCGCCGTCGCTGCCGCGGAAGCCCTTCACCGCCGCCATGTGGCCATCCATGGCCGCTGCGGAAGTCCTCGCCGTCACCGCGCGACCGTCCGCCGTTGGGAGGCCGTCCGACGCCGTCGCTGTAGGAGCCGCTCGCAGCCTTCGGAGTTCGGGGTCCGTCGCTCCGCACGCAGCCGGAGGCCTTCAGGGCTGAAGGCTGCTGGCCAAGTAGACTGGCACCCCTCGCCGCCGCCGCCACCACTAGAGAAAGGATGGAGATAGACAGAGAGAGATAGAGTGGTGGGCGGAGTGGTGGCGTCGATGAAAGAAATGGAGAAAAAAGATTTGGGTGGGCTCACGTGTTGGTAGTTGGTATAGACTATGAGATATAGAGGATAACAGGTGCAGAAGAAATTGATATAGAGCGGAGAATCTCAATGACTAGGCAGGAATATTCTTTCAGAGGATAAGAATATAGTACGATGAGTGGGGACAGCCTGAAGCCCCATGTGCCCTACCATGTTGCTCTATATAGAAGGCAACGTTCAACAATAAGCGGAAGACAACACGTCGATCTGCATGTGTATATGATGAGAGGTGCTCGGATTTAGGGCGTTCAACAAGGTTGTGAACATAGTAGGAGAGAACAATTCTTCCCGTCCGAAGGTAGCGAATCGCTGCCGGGATTGAGCATCATGGCCGCACTCAGTACTCAGTGTTTTTGCCAACGCAAGTGGAAGATCATTAAAACGGGTTGCCCACGCTCAAACCCATTTGATGGTTGTTGTTAATGAATTGGTGCAAGAAGAAGCAAAGAGAGGAAAAACAAAGCAGAGAAACTGAAGAGCGAAAGACATCACGTTGATTTGCACATGTAACTAACGAAAGGTGCTCAGATTTAGGGCGTTCATCAAGATTGTGAGCACAGCGAGCAAGAAAAATTCTCCATATCCAAAGAGACTGAATCATTGCCGGGATTTATCATCACCATGGCCACGCTCAACACTCATAGAAGATCATAAAATGGTTTCCCACACTCAAACCCGTTTGATTCGACAACAAGTGGCTTGGAAGCATCAAGGTTGTGATTTTTATCTAATCAATCAACATAAACACGATCAAATATCGTATAACCAAGTAAAATCTTGCATGCAAAAGTTGGACATAACTTCTACCAACGATAATAGGATTGGATGTTTGATCAGGCTTAGGAAAGACGAAAAGAAGGGGTGGAATGGTGACGACGATAATACAAGCATACACCAATGCAGAACTTTTCCACCAAGGTTCGAGTGCTCGACTCGGCATTGGTGTCACATTTTTCTAGATTTATTTCAGGATTTAATCGACGCTATTCTTTCCTGGCCCAGCTCGCAGGTGCTCATAGGGATATGGTTTACGTATGTATGTATTTATAGGGGGTGAGTGTGCGTACGTGTGAGAGTATAGGTGGTAAGGGCGTTGAAAAAGATGTAGTTTTGGATACAGGACAAACAACGGATCAATGACAAGGTCACTAACGAATTAAAAATTGGCATGACTATATCTTTATAGAGTTAATGTTTAATACGTTTATTTCATTGGTTTTGGGAAGCCAATTTCACAAGTAAAGATCCTCCATAAAATAAAAATATTCAATGGATAAATTTTTAAATATATCCTGAAATTATGATAATAGAAAAATAATGTGCAAAATAGATTAGTATGACAATATTAGAATTTAGATTAATACAATGAGTATGTTCAATACCATTACATATAGGTTAATTTGAAAATAAAATAGAGAACTGATATTTCTATATCAACTTGAAAGAAAATAGAAAAAAAAATAAAAAGTACATATAAAATAAAAGGACTAAATTTCAAGTAAAAATGATATCATAATTTGGGGTATTTAAAACTAGCTACCCGCGTAAATTGCGCGGGCCACCTGTCTAGTTAATCATATATCTCACGATTTTGATTTGTTTTTTTCTAAGTAGACAAGCTTCTTTTGCATCTTGACATATTTTGAGTTAATGTATTACAAAACTTTTATTCTTCTTAGACGTGAAATCTTAAATATTCAAATAGGTTGTTTATTACTGTTCACACACTATTAGGTTTGGTTGCAATACAAATGTGGTGTGCCTGTGACCTTCCATAAGCATATGTATGTTGTCACGGTGTCTAGGCTAGCACAGGTAGTCACGGGCGTGAGCACTTGATGCAAATGACGTGACGAGAAGAAACATGCTGTTGAAATTTAGTGTGGCGGAGGTTGAGTAGGCCTCGTTCACAGATGTTGAGGTGAGGGACATCATGCCTAGCGTACAACATACCAAAAAAAAAAGGACGGCGTGACTCTTATGCATGTTTCACATACTCTTTTCTGTGAACAAAAGACTCCAAAAACAGTACAAACATGAACATAATTAGATTAGAAATCATGCGCAAACTTTAGCCATCATCATATAAAAATAAAGGATGTGCTTAGCAACACCATTCATGCATGGCATTGCGATTTGAGCATGTATAAGCTACAGTGGCAGAATGGATGACCATGGGCATTGAACGGCGGCAACCAGATCCAAACATTGCATTGCATCAGAAAAGCACCAACAGATTGTGAGGGACATCATGCCTAGCGTACAACATCGACACATTGCCACCGCAAAAGGTTTCACATACTCTTTTCTGTGAACAAAAGACTCCAAAAACAGTACAAACATGAACATAATTAGATTAGAAATCATGCGCAAACTTTAGCCATCATCAGATAAAAACAAAGGATGTGCTTAGCAACACCATTCATGCATGGCATTGCGATTTGAGCATGTATAAGCTACAGTGGCAGAATGGATGACCATGGGCATTGAACCACGGCAACTAGATCCAAACATTGTATTACATCAGCAAAGCACCAACAGATTTTGGATTCATATTCCATCTGCTGATGCAGTGTTGCACACTGCCTGAATCATTTGGCCGACCTGAACGCTAGGCCTCCAGCCACGAACCGTCTTGAGCAAGAATGCGTCAATTAGCTTCGCCACAACAGGCGTGCTCCAGGAAGGCAGTTCAAGCTCCTCGACCATCTCAGTAGCTACGGAAAGACTCGTATCCTTCTCTAGGTCAAATGCAAACTCAATGTTCTTACACTTACCTGAAAATAAAAAAAAATAAAAATTGATTATGCGGCATCGGTGCTTGATATAAATTCCAATTTGAAAAAAAAAATGAAAGATGAACTTTTGATGATTGCAACAATTACCGTTGGGGACTGGAATCCTTAGTAATAACTCGATAGGGTTGCTAGTGCTCATATCTCCTTCCAACATAAATCCACCTCTTCGAAGCACCAGGCTGAAAGACTCCTCCCCATTGTTGACAATTCCATTCGATAATATAGAGACAAAAATTGGTGTGGACTCAAGATTCAAGTCTAAATTTTGTGGGAATGCTATTGGTTCTTGCATTGGATTAGAGGTTTTCTCGTTGATCATGTCATCTTTTAGGACAAAAGGGCTCTTCAAGAGCTCACTTGCCGGCAATCTATCAGCAGCTGAAGCTAGACAACTCTCTATAAAACTTCTTACTTCTGCATCTTTGACCTTGTAGAGAGCAACTGGTTTTATACCCTGCAATTTGTTCAATAATTGTAGTGCCATTCATATCTGTATGACTATTTGATATTTGGTAGCCATATCTTGGAGTAGGGAACTACTATCTAGTTAAAAAAAACACTTACTTCAGAAATCTTCTTGTATATCTGGACGAATCCTTGACATTCACTGTAAGGGAACTCACCCGTCACCATTTCAAGCATGCACATACCAAAGGAGTATATATCCACCAACTCATTGTAGTTTTCACCAAAGAGCTCTGGTGCCATGAATTCTAAGGTGCCTGTGTTTCAAGGTAAATGTATATCGGGTTCAGCACATATCAGTTAGGCATGAGAAATATGTGGCAATATGGCATGCAGATAAACTCTATACCTTGTATACTCTGTGTCTTCCTTTGCTGCAGCACCATTGCCAAACCAAAGTCCCCAATCTTAACTTTTCCATGGTTCCCATTGATGAAAATGTTGTCACACTTCAAGTCCCTGTGTATGATTGGTGGTTTCTGATCGTGCAAATAGGCTAGCCCTGTTAGTATTTGTTTTGCCCATCGCCTCATTGCCCTCAAATCAACTTTTTTGTGCTTGGTACGGTACCTACCACAACATAAAATCGATCATGAAAGGGTGATAGGGAAAGTGCATGCTTTCCTTCTGAATGAAAGAAAGGCCAAAAGAACTACCTTTGTGTAAAACGATATATTTTATTTAGGATACTGAAAATGAAAACTATCATGAACTTGCTCAATTCTTAGATTGAAAAAAAAAATCTTATCCATCTTGTTTGTGCATTGATAAATAACTGAACATTCTGCATGTAGCAAAAGATAGCTATATGGCCGTACTGTCTCAAGTTGCCGGAGGTGAAGAGCTCAGTGATGATGTTGACTGTCCTCTTCTTGTTGTCAACCCATGAAGCGTAGAGCTTGAGGATATGCTTGTGCTGCAGAGACCGCAGCAGCTGTATCTCCGTCTTGAGCCGCTGCAGCTCCTTCGGGGATCCCATGATCCGGCCAGTTATCTCCACTTTGGCCCATGCCACCTCGATACCGTCCACCGCGTCGAAACCTTTGTACCTGCCACCAAATCGATCACGTGATGCAACAACACTGAACAACTATTTTTCTTTTTCCTTTTGATGAACGAACCAATGAAGCAAGTATTGAAGGTCTGAGTTGTGTGGTTGGTCGAGTTTATTAATGCTCAGTCTGAATTAGGGAGGTTATTAGTTACTCTCATTTGCTACCGAAATTACTGCCGATGAACACTGAGAGAGAAGATCGAGAGTTACACTGTCTTGAAGGCCCCTGATCCAACAATCTCTTTGTACTGCACAGTGCACGCACGAAACAGAAGAGATCATCAGGGAGAAAGAACTGTTTTTTCAGACGAATACGCAACGCAAGATGTAATTAAGAACAGAGATCAACCCCGCTAATCGACTACGAACCCAACCCAACCCAGCGAGACGAACGCAGCAAACCCCGGGGGCGCATCAACACGTACCCGGAGGTAGCGGCCGGTGGGGTCGACCTCGTCGACGTCGGGGTCGTCCTCCTCCTCCTCGTCGGGCGGCTCCGCCTGCCCGCCGGCCTCCGCCTCCGGATTGGGGGCCATCGCGCCGGCGCGCTGCTCCTCTCTTCCGCCGCCGGCGCCGCCTCCTCTCCGCAAGGGTGGGATCGGAATTCGATCCGGCGATGGATCGAGAGGCCCTAGCTGAATCGAGCAGCGCGAGACGGCGGCGGGCGAGCAGAGGAGTCTGAACTCTGAAACGCTTTCCCAAGTTCCGCGGGCGCCGCGGCGCGGGTGTTTAGGAGCGGGCACTTCTGAGGCTGCAGGTGGGCCCGGAGGCCTTGTGGCGATTGGTTTCGGGCTCGATTCGCGTCCACGTCGGATGGGCGCGACCCGGTTTTCTGATCAGGATTTCACGAAATATTCAGATTTATGGAATAAGATAGATCTTCAGATAAGGTTTTCGTTAAAATTAGCAGATAGGATTCCTCAAATATTCATATACGGATTTTACGAGAAACCGGATGATCGAATGGATAATAGCAAACGAATTCTGGAGCAGCAATTATCGAATTTCCCATGTTATCATTCACATACCACACAACCTATTCCAAGTGGTTGCCGGTCTCCTGCCCGCTTGACTTGAGTTGACACAGTACACTACTCCCTCCGTCCCGCAATAACAGGCCATTTAGCATTCAAATTTTGTCCCACAAAGAATGTCTATTTAGCTTTTAGAGATGCACATATTAATACAGAAGTGCATAGAGAAACGTAAAAGTGCATAGAGAAATACATAGGGCCAATCAAATAGCTAGTTAATGCTACTTTTGTAACTCTAATGAGGGGTAACATGGTCATTTGTCATGCCTACTAATTTGTCTGATATTTTCCAAAACGGCATGTTATTGTGGGACGGAGGGAGTACACCACATGTGCTTTGAATTTGCATGCTACAATTTTGGGAATTCAAACACTTGGAATCTCCTCCCATCCCGTTCTACGCATTTTCTCTCTTTTCTAAACTATATATACTATAAAGAGAATTAGAATTGAAACTTTTTTTCACCAACAAAAGGCCTACCCCACCTATACCCCCTCACAGAGGACCCACCTGTCAATAAACTAGGACGAAAGAATTAGACTAAAACCAATTAAAGGGGGGAACCCAAGTTAATTTCCCCCTCTAAACCTAAAACTTTTTTCACCAAAAAAGGGCCCACCTAAATATACCCACGTTTGTACCCACGTTTATACATAATTATCCCGTATTGCTAAAAGACAATAAATTAGAGAGTTTTCTTCATATAAATAAATACTAACTATCATAAGTTTTGAAAATACTTAAAGCTCTCCATACATGAGAGAGCGAATATAAAGTATTTTTAAAAGCGCTTTGCACTAAAGTGAAGTGATATTGTTTTAGTACCTACATGTCATCAATAAACGTGCGTGCCGCACGTACGTTCTTGCTAGTATATTCAAATATCTAACAAAGTTGCTAGCTTATAAAATATAGCCAGCTGAATTGAACCCACAAAGGAGAGCAAGAAATGAAAAGGAAGGGAGCATTGCACTACTCCCTTTTAATTTGGTCAAACTATGTGCTTGACGTTTTCGAACAATGTCTGACCGATTTCTTGAAGATTTTTCACTGTCACTAACTATTTAAATATTTGGTTTGGAAACCAGGAAATCATGGATTTGATTTTGCATCGCTTGTCTGGAGGATCCTTCGATAATGTTGGGCCCAGTTTGCAGCTGCACTATGAAGATCATTACACAATGCTTAAAATTACGCTCGAAAACAAGATTGAGTATAAAAAAATTGAAAATTTTATCCCAATTTTGTTCCTTGTCGTTACTTACTACTACTCGAATTGGAAGTCCGCAACCACAACTTCTGTTCTGAATATAAAGATTGAACAATAATACACTATGTAGCGAGCATAAGGATGGCTCTATGCATCTCATCTTGGCCGTGGATCTGATCACATGCCTTAGCACAAAGGTTATGAGATTGTTATCATCTCGGAAAATTCTACTGGTTGAATATGCAGCAGAACCATATGAAAAAAAAAAGGTTAAGATGGGCTAAGATTTTTGTGAGTTGGCAGAATAACTTCTATCAGAGGGACAAGCGCATGAAAAAAAAAATCATCTCACTTAGCTCTGCTATCATGGCCACAATGAGCCCGTTCGGCTGGTAAGGTAAACAGTGCTCGGCTGGCTTGTTTCGGCTTATTTCCTCTCACATAATACTATTCATTTTACCAGTCGAGACTATTCATTCTACCAGCCGAACAGGGCTAATATTTAACAAACAGAACCTTTCTTTTTCGCCACAAGACAGCATTGGTAAAGTGAGATCATGTAGATCCACCACCATGAGAAGTGAAACATGACTCCCTGCCTAAACCTTCACAAATGCACGTCACCTTCATGGAATCATGGCATGGCACACCAACAACCCATTACCAATGTAAAACATTTGAATCCGGCACTGAGCAGGCAGAAAGGAATGCCACTACAAAATGTTCTAATACCAAACTCAGTTGAAGCTCAAAAATTCCACACGTGAACAGTTTCATTTTTCCCCTACCAACCCAAGAACACTACACAAAATTGTTGCTTATATAAGCATGACCTCCCCATTCACAATCCAAATTAACCCAAGCGATCGATCCGCCAACATGGCAGCAAGAGCAGCTTCCACGAATGCGGAAGCACTCATCAAGATGTCATACGTGGTGGCACTCACCATCGCGTTGCTCTCGCCGTGCTGCGTGGCGTCGAGATCACTGCTGCTCTCCTCCTCCGCCGCCGATGCACCGGAAGGCAGCCAGCAAGCCGCCGCCCCGGCGCCGGCATTGCTAGAGCCGCCGGCTGCAGATACGGCGCCGCCGCTTCCGACGCTGGAGTGGGCACCCGTCGCCTCGCCGCCGGCGGTGCTAGAGCCGCTGCAACCGCCGGAGTCGTCGGCTCCTGTCGCCGCCGCGCCGCCGCCGTTGAAGGGCGCCCACGGCCAGCACGCGAAGAGCAAGCACGGCGACCGCGACAAGGCGCCGCCGCCACCCAAGGCGAAGAAGCACCACCGAAGGCGCCGCCCGCCCAAGCACCACGGGCACCACCACGCGCTCCTCCTCCGGAGGCGGACGTCTCGCCGCCCGCGCCGCCGGCGGAGTCGCCCGACGACGGGCCGCCACCGGCCGCGCCTGCGCCGGACGGCCAGAGTCCGCCATGGCCGTTCCCGTGGCCGCGCCCGCCGAGCACGGGGCACTGGCCGCCGTTCCCGTCCCACCCGCCGCCGGCCCCGCGTGGCCGTGGCCGCACAACCCGTGGCCACCGCTGCCGCCGTTCCACCCGCCGCCGGTCCCGCGTGGCCGCACCAGGCCGGCGGCAAGTGGCCGCCGCTGCCACCGTCCCGTTCCACCCGCCGCCGTGCCGCGTGGCCGCACCCGGGGCCAGGGGGCAAGTGGCCGCCGCTGCCGCCGTTCCCGTACCACCCGCCGCCGGTGCCGGCGTGGCCGCACCCGGGGCCAGGGGGCAAGTGGCCGCCGCTGCCGCCGTTCCCGTTCCACCCGCCTCCGCTCCCGGCGTGGCCGTGGCCGCACCCGCGCAGCCCGTGGACCCCGCCGTCCTTGCACTCCGACGATGGCGGCGTCCCAGCGAAGGCGCAGCAGGACCCCAAGAACTGACGCTTTTGGCCTTCGACGATGACTGCTATATACTCCAGATAAACATTAGAGGATTCAATAATAAAATTTGTGTTTCAATAGAATGAGAGATCGATAGATCGATACGGCAATTTGTCAGAGACGATTGGTGTTAATTTGGTCAGGCTCAAGACTCGAGAGTCATTCATGATTCATCATACGAATAAAATAAAATCACACGACAGGTTCGACGTTGTTGTACGAATTACATTGGTTTATCATTTATTTTTGTCATGATTACCCGTTTGAAGAAAACTACTCAGGTGATCATGGAACACACAAACTCTGCAGGAAACAGAAGTGCTGCCCGTTTTTGGGAACCAAACTATGGGCCGAGAGGTTCGGCTCTTGGGCCGAACTGTACTCTACTCCGCTCGCTTCTATTTCTATCTGGGCTCGGAGCCCCGTCGAATGAAAGCCCAGGCAAATGGCATCTTTTGACGTACGGACTACGGAGTACACATGCTGTTTTCTCACCCCGAAACGTACAGTACTGCATTAGACTGACACAAGTGGTGCACCTACAGAGCAGTTTATTACAGTAAATTAGACGCGCTGATGAATAAGTCAATACTCCCCATCCGCACGTCAAGGTTAGACCCGGTCAATTGTTTGCCGCACATGGCACACTCACTGTAAAGTCACGTATCCACTAATTCTTCGATCTGGCCCGTATGGATAAAGGCATCCAAAGACCAAAGCACTGTTAACGGCCGCTGTCGTCTCCAGTACCGTATCTATACGAAGTTGACTCTGTACGTGTCAGAGGGCGCATGAACACGACATTTGCACCGGTACACCGTGCACGTGTTTTACTTTGACAGGACGGAAGAAGGGAATAATAGCCACGTTCAGGTTTAGCACGATGCATCTCCACGTGTCGGTGCGAGACTTAAAGAAGAAGAGCCCGACGGGCCTGTGATGCTGGTAAAGAATTATTCCTATCTACCGGATTGTCAGCATTTATGCTACCTTCCAAATGCTTGAAAAAACTGAAAAAGGTGAGTTTTTTTTTTGTTTTCCATCAGTTTACTGATGGATGCCCTTCCTTCCGGCTTGATGCGACAATAGTGATAATTTTCATGTCCTTTTTCTCTCTAACGTGAACCCAAATTAATGTTAGTCCAAATGTTTTCTTCGTAAAAATTTCCAAGTCATGTCTTATGTTGCCCGTTGGTAGGTATGGACGAGGACGTACTCAGTGTCGCCGCTGGTTTTCGTGGCACGATTTAGATTCGATTTATAGAAAATATGTGCAATATTTTAATCTCTAAATAAATTTATTAAAAAACTAGATCAAAAGATCTATCCAATGATACTAATTATGCACCATAAATATTAATATATTTTAATATAAAATTAATCAAAGTTATTTCTCGGGAAGTGAGAAAGACAGTTATTTAGTGACGGAGGAAGTACAACACATGGAGACGTTTTTCAACCTATGACATAGACATGCGATATGATCGTGGAGTAGAGTGGTAGCATCCTTTTGAGAACGAGGAATTACTAGCATCTAGTTGGAAAAGGGTGTTACTCTTTTCCCCTCTAAAGATCCAATAAGAATGACTCATCAGCTCCTGACTTTGACCTGCGGAAAACGACGGCAGATGATTTCACATGAGGAATTACTAGCATCTAGTTGAAAAATGTTTCACTCTTTTCCTTGTGAGATTCCAATCGGAACGACTTTGGAGCACCTGATATGACTCGCGGAAAGGGATGGTGGTTAATTTCTCACGAAAATACAAGACATGTGTTTTTGCTTGAGGAATACAAGACGTACTAGCTGATAGACAAGCTGATTAGCGTTGGTAGCACCTTTCCATTTGGTGGCTTGTCACTGCTAGGATCAGTAATAAACTCTACTCTCTCAGCTGATCTATTAATAATGGCATGATTACGGATGATGAAACATGATGTTACGCGCACGAAAATCTCACAGTTCTAGCTGTGTGGTGTAACTCTTGCAAACTAGAGCTTGGGAGTACTAGGGTGCAAAGGTTGTTAAGAGTAGGATCATAGATAACTCTTTTCATGTTAAACTGGTAATCCCAATATTTTCTTTATGCTTTATATATAAAGCTGGCTTCGGCCTTTGAAGGAGATAACCCTTTTTTTGCTTGACTGGAGGTGATCACAACTCTAGCATATTTCGTAAAATTGTACTGCAAAAATAGGACCCTAGGATATCGATTTTGATGGTTTTATTTTTTCAAGAAAAACTTGAGCGGGTTTATTTCACATTATTTCAATTCACCCTTGAATAGAAGAATATTTTATCAGAACTTAATCATTAGAAAGCTTCCATATATCAATTATGACAACACTTTAATGTATCTCAACATGTGTGTATATAACTAAATATAAAGAAGTATTAACGTGCAATTATAAATCATCAAAATTCATTCCCTTCTATAAATCATCTAATTTTAGATGCTGATGTATCTTTTTAGGCATGAGAAACCGTGATATTACTATTGAAATTAGGATATGAAGAAAATTAAATAAGACGAGTCTCATTACACAGTTTTATTGCACGGTTCACAAGACTAAAAACTGGATAAGTGAGCTAGCTGAATTTTATAAAGGATACGATTACTTTATATATTTTTATATATTATGAAACTCTCTCTTCTCTCTTTCCACCGTATTAACAAATATGGTATCATTAAACTCTTCCTAAAATCCCATCTGATGTAGTGTCACGGCTTAGTAGGATCGCATACTTGGATCATGAGTTCCTTCCTGATCAGGGTCCTTAAACAAGTTGACACGCGCGCTCCACCTCCCGGGCCCTCAAGTCTGACACGTGCGCAAGCCGCCTTTCGGCGCCGTGCAACCCCTGTTCTGCTCTGCTCCGGCCGCCGTGGGCCCCGCCGGCTCCCGCCGCAACCGGCAAGCCAGCCGCGACCGCGAGAGCACCCCACGCGGATTCTCCATTTCTCCGTAACGGAAGCGGGTGCCTTGAACAGTCACCGACCACCGGGTCCCCCACGCCTCGGTCCCACCCGTCATACGGCGTGCACAGAGCCCACCGCCGAGCGCGCCGGTGACCGGGCCCCGCGCCCACAGCGACAGGACGCCTGCACCGGCCGGCCGCTCTTTTTCCTCGGAACCACGCGGCAGTTTCTTCAACCCCCCTGCCCCGCCTCCCCATCCCGTCCCCACCACCCGCCGCGGCCGCCTCCCCCCGCGCCGGCGCTGACCGCCGTTGACCCACCGGCGATGGACCCGCGATTCCCGCCTCCAGCGCCGTCCTCCTCCGTCTTCGGCGGCGGCCTCCCCGCGCGCGGGCACCACCGGCGCGCCCACTCGGAGACGTTCATCCGGCTGCCCGACGCAGACCTGCTGCTGGACCCGGACGCCGACTTCGGCTTCTCCGACATCGACTTCCCCTCGCTCTCCGACGACTCCCCCGCGGCGTCCGACCCCACGCCGCCGCCGGCCCAGCCGCCGCCGCAGCAGGCGCCGAGGCCGCCGAGCGGGGCGCACATGCGGAGCCTCTCCCTCGACGCCGCCTTCTTCGACGGCCTCTCGCTGCAGGGCGGAGGCGGGGGAGGCGGGGGCGTGGCGGGGCACAAGAGGAGCGGCTCCATGGACGGCGCGACCTCGCCGTTCGAGGGCGAGTCCGCGCCCCCCGGGGTGCTCCCGGACTACGCCAAGAAGGCCGTGCCCGCGGAGAAGCTCGCCGAGCTCGCGCTACTCGACCCCAAGCGCGCAAAGAGGTCAGGAGAAGCTCGATAGAGCTCAAGCGTGTTTAACTTCCCCGTATTTGGAGTTGATTTGTGGCTTCGAGATTCAATCCCTGTCGTGCTTCGAGTTCTGAGTTCTGAACGTCTATTATGGTCGAATTGAGGTGTAATTTTTAGTTAAAATCGCGGTTCCGTGGGGTGCTCCTTGGCGTGCAGGATCCTGGCGAACCGGCAGTCGGCGGCGAGGTCCAAGGAGCGGAAGATCAAGTACACCAGTGAGCTGGAGAGGAAGGTGCAGACGCTGCAGACGGAGGCCACCACGCTCTCAGCACAGCTCACGCTTCTTCAGGTAACGAATGGTTCTTCGTCTCTTTGACCAGTTATACACTACAATAATATCTTTAGTGTCCATCCCACCTCCGGATTACCCTCAAAAGGAAAAAATATCGTCTTGTGGCTGGTGTGTACGAAGCGTATGATTGCTGGTTGAACCGGCCCTAATTATTTGACTAGACCTTGTCTCGTGTTACAAGTACCACGTATAAGCTATTATTTTATCCTATCTCCACAAATTCTTTGGTCTCCTGCTGCGCTGGACGAGTGAAAACAAATGGTTGCCCTCACTCACATTCTCTCCTTATATTTGGTCACGATAACGGTTCACTATTTCGGCTTTATCTATTTGACTCAAGTAATTCGGGTTCTCATTTCTTCTCATTACTAGAGTTTAGATGTTTCATGAGGATTTCCTTAAAATTTACTACTTTCTATCCTTAGGGTTGATAGGGAAAATTCTCTCCTTTCTGGTTCATGGATATATTTCTCCTATGTCACAGGAATTTTAGATGTACCTTTATTTTGGCATTTTGTAAAACATAAGGTCTCAACCAATCTAGGCATTCTATTATGGATATTTGAACATGGGATTTTGAACCTTTGAGATGATATATGTTGGCATCTGTTTTATGATACTTCATGTATGCATGCTATGCTTTACCCAGCAAGTGCTTTCCAAGTTTAGAGTTGTTGTTTGTGCATTTTGGTGTCACTGATTGTCAGTGTCATTTATCTGAATTTAGTTTTCGTTTTAGTTGCTCATTATTTTTGTAGGCACAAATTTAGTTTCTTCAGACCTCAATATGTATTCCCTTAAATTTATCTGTCATACCTTTCTAGGTTAGGTGAATAATTTTGAGGATGGATCCACCCACTTAATGTTCCATCTTTGCTTAAACTATCATGAGTGGCTATTAGCATAAAACATTACCCACCATGTTGCCTTTGGTTTGCAAAATTCTTGCACATAATTTAGTTTATGTTGGCTAGCCACTCTACAAGATTGATAATTCGATACACTTTTTGATGATAGTCTACTAAAGAAATGTTGAACGAAGTATTTCTCAGGAGGTACATCTTTGTACCACATTAGCTGTAAGTAATAATTGAGCTAATAGCGGTGTCAGATAAACCCTATTACATTATCAACACTATTTTCCCTTCGCCTTGTATGGTCCTCATGGATAGGGCTCTAGGCTTTATAATCATTGAAATGTCCTTCTCTCAGTTCAGTAGTGCTTGCAAATTATGTTACATAAAGGCTGATGAGAATATTCGAGACGAAAAGGTCATTATGTTGAGGGGAAAACTTAGGTGGTGTTTAGATGGAGAATTGGGAGGTTGAATTTGGGAGTTGAATGTCTCTTCGTAATCATTGCGTCACTGTAGCATTTTCGTTTGTATGTGTAAAAAATTATCCAAAAATTGATTAATTAGGCTCAAAATGTTCGTCTCGCAGAGTACAACAAAACTGTACAATTAGTTTTTGATTTCATCTACATTTAGTACTCCATGCATATTATGACATTTTGATGTGATGGGGAATCTTCTTTTTGCATAGTGTATTTGGAAGTTGCTTTTTGGCAACTTTTGGGAACTAAACCCGGCCTTAGATCGCTTCTACTTTTTGCTGCCTGGAGCAGAATAGGCTGATCCATGCGAGTGCAGTTGCATCTTGAATTCTGGTCCTATATGGATTGTGAATGATGTGCTAGTGGATGTGTGAATTAAAAGCTGCCATGTTATCTGCTGCCAAGTGACAATAACCTTTTATTCATGGTCAACACAGCTCGAACATGCAATAATTATTGAACTTTTCTGGAGTATTTAACAATCTGATCTACAAGTATTGTTTTGGTTGATGCGACTACTGAAGGATTTATTGCACCTAAAAGTAGGGTTATAATGGAGATGCCTCTGTACTTGATAGGTAGGTCATGCCACAAACAGATGCTCTGTTTGAAAGCTGAATTGATTGCAGACGTGGAATCAAATGGTGTTAGGCCAAAGCTTTGGTTTTGGTGGTTAGGGATAGTAACCCTGCATCTGTCTTTCTCCACAAAGTTTGGCCAGTTCTGAAAGTTTATTTAAGCAGGAAAAGACAACGGAAATAAAGAGATGTCCTGAAAAGTTAAACCAGATCTAAAATCTGTTGGCCACTAAGACTATCTTTTTATGCTATTTTTTATATTTTCTGATTGGGACAATTTTAAATTATTACTCCATTGGTAATCACCTAGAGAACTTTCTGTGGCTGATCGTCAGGCCTGTTAGCTAGTGTGTTTGTTTTAGTTAAGCGTCGCCTTGTCCAATGTTTTTTTATGCCCTTAGTATATTTGGTTCAGAACATCTCTAATATTGTTTCTTTTATTGTGCTGAATGCAGAGGGATACCTCTGGTTTAACCACTGAGAACAGGGAGCTGAAACTTCGGTTGCAGGCCATGGAAGAACAAGCTAAACTTCGAGATGGTATGTCCTAGTCTTTATTTGAGGAGCTGTTAAGCCGACATCACATAGTCCCTGAGGGAGACTTACCTTTTGTATCAGTTACTATCAACCAGTCGGTTGTATCAGTTCCACCTTTTGTATCAAGCATCCTGTTGAAACCCCTATTGTGTTTGGTGCAGCTCTGAATGACGCCCTGAGAGAAGAAGTCCAGCGGCTTAAGATAGCTGCAGGGCAAGTCCCTAACATGAATGGGAACCCCTTCAACGGAGTACTACCACAGCAGCAGCAGCAGCAGCAACAGATGGCATCTTATTTCTCACAACCGCAGCAGATGCAATACTTTGGCGGCCACCAGGGCCAGCATCACCATCACCGGAGCTCTTCAAACGGTGGTGGCCAGTCCCTGAGCGACTCCATGGATTTCATGTGAGGGGACCAGCCTCAGGCTCCTCCTGGGGCCACATAACACCAACTGCAACTAAAGTACTGTAAAGGTAGCTGATGTATACCATATTCCCTATGATATGTATCATTCTTATGTTAGCTAGCTGTTCTTTGTACCATTGATCAAAAAGTCATCCATGCATGACAGCCCTGATCTATATCACCTCTTTGGTTTTGGGGGTATGGAGATGCCTTGACTGCTTGACATGTTGTCACCTGTCAGTGCTGCCCTGTAAAGATTGTTCCTATAGTACTATAGTAGTGAATCGAATGGTTGGTTTTCCGGTTGAAACTCGTGTGTATGGTTGTTCCTGCTTGCTGGATGCTGAAGCCAACATTTCCTGCTTACCTCTGAACGCTGAAGACTTATCATGGAAGTAATCTGGGAATGGAACTGGGAAAGCAGATGGATGGACTACCAGTTGCCGACAGGAATGTTATATGTCATCCCCTTTGGTTCCGTTCGCTTGACGGACATAAACAGCATGTCGGACGTGGACGTGATGTCTTACCTTCTCCCTCATTACACGTTGCGATATTTGTATTAAACAAGTTCAATTTACTCTCCACTCTTTTGCTTACACAAGCTGAACCTGTAAAGTCGGCCCCATCCCTGCGGTGAGCCAATTTACAGCCCTCGGAGCATGTGGCCTCCAGAGTTGACTCTTGTTATCTGCAAGCTACCTGACCTCATGAATGTCAACGGAGGCATCAACGGTGACAACAGTCTTGAACCCAGCTAGGTATGTAGATGGCGAGCGCCTCCATGATCTCGCCATCGAGGTTGGTGTGATCAGTGGAGGAGTAGGTTCGGTAGGATGTTGTGGCCATGTAATGCAGTGCCTTAATTTGGGTCTTGACCCTTGCACAAACCTTTGTGTAAGACTGTAAGAGGTGAAGCCCATAGATGATTAGAATAGTGAGATCCAATAAAAAAAAGCCCATACAAACAACAGAGCAATGTACTAAAGTACATGCCCACACATTCCTTCCTTGCTTGCTCTCCTTACGCGAACAATTTTTTTTTTGAGCAAACCTTACGCGAACAATTAAAACATAATCAAGCCCAACCATGTAAGCCCATCATGAAGTGCCCTTTACGGCCCATCCACTTTACTACTCAGCTGCCCTCGCCGCCTCCGGCACTGGCCGTGGCGTCCCACTCCCACCTCCTCCGTCCACCGCCGACACCCCGATCCGACGCAGCGCCAATTCAGCCGGCAGCGACAGCCACTGCCCCGTGCTCGTGGCCGTGCCCGCTCCGACCTCCGATGCAGCAGGCAAGCCCGCCCCGTCGTCCCACGATTTCCACATTGAGATTGCCTCTGCGATTGCAGCTGCAGGTACGAATCAAGCCGAACCGCACGCACGATCATGGCACTGCCTTTGAGCTGCTGTAGCTAACTAGCTGTAGGCAGTGTCTTATGCTAGTGGAGAGGGTTGAGGACTTGAGGACGGTTACAAAGGATGCAGAATTGTACATTCAAAGAATGAGATAGATTTTGTTCAAATCTTCAGCAAGAGCAAGCAAATTTATTTTTTTCCAGAAGATATGGTCTACTGATGTCTCCTCTCTAATCTTAATTATAATCTTATTTCTAGGCATGAGTCATGGGCCCATATATGGTCACATCAAGCAGAGGTAATCAGACAATTTGATTTGAACTTTGGAGTATGACTGACTTGGATCTTATTAGCTTGGTAAGCATGTTAGCAGGAATCTACCATTCAGCAACTTGCTACTCCTTTTGTTTTCAGTAGCCAGGCTATGCATTTATGCAAGTGATTGTAACATTTTTTTTCTTACCTCCCTTTTCAAACTTCACTATCTTTCTGCTTCTTCATAGCTTGCTGAAAAATTTTCCATCATCGACTACTAGCTGGAATCATCTTTCAGTGATGTCCCTATCTGATGAAAGAGAAATCAGCTTCCGGTTCAAAAAAAAAAGAGAAATCAGCTGACCATGCATTGCCGCCCTTGGATCATGACGTGCTGCTTGCATGCTCAAACCTGATTTTTCTGGGTGCTTAATGTGCTAGGATGAAAATCAAGTATTCACCCAAGTTGCTAGTTGATTTACTTAAATGCAAACAGGCACCGTTGCACATATTGCTATTTACCTAGATAAGATATAGGTTGTCTTCTACTGCTAGTTTGTAATCCGTTTCACCTCTTGGACCTGGTGTTGGAATCTTTACCAGGCTCTCGCTGAAGTTTCAAGCTGGGATTAATTTATCCACAATTAGCTCCTCTGCGCTATAAGTTAACTGTTGACTGTTGTTTCTCTTTGCAGACTTTCTAAAGTTTACTGACCATATATGTTGGAACAGACGAACAATTTTACCATGTGAATTGCTTTGAGTTACTTTGATAAACTACCTCTAAAAGGACTTCCTATTTGCTGACCTCATTAGTCATTTCAGTCATATCTCAGCAGTCCTGGCTGGCTGGCTCTCTCTGCAGACTTCCATTTGATCACTTCATCCCAAGGAGTGTTGATCATGGAGGCACTGGTACGTGCAGTTGCAGTTGACATTGACGAAGTCACCTTATAAACTATATTCTCGACGAGCATGTTGCCTACCACCGAAAGAATAGTATGGTTAATTTCTGCCACAGAACCAGCGGAGTTGAGGACTCTAATGGGCAACCAAGCTATGCTCGGTACGTTATGTGACTCATTCTATGCTTATTGATTACTGAAACACACCACCTATTATTTTATTTTTTTGCAAACCAGGTATATCTCAGCTAGTTAGATTCCTTGTGATGGAACTTGCTCACTTGGATTCGAGCCCTCAACTCGGTATGTGTGCTCGGATTTTTCTAGATTTATTCTATGTTCAATCAATGATATTCTTTCAATGGTAGGCCACATGTCCTTTGATAACGAAGCGCTTCAGCCTATTTTATCCTAGGTGCTCATAAGGGCCGTAAGAGTATGGTTGCGTGCATGTATTCACAGAAGTGTGTGAGCATGTGCTGGCATGTTTCGGAAAATATACATAGCTTTTTTTGGTTTGATTAGCATTAGCAAATGTCACCGTAGCAATAGTACATGCATTATACCAGTATTAAAAAAATCCATTCACATGATGTTTTGGGGAAATAGGAAACTATCTGCCGCCTGGAGCAGACACAGTGACATCATTAAGACTAGATGTCTCATCAACTGCAAATGCTCTTTCAGTTGTCGCCCTGACATGGAAATATGCTGGGTATGTTGGCTCAGGCAGGGCAGTGAACTTGCTGCTTAGCATGGTAACCACATCGGACATGGTAGGTCGATTGGCTACCTTCTCTTGCACGCATAACAGTGCAATGTGAATACATCTCATCACCTCTAATGTATTGTTGTCAGTAACTAATGTTGTATCCACGAGTTGGAGCCATGATCCATCTTTCCACAATTGCCATGCCTTGCGAAGAGTATGATCACAAAATGCGTAAAGGTTATTTCATGAGGAAAAAAAATGGTACAACTTATTTTATATGATTTTAAAGGATTAAAAACACAAATCTTATAGTACAAATAGTTGTATTGGAATAGCCAGACATTGAGGATAAGGCAATTAATAATGTGCTTAAATTTGTTTCACATTTTGCGGATATTTGATACACGCTTATTTTGTTCAAATGCAAAGTTACTTACATGTCCAAGAAGGTAGGCAAAGTCTCCGTAACGATGCAAACTTGATGTTCGTTTTCCACTAATAATTTCGAGAATTACCACCCCAAAGCTGAATACGTCAGATTTGATTGAGAAGATGCCCTCAAAAGCATACTCAGGAGCCATGTAACCACTGTGAATTATAAAAGTAGCAAATTTGATACGAAGTTACTATATTTGGTGATTTTAATATATATGTGCTGGACAAATTTGTAAGAAAGCTTACTATGTCCCAGCGATCCTACTTGTGTTTCCTTCAGTAGCATCTGTGTTAAATGTCTTTGCTAACCCAAAATCAGAAATTTTAGGCTTCATTTCTGTTCCCAAATCGGGAGTCCCAACTTGGGACTGACGCGCGTCAGGTAATAAATGCGCCACTGTTGGGTAAGTATTCATATATTAATATTTTCTCATCTCCTTGGCAGCAACATCCTAATAGCCTAACCAGATTTGTATGCTGGAGCTTGGCAATTAGATCAATTTCATTTTTGAACTCTTTCAAACCTTGCCCTGAATGTGAAGCTAGTCTCTTAACTGCTATCTCTGTCCCATCAGGAAGCCGACCCTAGAGATAGATGCAAAATAAATGGGTAAGTGATTAGTCTTTCTCTACAATTTATTTCTTTTTTCTTGTTCTTATTTACTAATCTCCTGGCAATGGTTGCGAACAATTACTTGCAATACATGCAAGGACTTGTTTCAAACGCAAGAATTAAACAGGAGCATCGCATACAAATAATTGATACATACAAAAATTTGGGGAAATTTTCTGGTTGGTCAAACAATGCAGAACACTACCATCCAAACATAGTGTGATACCCTCCTATCACCGTGCATGTGAGTTTTGTTTTCACTTACTTTGTATACCGGACCAAAGCCTCCTTGCCCGAGTTTGTTTTCTTCTGAGAAGTTACCTGTAGCCTCTAATACTTGCAAAAAGTCATAAATTAAGAATCCTGAGCTACTTCCTTGTATCCCCCAAAGCGGCACTTCATCCTCCACATTCGTCTTATCTAGATCCTGTGAACCTATTTTACCTAAAATTACAGTATGATGTAAACCCCTGTTAAAGCTGACCAACAATGAAAATAAGCTCAGTGTAGACTAGTAACATTTTTCTATGAAGCTATCTGACCTTTTATGTGTCCTGGAATGAATCTGAAGGAAAAGATGGCGCAGATAATCAGTGCAGACAGTAGAACAAGCAAGGAAATGGCAGCTTTGCTCATGTGCCCTATAAAGGATGACAATTATTTGTCATAACAAAAAAATTATAATTATTGTTTAAATAATCACTACTCGGGGAAAGAGGATTCGGTCCCCAAAATTACTAGAGACATTTAGAACCTGTACCGGGTCTAAAATCTATGGCTTCGGAACATTTAGTTCCGGGTGGCACCACCTGCTACTAAAGGTACTCCCTCCGTCCCAAAACAAGTTAACATAAAAGTACCAAATGGTGTTATCAACCGATACTCAAGGGGTCTACCTAGCTTAATTAAAAATAAAAGCATCTCTTATCATGTTATATATGTTGTGTAACTGAGATGGTAAATAAAAAAAACAATGAGTACTAAAAAAAGAAACACTACATCAATAGTACATGGATCTATGATTAATTAGTGAAATTCCAGATCTATATATAAACCTTACAAAATAAATGAATTATTTGAATACAGATGCTGGTGAAAGGAGGACAGATTATAGAGGAAAATTTATCAGGGAGACCGAGTGTAGTATAGCTTGTGAAGTACTCCATCTGTCCCATTTTATCTATCATTGGGAGCCATGCACCCAGACCAAGGCAACCATATAAAAGAAGTATGCATGCTAGCGACAGCTATCTCTCTCCTCTGCCAATTGCTCAGTTTCTCTGGGACATTGACAGCGAGCGGGTGAGAACGTGAGGAGGTGGTATGGGCCGCATAGGGATGGACTAACCGGTTGACAGGATAAAGTTGCATGCAAACCTGCTCGTGTAGGTGTGGCAGCCAATACAGTAGTCTAGATGACAGATAAATTGGGACAAGATACTGGCGCTAGAACGACAGTTAAATCAGGATGGAGGGAGTATCTTTAGCCAATGTATGTAATTGAATGGAAGGATACGTTGTCTTGCTTACTCTTATGTTTCTGGACAGGCACCACCGTCAGCACTGGGGCCGAACCCTGGGGTACTGTCTTAGGCGTTGGTTTTGGCGGTGAATCAACAACCTACAATAGGAATCAGAGGGAGTATTATCATAACAGGTTGTTGAAACAATTGTGGATAACAAAATTACATTATATAATTTGTCTCCAAGCTGCATAGCGAATAGTAATTTGGAACATAGCTAGTACCGTTTATATTAGAAGCTACATACATATTCTTAGATATTGATTAAAATTAATTGTGTCACGTAAATGTAAATGAGCAGCAGATCAACAGCCTCTAGTAACTGAAAACATATGAGATATTAACTTAGCAATTCGCGTACCACTGGGTAGGAGGCCATGTAGGAAACACCGCAGGCGTTGGTACCCCTCTCCAACCTCATGTACCCATCCTCGCCCCAGGCTGTCCCCAACGTGTTCTTCAGCAGCCAGTACTTGGTCCCGTTCTCTGCGGTGCCGAACCCTACCGCCGTCATGGCATGGTTAATGTTCGTGCCGCAGCTGTCGCCGGTGAACACGCCGCCGGCGTACAGGTGGAAGTTCTTGCCGTCGACGCCAACCGAGACCGGCTGGTGGGCAACGGCCGTCTCGAGCGCCGCCTCGTCGCCGGTAGGCACTTTCCGGTAGCCGCCGATCGTGACGGCGGCGGCGCCGAGCTGCTGGCGGCGGCCGGGGTTTTGGCAGATGCCCTGGGAGGCGGTGTACGGCCGGTAGGCGGCCGCGGCGGTGAGCCCTCCATTGCTGATGACGTACCTGAAGGCCATCTCCGTGTTGCCGCCGTTGCAGCCCTTGTTGCCGCCATTCGTGCTGCAGTCTACTAGCTGCTGCTCTGACAGCGACACCAGTTTTCCGGTCACGATCTTGTGGAGTCCCTCGATGGCCGCCACCGCAGAGAACGCCCACCCACTGCCTGCAAATTAATTCTACAGATGCTTTTCAAGAATCAAGATGAATCAGATTATTTTGCATATACATCTATATAGATGTATATATATGTATATGCAGTATGCGTAGAAGATATATAAATAAATATATATATGTATATGTATATATGCTTGAAGTATATATTGCATACGACATGGTCCTTGGATGCATGAAGTATTAAATGTAGATGAAATCAAAAACTAATTGCACAGTTTTGTTGTACTTTGCGAGACGAACATTTTGAACCTAATTAATCAATTTTTGGATAATTTTTCACAAATACAAACGAAATGCTACAGTAACGTAATGATTACGAAATGACATCTTACTCCCAAATTCAACCTCCCAATTCTAACATCTAAACACCACCTTTGGCCGCGTTTAGTTCCCAAATCGGGAGTCCCAACTTGGGACTGACGCGCGTCAGGTAATAAATGCGCCACTGTTGGGTAAGTATTCATATATTAATATTTTCTCATCTCCTTGGCAGCAACATCCTAATAGCCTAACCAGATTTGTATGCTGGAGCTTGGCAATTAGATCAATTTCATTTTTGAACTCTTTCAAACCTTGCCCTGAATGTGAAGCTAGTCTCTTAACTGCTATCTCTGTCCCATCAGGAAGCCGACCCTAGAGATAGATGCAAAATAAATGGGTAAGTGATTAGTCTTTCTCTACAATTTATTTCTTTTTTCTTGTTCTTATTTACTAATCTCCTGGCAATGGTTGCGAACAATTACTTGCAATACATGCAAGGACTTGTTTCAAACGCAAGAATTAAACAGGAGCATCGCATACAAATAATTGATACATACAAAAATTTGGGGAAATTTTCTGGTTGGTCAAACAATGCAGAACACTACCATCCAAACATAGTGTGATACCCTCCTATCACCGTGCATGTGAGTTTTGTTTTCACTTACTTTGTATACCGGACCAAAGCCTCCTTGCCCGAGTTTGTTTTCTTCTGAGAAGTTACCTGTAGCCTCTAATACTTGCAAAAAGTCATAAATTAAGAATCCTGAGCTACTTCCTTGTATCCCCCAAAGCGGCACTTCATCCTCCACATTCGTCTTATCTAGATCCTGTGAACCTATTTTACCTAAAATTACAGTATGATGTAAACCCCTGTTAAAGCTGACCAACAATGAAAATAAGCTCAGTGTAGACTAGTAACATTTTTCTATGAAGCTATCTGACCTTTTATGTGTCCTCGAATGAATCTGAAGGAAAAGATGGCGCAGATAATCAGTGCAAACAGTGGAACAAGCAAGGAAATGACAGCTTTGCTCATGTGCCCTATAAAGGATGACAATTATTTGTCATAACAAAAAAATTATAATTATTGTTTAAATAATCACTACTCGGGGAAAGAGGATTCGGTCCCCAAAATTACTAGAGACATTTAGAACCTGTACCGGGTCTAAAATCTATGGCTTCGGAACATTTAGTTCCGGGTGGCACCACCTGCTACTAAAGGTACTCCCTCCGTCCCAAAACAAGTTAACATAAAAGTACCAAATGGTGTTATCAACCGATACTCAAGGGGTCTACCTAGCTTAATTAAAAATAAAAGCATCTCTTATCATGTTATATATGTTGTGTAACTGAGATGGTAAATAAAAAAAACAATGAGTACTAAAAAAAGAAACACTACAAGAATACATGGATCTATGATTAATCAGCTAAATTCCAGATCTATATATAAACCTTACAAACTAAATGAATTATTTGAATACAGATGCTGGTAAAAGGAGGACAGATTTTAGTGGACAAATTATCAGGGAGATCGAGTGTAGTACAGCTTGTGAAGTATCTTTAGCCAATGTAATTGAATGGAAGGATATGTTGTCTTTCTTACTCTTATGTTTCTGGACAGGCACCACTGTCAGCACTGGGGCCGAACCTTGGGGTACTGTCTTAGCCGTTGGTTTTGGCGATGAATCAACAACCTACAATAGGATTCAGAGGGAGTATTATCATGATAGGTTGTTGAAACAACTATGAGGATAACAAAATTACATTATATAATTTGTCTCCAAGCACTCACCCCCCCTCCTCTCTGCACATGATAAGTTAGTTATCTCACTGATGAAGAACTAGAGCCATGAAGGATACGATACTAATTGTCATAATGGTTATTATCACTACTAGGCATCATCTGCTTAGGAGCATATCTGGCCGGCGAAGGACAACAATATATTGAACTTATCTGACAAAGGTAGCACTCCATCACAATTCACAAACAAGGTATGAATATGTCAAGGCATTCCTACCAATTTATGCACTAAAAAAGGGTCCATGGGAAACGGCAAGCAGGTTCCATCGTCAGTGTTACATGGAGACGTGCAAGAAAGGGCCCAGAGGAAGATCTTTGTACATGTGCCGGCCAACACTATAATGTACCCCTTCGGCAAACTCAGTGTCCAACTCCTAAAAGTGCTTAGCTCCACCGCATATCCTAACCTTATGTTTAATTATCATGATAAAATAAATAATACTGATATATTTTTTAAAAAGATGAGCGGTCAAATAGTATGATAAAATGCCAATAGCGAATAGTAATTTAGAACAGAGCTCATACCTTATGTGCTGGACAAATTTGTAAGAAAGCTTACTATGTCCCAGCGATCCTACTTGTGTTTCCTTCAGTAGCATCTGTGTTAAATGTCTTTGCTAACCCAAAATCAGAAATTTTAGGCTTCATTTCTTGGTCCAAAAGAATATTGCTTGCCTTTAGATCTCTATGGATGACACGTAACCGTGAATGCTTATGCAAATAAAGAAGTCCTTGTGCTATCCCTTCTATTATTGACTGGCGAGTATTCCAATCCAATAAAGCACTTCTTGTTTCATCTGCATATCATTTAAGCATGGATGTATCAGAAAATACTCCATTGGTAGTCAGATATTTTAATGATATGTACCACGATGCTCTAAGAAATAGTACCAAAAATATAGAAGTCCAAGCTTTTATTGGGTAAATATTCATATATTAATATTTTCTCATCTCCTTGGCAGCAACATCCCAATAGCCTAACCAGATTTGTATGCTGGAGCTTGGCAATTAGATCAATTTCATTTTTGAACTCTTTCAAACCTTGCCCTGAATGTGAAGCTAGTCTCTTAACTGCTATCTCTGTCCCATCAGGAAGCCGACCCTAGAGATAGATGCAAAATAAATGGGTAAGTGATTAATTAGTCTTTCTTTACAATTTATTTCTTTTTCCTTGTTCTTGACTAATCTCCTGGCAATGGTTGCGAACAATTACTTGCAATACATGCAAGGACTTGTTTCAAATGCAAGAATTAAACAGAAGCATCGCATACAAATAATTGATACATACAAAAATTTGGGGAAATTTTCTGGTTGGTCAAACAATGAAGAACACTACCATCCAAACATAGTGTGATACCCTCCTATCACCGTGCATGTGAGTTTCGTTTTCACTTACTTTGTATACCGGACCAAAGCCTCCTTGCCCGAGTTTGTTTTCTTCTGAGAAGTTACATGTAGCCTCTAGTACTTGCAAAAGGTCATAAACTAAGAATCCTGAGCTACTTCCTTGTATCCCCCAAAGCGGCACTTCATCCTCCACATTCGTCTTATCTAGATCCTGTGAACCTATTATACCTAAAATTACAGTAGTATGATGTAAACCCATCGGTTAAAGCTGACCAACAATAAAAATAAGCTCAGTGGTAGACTAGTAGCATTTTTCTATGAAGCTATCTGACCTTTTATGTGTCCTGGAATGAATCTGAAGGAAAAGATGGCGCAGATAATCAGTGCAGACAGTAGAACAAGCAAGGAAATGGCAGCTTTGCTCATGTGCCCTATAAAGGATGACAATTATTTGTCATAACCAAAAAAATTATAATAATTGTTTAAATAATCACTGCTGGGGAGATTCGGTCCCCCAAAATTATCAGAGACATTTAGAATCAGTACGGTTCTAAAATCCATGGTTTTGGAACCTTTAGTGGCACCACCCACTGCTAAAGGTACTCCCTCCGTCCCAAAACAAGTTAACATAAAAGTACCAAATGGTGTTATCAACCGATACTCAAGGGGTCTACCTAGCTTAATTAAAAATAAAAGCATCTCTTATCATGTTATATATGTTGTGTAACTGAGATGGTAAATAAAAAAAACAATGAGTACTAAAAAAAGAAACACTACATCAATAGTACATGGATCTATGATTAATTAGTGAAATTCCAGATCTATATATAAACCTTACAAAATAAATGAATTATTTGAATACAGATGCTGGTGAAAGGAGGACAGATTATAGAGGAAAATTTATCAGGGAGACCGAGTGTAGTATAGCTTGTGAAGTACTCCATCTGTCCCATTTTATCTATCATTGGGAGCCATGCACCCAGACCAAGGCAACCATATAAAAGAAGTATGCATGCTAGCGACAGCTATCTCTCTCCTCTGCCAATTGCTCAGTTTCTCTGGGACATTGACAGCGAGCGGGTGAGAACGTGAGGAGGTGGTATGGGCCGCATAGGGATGGACTAACCGGTTGACAGGATAAAGTTGCATGCAAACCTGCTCGTGTAGGTGTGGCAGCCAATACAGTAGTCTAGATGACAGATAAATTGGGACAAGATACTGGCGCTAGAACGACAGTTAAATCAGGATGGAGGGAGTATCTTTAGCCAATGTATGTAATTGAATGGAAGGATACGTTGTCTTGCTTACTCTTATGTTTCTGGACAGGCACCACCGTCAGCACTGGGGCCGAACCCTGGGGTACTGTCTTAGGCGTTGGTTTTGGCGGTGAATCAACAACCTACAATAGGAATCAGAGGGAGTATTATCATGATAAGTTGTTGAAACAACTATGTGGATAACAAAATTACATTATATAATTTGTCTCGCTCCAAGCTACGAATAGTAATTTGGAACAGGGTGGCACCGTTTATATTAGAAGCTACATACATATTCTTAGATATTGATTAAAATTAATGGTGTCACGTAAATGTAAATGATGAGCAGCAGATCAACAGCCTCTAGTAACTGAAAACAGATGAGACATTAACTTAGCAATTCGTACCACTGGGTAGGAGGCCATGTAGGAAACACCGCAGGCGTTGGTGCCCTTCTCCAACCTCATGTACCCATCCTCCCCCCAGGCTGTCCCCAACGTGTTCTTGAGCAGCCAGTACTTGATCCCGTTCTCTGTGGTGCCGAACCCTACCACCGTCATCGCATGGTTAATGTTCGTGCCGCAGCTGTCGCCGGTGAACACGCCGCCGGCGTACAGGTGGAAGTTCTTGCCGTCGACGCCAACCGAGACCGGCTGGTGGGCAACGGCCGTCTCGAGCGCCGCCTCGTCGCCGGTAGGCACTTTCCGGTAGCCGCCGATCGTGACGGCGGCGGCGCCGAGCTGCTGGGTCTCTTATACACATCGGCAGATGCCCTGGGAGGCGGTGTACGGCCGGTAGGCGGCCGCGGCGGTGAGCCCTCCATTGCTGATGACGTACCTGAAGGCCATCTCCGTGTTGCCGCCGTTGCAGCCCTTGTTGCCGCCATTCGTGCTGCAGTCCAACAGCTGCTGCTCTGACAGTGAGACCAGTTTTCCGGTCGTGATCTTGTGGAGTCCCTCGATGGCTGCCACCGCAGAGAATGCCCAGCCACTGCCTGCAAATTCTACAGCTCAGATATATGTACATGCTTTCAAGAATCAAGATGAATCAGATTATTTTGCATATACATCTATATAGATGTATATATATGTATATGCAGTATGCGTAGAAGATATATAAATAAATATATATATGTATATGTATATATGCTTGAAGTATATATTGCATACGACATGGTCCTTGGTTCTTGACTCCAGTGACTGCTCCTTGCTGTCTCCAATCAATTGCTTGCTGTTGTTGCTTGTCCTCGGACAGGGTTGAATTCTCGTGCTTCAAACGCGACAGCTTCCGAGAACCAGACGACGGTGACGGCGGCGGCGCAGGCTTGAACCCGGCGGTGTAGCTCGCTACAAACTCGTCGCCGGTGATGTCGGCGAACCTGTTCGTCGCCAGGATGTACTTCTTGTCCCCGGCGGCGTTTGTCCTGTCGACGAAATCGGCGTTCGCCTTGAACACCTCGAACCGCCGCGCCTTCTCGGCCTCGTCCTTGTAGGTGCGGCCGTGCTCCGCCATCCACCTCTCATGCCTCGCCTTCATCATGGCTAGCTCCTCCTCACCATTGCTGCTGGGGAAGAGCTCTTTCTCTTTAGCTGCAACAGCGTAGGAGATGTGATGAAGAAGAGCCATGGCTAGGATGATGGCGAGCAGCAACAATGGCTTGCTGCCGAAGTGGGAGGCCATGCATGTTAGCACTTAGCAGTAGCCTTTGAGCGTTGTTATTTGATTCGATTGCGTGTAGTACGTGTAGCTCGACAGCTCGTAGTTCATGAGCTGCGCTGGGTTGTATCGGCCGGTGACCTGAAGAATGGATTTGGCTTTTAGGCCGGTCTACGTATCTAGCGCTACCGGATTTGCCGTGTGCCGTCCTACACGGCGAATCCTTGAAAAAAAATACACGAAGATTTGAAAAATAATAAAATAAAAAGAAAGGAGACGCGACATCTTTATTCTCTTTTTTTACCGTGTGGCAGAAAATGCACACAAGGAATTTTTCACCGTATGTCCGTAATAAAGCCTCCGTCGGAGGCTTAGCCGCACACAGCAAAGCCTTCACCATGCTCGTGAGGGTTTTGCCGTGTGCTCCAGACACACGGTGAAGAGAATCGAAATCCGGTAGTGCAGGTCGTTGGCACGTTATTAGCGCACTGTAGTGTGACATAAACATATATATGCTTAACGTACGCGTCGGTTCATGTTGAATTTAACCTTCCGTGGATTTTTCGACCGTTCCCACGGGACACAAGTCGTCATTATGATTGTTTCATGTTGATTTAGTCAAAAGGCCTGCCACACTGCCAGCTGCATATACCACCATTATCGATGAGCCCAAATTCGACGACCCAAAGAAGAGTTTGCACTAGGAACAAACAACTATTGGTGCACTTTTGCCTAACAAAAACTATTTGTGTACTACTGTAGTTTATTGGGGATTGAAAAACTTATTTTTAGAGCAGGATTGAAAAACTATCGGAGAGGTTCTTCTGTCACTGTGTGGACAACTAAAACAGTAAGTCAGCCCAACCCAGCGCAGAGCGCCTCTACCTTAGACGAAAATCAAGCCCAACCATGTAAGCCCATGAACGGGCGGTGTCCTCCTCGGCCCATCCACCCGCCGCCCTCCCCGCCGTCTCCGGCGCGCGCCGGCGGCGGCGCTGGAGGTCGGAACAGAGCGCAGGCCGCGGAGCCCCCACCTCCGATCATACCCTCTCCGTCCACCACAGGTACCTGATCCGACGCAGCGCCGAGTCAGCCCTCCGACCATCGACAGCCACTGCCCCCAACTGGCTCGGCCCCGGCCCCGCCCGCTCGCCCACGCTTTCCACACGGAGATTCTCTGGCGATTCGTCCTCCCGCTTCGCGCCGCGCTCGTTGTGTCGGCACGGCGCGGCGCTCGATCATCCCGTGGCTCACACGCGGTTGTCGGTGGTCCGCACACGGGAAGAGGAAGCGGTGGCCGGTGGGTGCTCTGCCCCTTCCCCTGCTCCTGCCCTCCTCGCTATTGCCGATCGCCGTGTGATTGCAGCTGCAGCCTGCGCAGGTACGAATCAAGCCGAGCCGTACGCACAATCATGGCATTGCCCTTTGTATTTGCACTTCCTCATACGTAATGGGTCACTACGCCAGCGAATCGCGAGCATGAGAGATCATGGTATCGTGTTTTGTCTGTTCCAAGTTCCAACAACGTGATTTGTTTGTGACTGAACTTTTTGATCAAATCATGGTTGATACGTATCTTGAATGATACAAATCAAGTCAAATGTTTTGATTTGTGAAACTTCAGAGAAAACATGCCACACTGTTGTAGCTGCAAGCACTGTGAGGGAGAGGGACAGAGGGTTACAAAGGATGTAGTATGGTGGATTCAAGGAATGAGATAAATTATGTTCTAATCTTCAGCAAGACCAAGCAAAGTTTTTTTTTCCTAGTGGTCAGAATGATGTCTCTTCTCTAATCTTATAATCTTATTTCTTGTCATTAGTCTTGGGCCCATGGCCACATCAAGCAGAGGTAATCAGACAATTGGGTTTGAACTTTGGAGTATGACTGACTTGGACCTTAGCTTGCTAAGCATGTTGGCAGGAATCTACCCTGCAACAACTAGCTAGTCCTTTTGTTTTCAGTAGCTAGGAGGCTAGGCTATGCAAGTGGTTGTGACGCTTATTTTCTTACCTTCCCTTGTCAAGCATCGCTACGTTTCTGCTTCTTCATAGCTGTTAGAATTTTTTCCATCATCTACTACTAGCTAGAATCATCTTTCAGTGATGACCATGTCTGCTGAAAGAGAAATCAGCTGACCATGCATTGCCAGCAAAGGCCGTAGCCAGCTTTATAGATAAAGCAACTGAAAGATACTGGGATTACCAGTTTACAATGAATACAATCCGCTTTAGAGCGGCAACCAACAGATCCAAAGAGGACCCTCTAGGCCTCGCATCAGAGATGAGTCAAGACTACTCTAGATGCCCAAACTAAAGGGATAGCCAACCGAACCACCATCTGTTGGACCCACCCTATCGCGGAGCCTACGACTCCACCACCAACAGCTACAGGAGAACATCCAGACAACGCCTTCAGGAAGTAAAGACGCAGCTGCGCCCGCGTTTGGTTTTCACCACGGAGGACATCCACGAGCCGCCGTCGAACGGGATCCTGCAGACAACGCCCTCAAGAGGGGAGAGAACACTCCGTTGCCCCGACCCAATCCGAGTCGAAGCTTACGCTTGAGGACCTTCGCCCGACAAGCCGCGAGCACCTGGACCGATCCCACTCGCTTCCATCCACCGCCCACCTTCGCGGCCGCCGAAGCTCGACCACTAGGTTCCATATGCACCCGATGGCAACACCCGACATCCCAGGAAGGTTTGGGGACCTCTATTGTCCCCAAACCTTCTGTCGTCCCCTCGATTGGACAACATCGTGCTTCACAAAGTGAGATAGAAAGCATGAACCCAGCTGCGAAAACTTGACGGTGCTACGGGGCGGCTTAGTCGGCGACGCTAAACCGGAGGCGATGCTACCGGCCATGAAGAAGCCGTAGGACGGAGCCAAGACGAGGGTTGACACCTCCCCAGACGCTGTCACCGACAGGAAACAACCAGCACCCGCCTCGACTCCGACCGGAACTGCAGTCCGCGAAGCACGGGCACAAGGCCGCCGAGCGCACACCCGTCGCGAGCACCGGCGCGCAGGCCGCCGCACTTCGCCCCCGACGGCCAGTGCCCGACCGTCCCTGGCCGCGCACCCCCGCCCGAGCCACCGACGGCCCGCGCATGCGGATCCGGCGACCGGCGCCAAGGGGAACGGCGCCTCCAGATCCGCGCGGGAGAGCCGGCGAGCCGCCCCGCCGCCGCCATCCCTGGGCCGGCCGGACTTCCGGCGAGGTCGTCCGGCGGCGGCGAGGTGGAGGGAGGAGAAGGAGGAGGGCTGCGGCGGCGCCTAGGGTTGGCCGCCCGTGTCGCCCAGGGAGGGGGCGACCGACCATGCATTGCCGCCCTTGGATCATGACATGCTGCTTCCATACTCTAACCTGAATTTTCTAGGTGTTCAATGTTCCAGGATGAAAAACCAAGTATTCACCCAAGTTGCTCGTTGATTTACTCAAATGTAGACAAGCACAGTTGCACAGATGGCTATTTCCTAGACGAGATACAGGTTATCTTCTGCTACTACTTTGTAACCCGTTTTGCTTCTTGGACCTGGTGCTGGAATCTTTATCAGGTTCTCGCTGAAGTTACCAATTGGGATTATTTCATTCATCATTAGCTCCTTGCGCTGCACCCTGCGGTGCTGCAATCCTTTGTCCCCGTTGATTAACTAACAAATAAAACAGCAACTTAGAAAATAGCATGGCCTTTAACATGTGCCAATCTGAAAGTGCCTTTTATTTTACATAGAGTAAGACTGACTTCTTGACCAAGAACAATGTTTTTTTCTTTGATGAAGGCACCACCCGGTAGACACTCATTATTTTAACCTAGTTGCCTGCTAATTGCTGACATTGTGACCACCTGCTTGCACATGTTTCATATAAACCAAAATGTACTGTACAGTGTCAATGTGTTCAACTGTACTTGGCTTTCCACTTTATTGATACATTTGTCAGTTCTTCGTCGTGTAACGTATGCTTTATTAGGAATGCTGATACTTCAAGGAACCTTCAGCCTTGCTGATGGTAAGGAGACCATACTGAGTTGATGCTGCTGAGCACAAGACAACAGGTTGTTATGGTGCTTTTGTCTTCTGCTATAGCTAGAGATGCTTCTCACAACAACTGAAGGCATTTGATTATGGGGAATTCCTGCTCCCACTTAGTTAAGCTGATTGCAGTAATGGAAATGCTGACAAGTTAAGCTTATCTGCATGAATACACCTGTCACCTGTTGCAATGTTTATTTTTCACTCTTGACTTGTGATGACCATAGATCAACTTCTGATTAGTAGTCTAGGGACAAAACATGGATATGTTATACACATTTTTGCAATCGTCCACAATGTCTGCTGAAAATCCTGAAATCATCATGATGTTTTGACTATTATCTACTTAAATGTTTTCTTTGTTTTTCCAGATTCATCCCTTGCTATCTATGATTCAGATGATATTGAGGTGTTCCACCTGCCGGCTTAATCCATCTGATGCCATGACAGAAAATATGTTCAGTGAGCTTGGTAAGTTACTAATCTCCAAAGCTATGGTTGACTAAACGATAAAGTCATTTCTACCAGTTTCAGGGAATTAATTATAATTCTCTGTGATGAAACCTTGGTGCCTACGTGTTATGGCCACTGGCCATAACGGGATAAACACCACCGGGAGGATAGCCGGATGGAGAGGCTGTTAGGGATGAGAAGCTAGATCATAGATGAGAGGGATGAATACTGGATGAGAACTAGATTGTTTGTTTCTTTCTTTCTTGACTCTTAATTGATACAACTCCTCTCATTATATAGAGAGGTTGACTTGACCCTAAATAATAGACTACCAATCCGGTACTATTATCTAACTAATCCCTAAGACCACGGTTACTGTAGCATCGGAGCACTGTTCACGCCCACCAAAAGCCCACCTGGCCCAAAGGCGTAGCCCATAACACTTCACCCCTCCTTTCGAGCAGCTCGTCCTCGAGCTGCAGACAGACTCACACGCACACGTAGGTGCAAAAACGACCTAAATTGACTCTGAAATATGCCTTTTACATCTCGGCAATATTTCTTTATTAATAACAAAAAATAAATTTCTACCCTATCCATAGGAGGACCCCATCCTAAAGCTCGAAGAGATAAAAAGCCCTGGTTCCCATGATCTCCTGCCCATGGTGGCGCGTCGCAGCTGCGTTCCAGGCGAGCAAAGCAACGGTAAGCGTTACCGTCAAGATGGAACGAGGCCAAGGGTACCTGGAGCTTGGCGTTCGTCTTCTCCATGCGTTGCTTGGGCAGTAAGGCGGTGCCACAGATCAACTGGCCGTTCTGATCAAGGATGTCGCAGTCGCTAAGGCGCGGCGGCGACGGTGGCAGCGGCGCGTCCACGACCTTGGGCGCATCGACCGGACCAGAGGCGGCAGTGGCGGATTCCGCGACCTTGGGTGGAATCGACACATCAGCCGCAGCGGAAACTGCTGGGGCAGCGGACTCCGCAGAAGCGTCGGTGACAATGCCCTCCTGGCGCTCCAACCGCGTGAGGCAGTCCATAATGCTGGTGAGCAAGGACTTGATGTTGGCGAGGGACGTGTTGATCTCCACAAATGACCGCTTTAATTCTTCTGTCACAGGACCAGCCATGGAAGCTGATACCAAGTTGTTCACGCCCACCAAAAGCCCACCTGGCCCAAAGGCGTAGCCCATAACACTACGATAACTAAATGCACTAGGAATATAATTCTATGTATTTGTCCAGATTCATACCCAGAATTTCACTCATTTTCTCAACAAAGGCTTCTCCCCTGCTTTTGTAGAAAGCATATATAGTTTTGTGGTATAGACTTCTGACTGACTGGGATTACCAGTTTTACAGAAGGGAAGAAAAGCAAAACGCTAGAATTGCACTTATTTTGGGACGGAGGGAGTATACTTCTAGCATCAGATTGACGACAACTCCCTCTTTCTGGCAAAAACCTGTAGACTATTATGCTTTTATAAGTTTGATCTTGAAGGTAGTCGTGTGATAGTGTCCAGAAGTCCAGATTAATATCAAGAGGCAGCTTGGAGCCAAGAAGCCTATTTGGTTCGCACTTATTTTTTGAGGTAAGTTCCCCTCGGCAACAACTCTACTCAAGATAATCATCTTTGTCCTCATTCACTATCACTGTATTGGCGACATCTAATGACTATTTATATGACGTGAGAAAATTAATACATTGACTATGTTCAGAATATGTCAACAGTTAACTAGTTAAGTATAATCCTACAATAACTGAGCTATATGATAGCCTGAAGCACCACAGGAATATGCCCTCAACATGCACTGAGTTCCATTTGTTTCTCTGTTACAAGCCAACAAAATGACACTGCACAACACATTATCTTTTGTTTTAGTATGTATACTCTGAAGTTGGTAGAGAGCCACACAAAGAGCCAAACACCTCTCGTGAGATCCATGTTGCACCAGGGCTCCTAGTTGATCGAAGACAGTTTAGCTTGCATAAGCATGAAGGTACGCACCCCTATTCTCTCTTTTCTCCTCTTATGTTCTCTCCTTTGTCTCCTCATTGCCTATATAACTATATAAGTGATACTAGAGCATATGGACCAAAGCAACTCTTAAGGTAGACAGCGAACGAATGGAAACCATGCCGTATCCATGTTCTCCTCTTCTATCCTTTCCTATACACAAAGAGAGTAACTATTCTCTATGGTCTCCTCAACTAGCCCAGCATGAGAATTCCCCTGTGGATCCTTCCCCTTATCTTCGAGAAGATTGTGAGCTCCTTGACACCATTGCCGTAGATTCTAGTGAGATACATGGCCAACATGCTTTTGACGTTGATGTGTTCACTCATTGTCATGAGAGGCTTCTGCGTCAAGAGAGTGATAACTTGGCAGCTATCCAAGAGGTGCTTATGGAGGAGAACAGTCTAAGTGATCTCCTTCTCACTGGAGCAGAGGCGGTTGAGGCTGGGGATTCAAGCCTTGCCTCGGCAGTGTTCTCAAAACTTGGCGGGCTCCTACCTGTCGCCTTTGAGAATGCAGCAACCAGCTCTTTTGATCGTCTGGCCTACCACTTTGCCCAAGGCCTGCAGTCCCGGATGTCTGGTGCAAGGTCTCCATGCTACCCACCAGAACCGTTGCAGTCTGGTATCATGTCGGTGCACCAGATGATACAAGAGCTATCACCATTTGTCAAGTTCACGCACTTCACCGCCAATTAGGCCATTCTAGACGCCACCACAGCCGACATGGATGTCCATGTCATCGATTTCAACCTTGGTGAGGGTGTCCAGTGGCCATCACTCATGTCAGACCTTGCTCGCCAAGGTGGCAAGTCGTTCCACCTTACAGCAATCATAACAGATGCCGATCACAATGACAACACTCACCACACAGCTGCAAGGCATCTCACGGAGTTTGCCGAGTCCTTAAACCTCCCCTTTCAGTACAGCTCTCTTTGTATACAAAACAAGGAGGACCTGAAGGACTTCTCCAGGAACCGTGAAGGCTCAGTGGTTGTCTCATGTGACACAACAAATCTGTGTTACAAGCAGCAGAGCAAGTTACAGATGCTACTACTTGGCTGTGTCAAGAAGTTACAGCCTAAGTCAGTGGTCATCATAGAAGAAGAGCTGGCCAGAATTGGAAAAGATGTTTCTCTACCTCACACTTCCTTTGTGGAGTTCTTCTTTGAGGCATTGCACCATTTCACCACGGTGTTTGAGTCCCTGGCCAGATGTTTTAGAAGTAGTAACAACAGGGCCTGCCTGAGGCTTGTTGAGAGGGATATGGTCGGTCCAAAGATACAGGACTTTGTGGGGCAGTACGGGTCTGTGAAACTTGAGGCTGCTTCTCGTAAGGATTTGGAAGGATTTATGCCTTGTGAGCTTAGTGCTCGTAATATTGCTCAGGCGAGGATGCTGGTTGGGTTGTTCAACAGGAGCTTCGGTATCGCGCATGAGAAGGGCAGGCTTCAGTTGTGCTGGAAGTCCAGGCCTTTGATCTCTGTGTCTGTTTGGACTCCTTTGTGAAAGGAAATGAGTTTTGTGATGGTTTTAGCCTTTCAGGGATAAATTTTCTTGTAAGAGTTTGCACTGGAGGATTTTTGTTGGAAGATATCTTGTAGAATGCAATTATCAAAATGCCAGTATTCTGCTGGGTTTAGGACTCTCTGATGATCTGTGATTCCATAATCCTTTGATGTCCTTGAATGCAGCTTTTACACATCAGTGGCAGTATATTTTATCCTTCCCTATCTGATAGGGCCTCGTCTCTTCCGACTTTTCTCAGGTAGGTGCCACTTCTTACCTGCCTTTCAGTTTCAGGTTATCATGGTATTAGGCTATTAGCACAGCGAGTACTGACATTGTTGAGGGGCTCTTACCTTTTTTTTCTGCATGTTTTAATCACGGGCTATACCATTAAATGGTGTCGTTTCTTCACTCCAAAAGCTTTAGACAGCTATAGTGAAAGGTAATCCATTTAGCGGATTTGTAGAAAGAAGAGAAATTAAGTGATTACTAATTAACTAGGCACTCCATCCTGAAATATAAGACATTTTGATTTGTCTGAACTCTGAAGTCAGTACTCTTAGTTTGATCGAGTTTATCAAGACAAACTCAGGGACAGACGCATGGACCTCTAGTCCAGCCCATCACCGGCACACAATGCACACGTAAAACCTACCGTCTGACTGAGTGTCGATGTGTTCAACAACGTTCTCTCTGATGGACGAAGTCTCTGTTCGGCTCCTCCCTGAGAGTCGATGAGCAGGAATCATATTTTTTTTTCGCGACCGTGCCTGAGCACGTATTTCATTAAGAAGGAAGCATTTTACAAACATTACTTGTCCCAGGCCAAACAGGAGTTGACCTAACAAGCACACAAAGGACTAACAATAGAGAAAAAACTAAAAATGGTCATGAAAACAAGAGGCCAGCAGAACAACTAGAAGCGAGCGGCCAAGGCTCCACCACACCCAAACCCGACACCCTAGAAACGACCACACTCCTGAACCTGCAACAGATAGCCTCGTCAAGGCGCCAAAGATCATAAAGGTGGCAAAGCATCCACCAAGCAGCATGAACATGGCGGTAAAGCGTCCGCCCGAACCGAAGATGAAGCATAGCAGGGGCGGCAAAGCATCCACCCAATCCACAACGACCACGGCGGCAAAGCATCCGCCAAAGTAACAGCTGGGGTGGCGACGACGACCAAGGAACCCAGACGAGGTGGTGCACGATAAACGCAGACAGGTGCAGGTGAGGAAGCCCGATGACCACACCAACCAACCTCGGGGAGGAGCAAATGGATGATGCCTCCAAGGAGGAAATCGGTGCCCAAGGGCGTCATCACCATCAGCCCGCAAGCAGGCAAGGCTTTCGCCTCAGCTCCAACCCCAAAGCCCACCGCGACACCGTCAGCCAACCGACCAGATGGGTGCTTTCCCCCCAAAGCTTCACAACAACGCCTCCGGGGAGGGGAACGACGCCCGCAAGCGCCATCGTTGCTGGCCCAGCAGAGCGCCGGACAGGGCTTTCGCCCGAAGACCATGGGGACAGACGAAGGCAGCCCACACCAGAGCCCAACCCGGCGGCCGGGCACGGACAGTGGCCGGGGAAGAGGAGCCACCAGCCCCGACGGAGAGGGGAGGCACCACTGTTACCTCCAGCCCCAACAGAGACCACGGACTGCACGACAGGCGGCAGAGCGGGCCAAGCAACGAAACCAGCGTCGGGGAAGGCAGATCCGGCAGTGGAGGCGGCGGATCCGGCGGAGGAGAAGGGGATCTGGCGGGAGAGGCCACCGGCGGCGGGACCACCAGATCCGGCGCAAGGAGGAGCAACCACCAGCGGATCCAGGGCGGGTGCAGTCACCGGCGGCGGGCCACCCGGGGCCGACGCGAAATGGCCGCCGGCGGTGGCCGGGACCATGGAGACGACCGGAGGGAGAGCGGGAAGGGTGGGGGAGGCACAGGGATTCGATAAGCCCTCTGCGAGCAGGAATCATATCATTGTAATGTTTTATCCTTTGTGTGGTCCTTGTATATACGAAGTATATGCTTGATCTTATGAATAAAGTCCTACCGCAGCAGCATCTCTCCCTCTCCTCTCGATTCCCTTTCTCTCTCTAGCTGAGTCTAGCTGGCCGTGCAAGAGCAAGACAGGCACGAGCAGAGAGCTCGCCCCTTCCCGTGCCGTTCTTTGGGCGGCTCCCCTGTTCGGCTGTCGCCACCGTCGAGGCTTCGCCGCCGGCACACGCCGCCACAGCAGAGCAGAAGGCGAAGGCGATCGAAGAGCTCACTGCCAAGGTCTCTACCCTCCCATGAACCCCTCTTGTCTAGCATTTCAGTGTGACATGTCTCGTATAAGAAATACTTTCAGAGAAGAAGCATATATATATACCTTTCCATTGATTGTAGTGTCTCCAAAGAAAACTTGTTGTGGCAATGAGAACAAGCCTGCAACTACCTTTAGACTTCATATGGACTCGCTACCACGATCATAAGTTAACTACTGTCGACTGTTGTTTCCATCTGCAGACTTCCTAAAGCTCACTGACCATATGTTGGAACAGACAAGACAAACCACTTTCCATTGACTATTTCTTGAGGGACTGCCCATTTGTTGACCTCATCAGTCATTTCGGTCACCTCAGAAGTCCTGGCTGGCTGGCTCTCTTGGCAGAATCCAATTTGGTCACTTCATCCCAGGAGTGTTCAACATGGAGGTAGTGATATCTGCAGCTGCATTTGATCTCATCAGCCGGTTTGTCTCTTTCGTAGCAGAGATTTTTTGCGATCATTATCATACACAGAGTGAGGATGATGATTACAGAAGGTTGGAGCAAGTCTTGCTAAGGGTTCATACTATTGTCGAGGAAGCAGAGGGGCGGCACATCGCTAATCGGGGAATGCTCCTACAGCTGAATATGCTCATCAGTGACATGTATGCCGGGCACTACGTGCTTGACAGGCTCAAGATTCAGTCTGTTGAAGAAGATAAAGCTGAAGGTGATGTGAGTCATCAGAATCGATCATTTGCCATGTATACTCCTAATTCTACCAAGCGCCTTCGCGTTGCTTCTCCTACTAGAAACAACACCCTGGTAGCATCTGGTGCCAGAAGCAGTGCAGCAAAGCTTAAATGTATTCTTCAAAGTTTAGAAACAAGGATTCAAGACATGAGGGAGTTTGTCGTGCTACTTGTCGGCTGCCCTCGACTGCCTCGTCAGCCTTACAGTACATATCTGTTCATGGACCAATGCATGTTTGGTCGCTACAATGAGAAGGAGCAGGTCATCAGTTTCTTGGTATGCAATGATACCCATGACTGCCAAAATCTAGAAATCCTCCCGATCTTGGGTCCGCAAAGAGTTGGAAAGAAAACACTAGCGCATCATGCTTGCAAGGATGAGAGGGTACGCGATTGCTTCTCCGATATATTCTTCTTCAAAGGAGATGATCTAGGGAATGGAAATTTTGCAGCCAACTTAAATGTTAACTCGGGGAAGTACTTGTTTGTTGTTGAGTTTAGTTGGGGTGTGGATAAGGTAGCATGGACGAACTTCAAATCCTATTTGCAGGATGTGGTAGGTGCTGGAAGTAAAATTGTTCTGATCGGAAGAACTCATGAGGTTGCTAAATTTGGAACCGCTTATCCTATCTGGTTGAAGTGTTTGCCTCAAGAAGAGTACTGGTACTACTTCAAAGCTCTCGCATTCGGAAGCATGGATCCTGATGAGCATCCAGGGCTTACATCTCTGGGCATGCAGCTGGCTACTGAACTGAAAGGCTCATTCCTGGGTGCAAATATTATTGGTCACATGTTAAGGTCTAATCCAAACCCTCAATTCTGGCACACCATCTTGTCAAGTATCAGAGCACTAGTGCAGGAACACCTGTTCTCCTATGGTGTTCACCCGGAAGACCTTCTGGAGAGGAATGCTCCTGTTGATTTCCCAAGCGTGGCCTTCGTAGGTGCTCAGTGTCAGAGATGTATGGTGTATGATCTTAGGGAGGCCGGCCCTGGACAAGCTGAGCTACCAGTAACGACGTGGCAAGAAATACTGAAGGGTGGCAGCGTTCCTGAAGAGCAGAAGTTTGACGTGCTTCTATGGAAATCTCGCATTCCGCCTTATTGTAACTACATAGCTACTTTCGAGAAACAGAGGACGCCTCAGCGGATGGTTGGCAAGAAGAATCGCCTGGCACCAAGAAGAGGAACATCAGCGTAGTTATTTTTGCTGGCAAACAATGGTACGGTGCATATTATCTCAAAGGAAGCAGGCCTTGTCCATAAGAATTGAAATCGATTATGAGGCTGGGTTGCATTTGTTTATTCTTTTGAGAGTTTTTTTTAATTATACAGTACAACGCAGACGCCCACACACGCACGCACACTCACCCCTATGAATACACTATGCAAATCCTATCCCTATGAGCACCTCCCAAGGACTGAGCAGAACACCGGTGTCGACGGAAAAGGCGAGCATCAGGATTTGAACCCTGGTGGGTAGCGTCCCACTGAACCGTCCTACCATTGGACTACAAGCCAATTCGCTTTTGAGAGTTTATATTTGATAGATACAGAGTCTGATATTTTTTTTTGAGCAACTACATTTTTTTTAGGGGAATTTTTTTGAGCAACTACAGAGTCTGATATTTGAGTCTCTGGTGAATTAAGATTTGCAAAACCGGCCCAGCTGCAACTTGGGCCAGGACAGAAAGTGGAAGGCTCCCCAACTTCGCACCATGCGATAGGCCCAACAACCGAAACGGCATCCTTATCACACTACGTCATGTAGATAGATAAACATCCATGTCGATTCGGTGTCATCAAATGGGTTTACTAGCTAGCTATCTCGTGGCGTGCATTGCTGGACACGTCACGCTTACGACGAAAAGCACTGAACCTGTGGTCAATAGATATATGAGCGTCTTGACTCGTGAAGTCACAACATAATCATGCACGCCAATCAAGTAAAAGGTATTTTAGAAGATTCAAAGTTAGTGTTGACGCCACAGGAGATTGTAGTGCTTGATCATGTAAGCAACGCACATATTACAAAGTTTACAAAGTTGACGTGCATCACTGACCAAGCAAGAGATCCATGCTTCGCACGATGAATATATTTAGGAGTAACCAGTGGAGGAATTTCGCGTATACAGCCTAGCAAATTTTAGGGTGCCGGGTGCCCTCAAATATTTTCTCGTAGGTCAAGTATATTTTGTAATAAGTAATACAAAACATTCTCATGGTTTAAATGAAATAATAGTGGCCGATAGAAGTGCTCTTTCAGAGAGAATCTTAGCTTATCAACATCCAAAAGATTTCCCTTTTGCGGGCAGGTCTTGGTGACGTTGATCCTAGGCCTGATCCAGTAGAGCCAACACATCAGCCAGTTCCTTTCACCTTTTTGTACGAAACAGTGCTTCCTTTAGGCTTGCACTGTTTATGTGCCGTCCAAGTTGATCACATGGATAGACACGTTGTTATAAGGTGAAGGGTTGAGAACCAAATGTACATGTAAATCTAGGCACTGTTGTTATATCAAATTATTCGCATACATATGCTTTGTTAGAAAAAGGAATATTAGTTTCATGCTGTGTTTAGTTGGGGTG
>OAMR01000290.1:1150993-1207071 GCA_900205405.1 Echinochloa crus-galli | reverse complement strand
TTTGTTGTCGATGGTTGGCAGATTGAGGAAATTTTTGTTTCTTATCAGTTATCATGTGATGTGTTGGATTGCCTAAATGGCAAAGTTGTGGATCTGATGTGTATTGATATCTTATTACCTTTTCCTTCATGTTCTCTTCCAAATTCGATGCGGTTGTGGTCATTTAATAAACTTCAAATTCCAATGGATTGGATAAATATGATACTCAGTTATTTGGTTTCTGATGCTATGCGACAATTGCTTTCCTCTCTTGGCATGGTAATCAAATGAATTCTACGAGTTGTTAAATGAGCATGATATCCTTATTGGATTCATAGATAAAAAAAAGATGGCATTTCCATACGAACAACAATGATATAGCATACAATGTTTGTCTACAGGAAAGAGCACTGTTGTCCTATTCTATATGAACAGTTCTTTTTTCACTGCTCAAGTTTGACAAGTCTGCCTCATGTGATCAGGATACTGATGGCTTGCATAAGGCACTAGAAGCATCAATTTTGAGAAATGAGGTATGTTGCATTGTCCATACACAACTGTACAAAGTTCTGAGCCTGTTTAAGTATGATAACTCAAATTATATTCATTATGTATCGGTCCAATATCCACAAGCTAACATAGTATTTTTGGCTCTTTTGCAAAATACAAAAGGGTTCCTGGTCTGGCTCTGATTCCTCAGCTTCAGGAAAGTCACTGCCATTCCTAGGACAAGATTGTGAATCAGATATTGACACAAGACTTCTGAAGATTGTTAAGAAGGTTGCTTCTGGATCTTGTGGGGATATGTGAGTCACTGTTATACTTCTGAGTTTAGCTGCTGATTTGTCATATCTAGTAGTGCTTTCTTCATATAATGCATGTGTGCTTTTGTGAAGGTTTCTTGGGACTTATGGTGGTGAAGAGGTTGCTGTCAAAGTCCTTAATCCTGATAATTTGAACCAAAATGCTTGGAGTGAATTTAAGCAAGAAATCTACATGCTAAGGTATTCCACATTTTCTATGAAAACACTTGTTAGGTTATTATTGTTGTGTGCACTTCTGAAGTTATACATCCTGACTATATTATGGTCAGAAAACAATAGCGTAATTGGACATGCATTTACCTCCACCAGCTTGACTGTTGCAAGCACCAACAAAGATATATACCTAGCCTTTACCTTGCATACTTCTTTTCAGGGAAGTTGATCATCCCAATATTGTCCGATTCATTGGCTCATGCACAAAGCCACCTCAGTTTTACATAATTACAGGTGAGGCTTCATGCAAGCAAGGACCAAATCTTTAAAAGGAAAACAACCTAATTTTCTTTTGTCATACAAAGAATCAGACTTCCAAAAGAATTTGGTACCATATCCTGTAATTTGCTAGCATTGACTTAAAGTGGGAGGAACCTACTGTTAGAGTATAGCCTTGCTGTGTGGGAAATGTGTTTTTCCTCTTATGAATGTTGTGCTATTACTTATTTACTTGTTTGTTGTTTCATAGAAGTATACATGTCTTATAGTAGTTCATTTGAAGAAATAACATTAATATCTGTATTTTATCTTGCAGAATGCATGTCTAGAGGAAGTCTGTTTGATTTGTTGCACAACGAGCATAATGCCTTGGAGCTCCCAACAATTCTGAAGTTTGCACTAGATGTATGCAGAGGGATGTCCTACTTGCATCAGAAGGGCATCATCCACAGAGATTTAAAGTCTGCCAACCTTTTACTGGGCAAAGATCATGTATGTACCCAATGTCTATTAAGTTTGTTGATAGGAAGTTATGAACTGTATGTATTTTACAACTAGTGGATGTAGAAGATATCTAATGGCACAGATTGTAATGTCAGTTTCGTTTCCCATGTTAGGGCCATGGTTATGGATTTAAAAGTACCAAAGATATCCATTTATAAGTCATTTATTGCTCATTTTTCTAGGTTGTGAAAGTGGCAGATTTTGGTCTAGCCCGTTTCCAGGATGAAGGGGGTGCTATGACAGCTGAAACTGGGACCTATCGATGGATGGCGCCTGAGGTATGACTAGCTACTGCAACATTTATCTGTTAAAGCAAAAGTTCAAAACACAATTTCTGATGTTTTTTCCTTTGTTCCAAATTGATTTGGATTCATAATGTACTTGAGAGTGTATATTCACAGTGTAAGCATTATTGCAATCAATAGTTGTTGCATAAGGATCTGAATCAGTGGCTTGCAACATGTCATTCATATAGGAGTACTTTGTAATTACTATCAAAATGACAAAAGAAGCCCCTGAATCTCTAATCACTTTTATTTTGCATGGGTAGGTTATCAATCATCAGCCCTATGATAACAAAGCAGATGTGTACAGTTTTGCTATTGTACTTTCGGAGCTCATGACATCCAAGGTTATTATATTATTTCATTTTCATATTTGCTTCCATCTACCTGCAAAAAAAAGATAGGATTATCAGTTATCAAAATCAATGCTTGTCTTTGAAACTGTTGCTTCTGATTCTTCCAGATTCCATATACTTCCATGAGCCCCCTTCAGGCTGCTGTAGGCGTGAGGCAGGTGGGTTCTTATGAACATACTTAGTGCTAAATATCATAAATCTATTCTGTTGCCTTTCCACTATCAAAAGGTTTTCTTTGTTGAAAGATATGGTGTTGTCTGAGCAATACCTCTTTGTTAGAAACAGAAAGTGATTCTTGAAACATGGCATGCATGTTTGAGAAACATGGCGTATATGCTAACATTCTATTGACTGTACCAGGGATTGCGGCCACAACTTCCAGAAAACGCACATCCCAGGCTGTTAACCTTGATTCAGAGATGTTGGGAAGCTCTTCCATCGAACCGGCCTTCCTTTGCAGATATCATTACTGAACTAGAAGATATTCAGGCGCAAGCGCAGGTGTGACCACAGGCCCTCATAGTTGCTTTCAAATGAATCCTACTCCTGCTGGTTCTGAGAATGCCACAAGCCCTCATAGTTGCTTTCAAATGAATCCTAGTCCTGTTGGTTCTGAGAATGCCACAAGCCCTCATAGTTGCTTTCAGATGAATCCTACTCCTGTTGGTTATGAGAATGTGACGCTATCCGCTTCTGTTGCAGGGAACATCAGGGGAGTCGAGCCAGAAACAAAAGGATGGTGACCAGTGACCAGCGACCACTGAAGATTGACACTCAGAACATACTTGTCGGCAGTTTCGTGCATCTGATTGACTGAGTTTAGGATCCAGGCTACTAACATTGGAGAGAGTATACCTAGGGTACCAATTTTCGGCCCAGTTTTGTCTGCACTTCTTGGGGGCAACTTCTCGGGTCTGTTTTCGCCTCACACGGACCTAGTCCCATTTTTCTTGCATAGAGGAAATCAGGACCTACTTACTGCCCGTGAGTTTTGGGGTTGCGGCGTGATATGTGAATATTGGAGTGAGGATTTAGTGCTGCCCGGCATGTGAAATCGCGTGCCCTTTTTTCCTGTATCTTCTTCACCCGGAATATAGGGGTGAATGAATACTGTTCAGTATACGAAATGCGGATGCCCAATTCAGTGCAGATTGAGGTTTTCGTGATTATGTCAGGTGTTGCGGATGCCTGTAGGTGACGGTCTCTTGCCTTCAGGTTCAGGTTCTGCTGCAACCATGCTGGATTGGTTCGTCGTTTTTCTTTTTGGTTGTTTCTTCCATGCTAGAAAAAACACGGTGCTATGCGCATAGGTGTTCACAGCGGTTGTACTTTGGCATTGTCCCACGATTTGAGTTTCCTCGATGTGTGGAGATGCAATAGAAGAGCACGACACCAGTCACATCACAAGAGATGACGAGTCTGTATTATAGGCAGTTTTATTGTCTCTCCTTTTTTTCTAAAAAAAAAGTTGAAAAGAGAAAATGGGATGAACAAGATGCTGATCACACCTAGGCAGAGATGTATAATGGTTATAGAAGCTGTTACAGCATGCATCAGGTCCTAGGGTCCGTCAGTCACACGCTTGTACTAACAAATGAAGACAAAAGAGTATCCAAGTCGTAATGTTTTTATTTTCAAAGCCCTGTTCAGTCCTGGTCAAATCATCAAACTTTTAAAAATTCTCTCTCCAAACTTCACTATTCACCTATCACATCAAATCTCTCTCCTCATGCATGGAGTACTAAACGTGGGTAAATAAAAAAACTAGTTGTATTGTTTTGATGTACACGACGAGACGAATCTTTTGAGCCTAGTTAGATCATGGTAGGACAATGTTTACCATAAATAAACAAAAAGTGCTACAGTGTCCGATGTGACTTTTTCACCTCACTTTTCACCTTTTCTTAGTAACTAAACACCCCCCAAGTCGTAACGTTTCAGACTGAGGGTCCGTCAGTCACACGCTTGTACGGAGTACTTAAGAAATGGCGAAGACAAAAGAGTATCCAAGACGTAACGATTCATCCCATGAAAAAAAGGTCGCAACGTTTCAGACTGGATATAGGAACTTCCTCCGCCTGATGTGGTTACTAAAGGAGAAAGTGTTAGCTCGGAGTGCTTATGGAGTGGTCAACGGCGTAGGTTTGCAGCTGTAGCATCTCTTCCTAACAGTGTCGACCCTGCCACAGGTGCTAAATTGGGGTATTGGTATACGAAATGGGTACTGGGACTGAAATTTGCTATTACTCCGCTCATAAATATATTCAATGTTTTGGACAAGGACAGGTCTAGTCACGCGTGTAAAATTTGGCTATCAGTATGTTTTAAAATGTGGTAGTTTGGAAATATGAGAATTAATTCCCACGTGGCAGCATCAAGGTGAAAATAGTATTAAAGATACTCAAATTATTGTGAATTTGTGATTGCCACCATCACATGTACGTGGCATCAAGGATTATTGTTAACCTAAGGGACATTGACCAAGCTCTAAGCTAACTGCATGCCATTTTGAAAGAATTTAAGCACCATTTTTTGTTATTTTTTTACATGTGGCAACTAGCTAGCGTGCCACATGCAAACACTAAGATGATGGAACACAAGCAAAGAGCATGCACGACCTGTGCTTGAACGCGTCCTGCTGTCACTTGTAAGTTGTTACATCAAAGTTACCATCGGCATGACCGCATGTTAGACGTACGTGTGTACGAGTAAGCTCTCCGGTCCCTCATCATCGTATATATAAGTAGGCGCTCCGCCTCTCACTCTCAGTCTTGTGTTCTCCACACTCCTCCTCCTCCCTGTGCTGGCCAGTCGCTAGCGTTTTTCTGCGTCTCCTTGCTTGCTCCCCTCCTAGACCTACTTCTTGCCCGGCGTTCGGTGGAAATGGCCACCGTCGTCGACGACAACGGCGACACCAGGCTCACCATCATCCTCGCCCCACCCACCGCCGCGCCGGGGTCGACCAAGGCGGCGGAGGCCTTCGCCGCCTGTGGCGCGCTGCTGCCCACCGACGACGACGACGACGACGACTCCACTGCCACCACCACCGCCACCATGTCCTCGCCGGCGTCGTCACCGTCGTCGGCGCGGCGCGTCCAGTGGCTGCGCGCCGCGGTGCTGGGCGCGAGCGACGGGCTGGTCTCCACGGCGGCGCTCATGCTCGGCGTCGGCGCCGCGGACGACGGCCTGCGCGCCGCGCTCCTCGCGGGCGCGGCGGGGCTCGTCGCCGGCGCCTGCAGCATGGCCATCGGCGAGTACGTGTCCGTGCACGCGCAGCTCGACGTCGAGCTGGCGGAGCTCAAGCGCGCCGGCGCGGCGGCTACGGCGCCCGGCGGCGGCGGAGGCCCGCCGGCGCCGGACCGCTGAGGCGGGGCTCTCGAGCCCCGGGCAGGCGGCGGCGGCCTCGGCGCTGGCGTTCGCGGCGGGGGCGGCCGTCCCGCTGCTGGCGGCGTGGTTCGTCGCGGCGACAGGGCGCGGGTGGCGGCGGTCGTGGCGACGGCGACCGCCGCGCTGGCGGTGCTCGGCTCGCTGGGCGCCGTGCTGGGCCGCGCCCCGGGTGGACGGGCCGGGCTGAGAGCCGTGGTGGGTGGGCTGCTGGCCATGGGGATCACGTATGGGCTCATGAAGCTCTTCGGAATCCGCCACGGTGTTTGAAAAATTTGGCGTTTCATGGTGGAGAGAAGTAGAGAATGAATGCATAGATATAAATGTCCCCCGTTCCTAAAAAGATGATGATGATTTCCTCTAAAAATTGGATGATGGTTATTCTCAGTGCTAGTTGTACAATAGTCCAAAAAAATTGATGGATATTATTTTCTAAAAAAGAAAGGAATATGGATTGACACGTGCCTTGAAAGGGAGGAAGCAATGCTAAAACAAGCAGAATAGTGAAGAGTGGACTCTGAGACATCTAAAATTATAGAGTTGTACAATGTGTGGTGGTGTTGAACCTGAGCTATTGTCGTTTTCGTTAGTGTCAAACTTCAAATTTTGATGCACCAAAACCGCTCGATTTTAAACTTGTTTCAGTAGAATTTCTAGTGGCAAACTACATCAGCACGACTTCGGATCCGACTTGAAGCCTGCCCAGCCTTGGCCCTAGTTCCTATAATCATCCACCCAAAATTCAAACTTAACCAGATCAAAAGGAGCTTTATGGATGAACTGAACGTCCGAAACATTCATTGCATTTCACATTTTCAATGCGTGCAGTGCACTTCAGTTAAACATTTCAGCTTTACACAACCCAGCAACTGGGTCATCATCTCAGGGCACCTGGATGGGGATGGAGGGGCATATATATGTCGTAGTTTATACATATTTAGCATATATTGAGTTGGTCACCTCCTAGCAGCTACTTTGTTTCCAAAAACATTTCAGCAGCCACCAGCTACTTAACGATAATCAGATAGCTTCTACTACTTATATACAGTGAGCTTTCGTCGTCATACTGTATGCTAAGGATCTCCATCTGCGGGTTTCTCCTCTAGCTTGGTGTCGCGGGGATACCCTTTGCCGCGATTCAGTATCGATTCCCTAATTTCTTTGTATCTGTTCAGCTCCTCCAGAGCATCTGCTGCCGTCCTAGACCTCAGCAGAGCAGAAGGCACCAGTGCGGAGCTTGATGCACCGCTCACATGTTCCTCAGTCACGACCCTCTGGAGCGAAGAAGGTTCTTGAGGAACTGGGGCAGCAGGGGCCGTCAGTAGCCTTTCCCTGAGTCCTGGGGCGTTCTTAAGGACACGCATCAGAACACCTATTGCTGCATCTGGAGACCTTGTTAACGAGCCTCCAGCCTCCTGATTTGATTCATTGTTCTCCCTGTCAGAGAGATCAATCCTAACAAATAAGTGATGATCTGCATTAGCTCACATAATGAAATCAAGAAGCAAATGCAAATACAAGAACAAGTAAAAACATATAATGTCTAGAAAAGGCTAATTTAACCAGAGATACAAACAAGTAAAAACATATAATGTCTAGAAAAGGCTAATATAGTGCAAATACTGAGTTGAACCAGAGATCAACGGCATACTGAACCTAGCAAAAAACATGCGTAATTTAACCAGGCTTTGTTTTACCCTTATCCTGATGATGCTTGACCCACATCCACTTGTCTTTAGAACTAAGCTAAGGACAGCCATATGTACCTTGGTTTTTTACAGAAGCTATATCAAGCTAGTAACAAATGCTTTTGTCTCGGATGTCCAAGTGGTTTGGCTCCACTCATGTAATATTGTTCACACACCACTAAAGCATCTCCATGGTTTTAGAAATATGTTTCTCAGTACAGTAAAAAGAACAAATGACATATTCCATGCTTCTACTATGTTTCCAGGTCATGCTTAATCAAAATGTAAAGTATTAGTCCAAAAAATTGTTTACAACGAAGCACATAGTTAACCCCACCAGAGAGAAGAAACATAACTGAGTGAGAACAGAAACTTAAGAATCGCAGAAAGTAATAGAACCAGAGAACAGGTGATGCAATTACATCTCCAGTGGGCGGTTTTCATTTGAAGTGAACAACAACAACACTATTTATCCTCCAGAGGATGGTTTCATTTGTAAAATGGAAAAAGCCACAATCATCAAATATAGATAGCAATATAGACATGTCTGAACTATTGCATGCAACCAACAAAATATCTTGATAATAGAGAGCACCAGAGGTCCTCAAAAGCAGACCACTCCAACAAAAAAAAAACACAACTAAAAAATGAACTGCAAATGAACATATGATCAGAAATAACTAATCTCCTCTAACATATGGTTAACTAGTATGACGAACACAATTATTTTGACTTATAACACATGTAGATGCAGCTACATAGCTCCTGATGTCTAACCTAGTTTTGCAAATAAACTATGGTGCCTTTTTAGTAAGAAAATATACCAATAGAAAAGAACAAAGTGATAATTCAATTGAATACAAAAGCAACAGCAAGTTAGACCTGAATGAACACTGAAAGTATAAAATACTCTATTATCTAGGTAAAATGGAAGGCCAATCAAGCCACCTGAAGTAATTAAAATGTTTCATCTCTTCCCTATGGATGTCCTCTTTCAACATTTATTGTCATCTCATGAAACAAATACATCAAAACTGCATTGCTCTATATCTACTATGTGGAAATTGTCCAGAATCGTGAAATCCGATAGCATGCAGTTTAAATATGAAGAACATTTTTTGCTTCAAAGGCCTTTTGAAAGATGATATGTTTCATGACCAAATTACCTAAGCTATGTACATAAGTGGCCACCTTGTGAGCGCAATAACCATTGTCATGGCATTCCATAAGAAAAAATAGTACTCACCTACTAAACCACAATAAAGAAGTGTTCCATCTTTATCATACACCTAGAACATCTATTAGACAAGAGAAACTACATGCATTCATGAGGAAAGGGGATCAAACATAAACCACAGGCAACAGCAGAAAAAGGAATTGAAATTGTGGTGAAATGGGTAGGTGAGTTAGTTGCAACCAAGGCATCATGGCATAAAGTTATAAGCTATACATATTTTCATGAGACAGAAAGAGAACCTCCTAAGTTGATCAATGATTGTGTCTTTATCTTCCCACGCAAAAACTAATTCCCGTTCATCCAGTTCATCCATGATGAAAAGTTTACTGGAGGTCCGAGTCAACTTTAGTCCACGAAAATATACCAAATCATCTTTGCCAAAAGATAATACCTGCACCAGTAAGCAGAACCATTAAGAAATTCATAAGTCAGAAATCAGAACCAATCATACAGGACAAAAACCTCATAATATAATAATAGTGTTCTTCAAGCTTCACATTTTGGTTGAGAATACGAACAGAAAGAATGCAATCACCTTTTGCAAAGACTTTTCATTGTGAACCTCACCCGGCCTGACCAGATCCTTTGTTACTATTGATTTATCATTGGGAGAATGTGTCAGATTCTCATTTTGAAATGAACATTGTTGCTTATCCTTCCTATGTGGAGAAGGAGGCAGCCTGCTACCACCTCCACCAGCCCTCACTGTGGTAATATTCAATGGAGCACTCCCATATCGGAGGAAAGGATTTCTCGGGTAGCTAGAAGGTGAATGGGAAGGTGATGGAGACAGAGGTGGCGATGGATAGCACTCCTCATTTACTGTATCCCTCTTCTTCCCTGATGATGATGCGTTATGTGGATGTGAATACGCTGTTGGCGAATTATCCATGGGCATACGGGATGGTGATGCTGATGGCCCAGCTCCATGCTCAGTGCTCCAACTGTGCCACCTGGTCATTGGACAACATCCAGGTGCAATGCCATCTGAAGGTAGGGAATTAAACTTCCTCAAGAAATCTGTTGTGGGGCTTCCAACGTAATCCATTATAATCTCTGTTGCCATCGGCGTGGTTGGTTCTGATGACGCTGCCACCTCAAGCACTGGCACATACGACACTGACAGGCTCAAGCGACCATACAAAGTCTCAATCGGAGCGAATGCATAGTGTTTCATCTCTGCATCCTCTGCACGGGTGAATGGCTCAACAAATGACGAAATCTTGTGCGAGAGGCTGAGCGGACGGATTCTTCCAGACGAATTGAGCTCCTGGAACAGGTGATATGCTGGCAGGAGCCTGACGACCAGATACAGTGACCGGAACAACACTGTCGAGCCATTGTACGTCCTCCTGTACAAGCTATGCTCCGGAGCAGAGCTGCTCCTAGATATTTTCTTGCCACCGCTCTTGCTACCATTGCCAGACCTGCAAGTTTCATACTTGATTACCCACCTCTCAATAATCCTGCCGACCCCAGCACTGGTGGTTTTGGTGTTGTCACGTTGCAGGAGGACAATGTCAATGACCACAGGCTCGAGGTTGCTCTGTCGCCACAGATCAAAGTTCTCGAGCGCGGCAGGGCAGTCCCGGAGCGCGAGGTTGAACCACCGGTCGCGCGGCTGGCTGCCCGACAGCGGCGACGACGGCGGGGAAGGCCTCATGATGTTGCGCGACGAGTCGTAGGGCGACCTCGACTCCAGGATGATGTGGAGGCTCTTGGCGAAGAACTCGGTGATCACCTGCTCCACCATTGGCGACTCCGACGCGCCGGTAGCCGCAGCCATGGCCGTGTGTCTGTGTATTGCGGCGGCAGACTTCGCTCACAGAGGTTCAGTTGAACCCCGCAAAATTCTGAAAAGCAAACCGTACCGGCACCATGGCCAGATCGATCCTGCGCCAGGAAAAAAATCAATCGAGCTTCCAATGGAAGGAAGGGTGGATTGAATCGAAGTTAGTGGGTTATAATACATGTAGATACTTGTAATCGGGTCAGATCCGAACACAGGTAGCTTGCATTAGGGTTTGGAGAGCTCAGTGTCGCGCAACGGGAAGGAAAGCGAGGGGAAGGGGTGGGCGTACCTGGACGATGCTTGTCGCCGGCGATGAGGCCGAAGAGGACCCGGCGAAGGGCGGCGCCGCTCGCCCAGTCGCCGCCGCAAGGAAAGAAAGGCCAGTGGAGGGGTGTGGGGGAACGGGAGGAAGGAGGAGATGAAGGGGGTGAACGCAAACAGGAAGCGACGCGTCGCGTCGCGTCTGCCCGTCGGCTGAATTTTTTTTTACCAGTTGATTGAGTTGTTATTAATTCAGGTTATTAATTCGTATTCGTATATGAAACACTCAAATGCATATGGTAGAGTTTGGGTTATACTGGGTAGCATGTTCATTAAAAAAACCTTGTTCATTAGACCTCTCGAATTCCCACGTTCCAGCCTGCATTATGGCAGCAGGTTCCACCCTATGTACGGAGTATTTTTTTATTTTCAAATACACTCATTTATAGGCACACTTATATTATGACTTATATGTACATACATGTTTAAGAAATTGGGCGGTATATTTTAGATTGATATAAAACCGTCATAAATGTCTCATCATCGATGGACATGTGCATATTATTTAATGGTATTAGTAATTTATGTTAATTTTCTTGACATTATAATTTGATATAGTCATAATTTTTTTTATGTACAAAAATAATTGACATATTAGGTTATTCATAGCTTTTAGGATTAAGTATATTTTCTATCTTTTATTGGGATTATTTCGAATTTTAACTACAAGTGTGCTAAAGAAGATCTTTAAACTACAAGAAAATTTATATATTTATAAGGCCTATGAAAATTTAGAAGGAAAATTATAAATACTTGCATACTTTAGGCTAGTTTCCTTTATTTCTTAATATTCTGATCTTTAATAATACATAATCTTCTCAGAAAATTTGAAGTCTGGCAATGAACCAAAATACATTGTTACAATATCTTTGGAAAAATTGTCAAGAAAATTAAAATAAAATAATCATTTGTTCCATTTGGTGTTTATCAATATCGCTCCATAGTGCGATGTACATTGTGAGATAAATCTTTTGAGCCTAGTTAGCCCATGATAGGACAATATTTATCACTAGCAAACAAAAAGTGATACAGTGCTTTTCAGCTTCACTTTTCGCCTCCTTTTCACATCTAAACACAGCCTGAGTGGATATTTGCACTGCGGCCGCCGACTGCTCCAATATTCCTCACCGTAAAGAGTTTGATGGTTTTTAGTGTCGGATCGAAACCCATCTTCTATCTATCTATGACATCAAAAGAGAAATCAATGGCCCCTGCTTTCTTGTGTTCGATGGCTTGGACTGGGTTCAAATCGAGAAGATGGTCACCGACTGGTAGTAGTATTTCATAACTGATTTGCACTGCAGTTGGTTTGCAGAAACTAGTTGATGACTTGGATCCATATTTATATACGGAAGAAGTCTATTTTTGACCATCGTACTATTGCCGAAGTCTAGTTTTGACAATCAAACTTCAAAACCGTGTATTTTTTAACATCGAACTATGAAAACCGGACAACTTAGGCCCTCAAGTTGGTTTCAAAGGTGGTTTTGCCAATACATATGTTTTCAAAAAATAATAAAATTTAGTTTAATGTAAAAAATGCATAATGAATTTGTTTTAAATCAAAAAAATATGAAACCAACACCAAACAAAATTTTAAAATACAATCTATCTATTAGTAAGGTATTTAAATTTATTTGGATCTTAATTTTCCTTTTGTAGTGTTTTACTGCTTGTGGGCATGCACATTATCTATACACTATAAAGAACGAAAACTTTTGAAATTGTTTTTCACAAATAAAAGTTCCATATACCCCTCACAGCGTCCCCATCTGCAAGTCCTGGACAGGCGAAAGTTTTCGGTGTGAGGGAAAAAAAGAGCACTTTCTGAGATGTTTCTGTGTTTTCCCTATTTCTTTTTTCACCGTTGTGGCTTGTTACCCACTCGGTGTACCCGCTCCTCAGAAAAAAAATCCGCTGCGATTTTTCATGGCCCATGTTCATCACGTAATCACCTTCTTCTTTGCTTCTCTGCGATCTTCCCTGCCATCGCATCAATTACGAGAAACATAATTTCACTTTCCTTTCCTGCTGCTCTATGATTTCCACGACCACCGCGCCATCACATGAATTGAAAATTACTTTCCTTTCTTGTTGATCAGCGATTTCCTGGCCATCACCACGTACATCACGTCCAAAATAAAATCACCTTTCTTGTTAGTACCTTTTATTTTCACGATCAGCATGTATCAATTTCCTTCCTTGTCCGCGTACATCATGTCACAAATAAAATCACCTTCCTTCTTGCTCCCTTCTATTTTGATTCAACATGAAATCACTTTCATTAAACCATCGTAATTTTACGAAACTACCCTAATGTTTATAAAAATCAACCCACGGTCCTTTAATACGTTGTAATTTTATGAAAACCCTCTAATATAATTACCGAGTTCGTAACCAGTACGGTCTCCGTATTTTCTATAAAACGTGTGTGTCGCATGTTCATTCTTGCTAGTTTATTAAAATGATCCAGCAAACTTTGGTTACATATATAGATTCAACACCACAAACGCCATGCTCCACCATATATAGATTCTATTCAGATATTACATGTCTAATCCTTTAATTTATTTTAATTATGTAACTAGGTAATATGTTTCAGGACAAATGGAGCTGCTCAAGCATTATGCAATTAATTAAAAATGTAATAAACATAAAGTAAAGCACAAAATGATAATTTAAATAAGTACATGTTATGACTATGAGCAATAAAACATCCAAATAATTCTAAATATTGTACCAATAGATTCGCTATATTTTTAGAAAATGTTGTTGGTTTCATATTTTTTAAATTTAAAATGAATTGGTTATGCAATGTTAGAGATTCAATCATATTTTATTATTTTTATGAAATGCATATATTGTCAAAACCACCTCCGAAACCAGATAAAGAGCCAAAGTTGTTCGGTTTTCATAGTTCGATGGTCAAAAATACCCGGTTTTGAAAGACTTTAGTAATAGTTTAATGGTCAAAAAGGATTTCTTCCTTTACATACATATTGTAGTAAGCCGTTAGTAACTTTCAATCTACCAAATGCCCTGTCCTGCATTACTTTTCAATGTCCGTTTCTTGCCTGCTTATTTGTGTAAAGTTGATGTGGTGTATCATCAAGAACATATTATCAATTAATTAAAAACAACACAAGATAATATTGCCCTGATCCATAGCCGGCCGTGGAGCCCAAGCTTGCCCCAACTTGGATCCTGTTTTGATTGTGATACCACAACATTTGGAATCACATAGTGCAGAAAAAATCATAATGATAGATATTTTATATACCAGTTATGTGACAACTAACGAAGGCTATAAATAGAGATTTAGACATCCATACACAAGCCATGTGAAATCCTCATTATTTTTCGTAGATGTTCAACACTAAAAAGAACAATCCAGAGGGAACATAGAACAAAAAAAATCAAGACAATTGTATATACTACATACAACAAATATATAACCAGTTTGTATATCAAATCACATAATTTTAGATTGAAATGGTCATATCCTAATCATTTAAATACAAAATTTTGTGTAATGATATAAGGAAAACAATTACTTAGTTCTTAAATAATTTATAGTTTAAGCATATTATGAGGACATTTATTTAAAATATGATGAAGTGTAAAAATATTTTTATAAACCATGTACATCGAATCTTTGATGTGTAGGCCCGCCATTGCACCATTCTGAATATATCTAACATGCAGAGAGCACTGTGGTCACCTCTACATCTGTTTGCAAAGAGAATGAGAAGAGATTGTTTGGGATCAATGAGCATAAGAAGGATCCATCTGTGTGCAATGAGGATCAGAAATAGCCATCTGAGTGCAATGAGAATCAGAAGCAGCCATCTAGGCATGTTTTGTGTCTTTCATCATGTAGGAAGAAACAATGGTATATAAGAACACAATAATGTATAAGGTTCCTGCATTTGTTGTTGCATTATACGCACTTCACGTTCTGTCCTCAATTGCTTTTTGGTGAAGCCTATGGGGTGCTTGCCTTGTGGCCTACTTCAATTGTTATTATTGGATTGTTTAGGTACATTCTCGCTATGTTTGCTCGTTACAATCATATAATTGCAACGTATGTTTTTTTTGAACTACACTTCGTCTCAAGTTGCATGCATCATTTTGCTGTCAACCATGTATACGAATCAACATCATTCATGCTAGCATCTGCAGCTTGTCACAAGATCAGCCACCCATGGCGCAAAAGGTGCTCGATGAGCCCGAATAGGAGGCGTCTGGCAAGCTTCTTAATGGAGCTTGACGACAGCACCTTGTCGATGGAGCTTGACGACAACACCTTGTCGATGGAACTTGATGTGTGAAGAAGAGCTGGTGCTAGCTCTAGCCTCTACTATTGAAAGCCTTAATATCATGGAGAATTGAGTGTTCTAAAATTGTATCAAACAACTCAAAACTCAAAAGGCTATGGCTACAGAGTAAATACTACAGAGGTTGAATTCACCAGCCGATCCCTTTGAATGTGTTTGACTGCTGTCACCGTACGTCAATGGCTACAACTGTCATGGGCAGTCGGCATGACAACCATTGCCACACATTCAAATGGCCGGTGCTCTAGCCACCAATCTGCAACCTCGAAGACGACAATTGAGATATATCTTGGAGCTCCGGCATCCTACAGGCCTTGCGCCGCCGTCTGCCATTCCGGCAAAGTAAGAGGACGAACACCTGTTTGCACGCCGTTAGTTTTTCCACGAGTTTCGCTTGAATCCAGTGAAGAATATCTACGTTTGTGTCCATTTTAAACCCAGGGTCATCAATCTGTTGTCTGTCAAAAAGAATAATGTTCACCATCTCAAAGACATATGGTGCGTATGTTGAAGTGTCACGCCGGGCAGCCAGGCTAGGCCGGCCGGTCTATCACTTATGGCCATTTTATCTCAAATTTGCTCGACATGTTTATGCTTTCACAACTGAATCAAAACTTGTTAAATTTTGTTAGTTTTAATAAAAAAAGTTTATTTAAGTGGCATCATTTCTTTTATGGAAATGCTAGAGGTCACCATAATCAATATAAAACGATTGTCAATAGATATGGGACAAGATTCGGTGGCCGCCATATCCTCCACGCTCACCATGGCCACCATAGATTCCATAGTTGCGGCCGCCATATATCCCCCGTCGCCAAGGATGACACCACCTCCATTGCCTCTATATGCTCGATGCCCACAGCCGTCATAGCCACCTCATTGACCTCCATGGGCTGCAAGTTGGTGAGGCCTCTTGAGCGGGTGCTAGATGTGTTATGTGCATCATCTCCATGGCTGCCTTCTTGATCTCCCTATCCGTTAGGATATTGCGGATGTGTCCTTCCTTTGAGTGGGTGTTACGTGAAGAGTAGCTCATAGGGGAACATAGATCAGAGAGGTGCACAAGGGTGACGAGAAAATGAGTGGTAGCGCACAAAGAAGATGGGAGCACAAGTCAATTAGGTTGTGTTTGGATAGATGCGACAGGTTGAGCGCATGTGGTGAGACAGGCTTCTGTAAGATATCCCATAGACAAAAGTGTATTATCGAGTAGATAACCTCTAAGTGTTTGTTCAAATATTATATCATATCACCACAAAACATAATGACTAGCAAGTGGCTGCCGCAGCTAGTAGGATCAGTGACTTCAACTCTTTACAAATTCCCAACAACCAAATGTTAGAATTTGTTCCCCTTGTTGTGCGCAGCAGCTCTCGGATCTAAAAAGGATATTGTGAAAATGACCCGAGCTTGCATCGTACAAAGAATGATGTGGATGAATCTTATAGAAAACCCTAGATGACGGTGTTGAAGCAACCACGACAAGAGAACATAATTTTGGCGAAGCCGACCACAAATTCTTTAAGCACAACTGCAAAGAGTGCAAGTGATTGTCGCTCTCTCACAACCCTACTTGACCCTCTAGTACCCCTGATTCTTGCCCTATGCAAGAACCTAGTGTTGTAGAACTATCTACCCTATTCCTCTTGAGCGTTCCTAATTGCCCCTTACAAGTCTTGGATGAAACCGTTGTACTGGCTCTTGGATTGCTTGCCTTTTGGTTTGCTTCATTGATCCCTAGAGACTCCTACCCCTTGTTTATATAGCTCCCTCCAAGGCCCCTTGTGGATGCACACCCCTAATGAGTCTTAATCCAAGTAGGATTTGGGTCATAATACAACACAAAATACCAAAGATATGTGACATATTACAAAGTTGAGTAAGGCCTAAATCAACATGCTTAATTATTTCATCTTTATGACAAAAAACAACACATTTTTCTATCTTACCAATTATTTTAGCTATCTTAAGTTAGTACAACCCCAACTATGTAAATATCACAAGAGAACCTTTGAATTTCCATAATCATTTATTAATGTAGGGGAGCTCGGTGTGGATCATAGTCAGACAATGAAATTTCACTTAGAACTGTTCATCTGGATGTATGCTTTAGTGAACTGATCTTGTTCTTGCTCAATACACAATGTTAGCTATGCGTGAAAGTAGATTAATCCATAAAACTAACTTGGGTCCTATAAGATCTCTGCGCCATGAGAGACTAGGAGGTGACGTGCTAAGAACTTCTGCTACATTGTCCTCTTTATGTCACACTATCTTACACAAACAAGGTATTGCTCACAAATGGTTATATATTTTTCCAACAACTTAACTCAAAAAATCTAAATTGTGATCTATTGTAACTATGAAGGTTCTAGAACGAAGAATTATGATTTCACCTTATTAATGCTAGCTAAAAAGATGAATCATCGCCCCGCAATGGATCGGTTTAACAAGGCAAGGACGATCATGGGAAGCACGGAATATGGAAAAGAGAAGAATGTGTAGGGGTTGCATCACGTTGTTTTTTTATACTTCATAATATATATAATATTAATAAAGCAGCATTACAAGTTCACCCTCATAGAAGGTGAGAAATACAAGCCAGGTCCCAAAGGACACGCACACCTACAGCCTTCACATACATGACATGTGTTGATTTATGATTGGAGTGGAGGAAGGCGTGTTGAACCGCTTGACCACATGAAAGAAGACGCGAACGCCGATGAGCACGCCGTCGTTGCGAGAAAGGCCTCCTGCTTCTAAGAGCTGAGGTTGAGGTAGGATCATCCAAACCACAATGAACAAGCATCTCAGACACAATAGTTGAGGTTGAGCAATAGCATCTGAGTGTAGTAGATTGGCTCGGTGATATCCCAAGATGGCCGGTGACGAGCTCTAGGGGCGTAGACGAGGTTCTAGGGGACGAGCAGGGTGGCTTGTTTGGTGAAAGAACACAACTGCTTGAAGGTGGTCGGTGGTGAAGGCGACACCATTAATGGAAACCGGAGCGAGGCCTCACTGGAAACCGAGGAGAACAGCCAGATCTGCAAGGAGGACAGCCGGATCCACGACTCTGGAGGTTTGATTCTCACAAGAACCCATCATGGTAGAGGTGAGGAAGAGCGAGTCCCGGTGGTTGGGGGCGAAGATGGGAGGAGTCGCTCGGGTGGTAGTGAAACGTATGGAGAAAGGGGCAAGTGGATCTGTGGAACTGCGAGCAAAGAGCTGATCCAGGTACTGGTGGACGGAGGTGGAAGGATCTGCTCGAGCGGAGGGGGTAGAGGGATTTATTTTATTTCCACTCACCTGGACTCCGAGCACGCCGGCAACAACCATGAAGAAGACGATGGCGGCGACAAAGTCGAGGGAGGACTTCCCCATCGGGGGATCTACTAGCTACTAAAAACTACTGCAAGAAAAAGTGGGGGGCCGGCCCACCTCCCCCCTTCGCCGGCAAGCGCCAAGGAGAAGAGGGAGGAGGCCGGAGCTGGAGATCTCGCGGTCTCTCTTGAAGCTTGCGGACGCGTTGACCTCTCTCTGGAGTAGTGTTGTTAGAAGTGTTCTAGCTAGCATCACCTGTCCATATATATACTTCCCTAGTAGATACAAGAACATCAATAAACACTAGCCCTATGCCGCTCTTTATGCCTCTCTCACTTGGTCGCAGGCTGGAAGCCTCTAAATTTCCATCAAATTCTAGTTAAATTATAAAAATAATTTTTTATTAGTCAAACAACAAAATTCTAGACCGAAATATTCGAAATTCGCCTATTTTGTGGCATCCAAACTTTTTTCGTTTTGAAGGAAGGGGCTGAAGCATGGTGGAGTGAAAGCCAGCATGTTCATCCACTGTAAGTAGCAACATTGATCATCATATACTCTTTTAAAAGGTGTGAGAGTTTCATTTCAGAACTCTATTACATTGTTGACAAACATTGTTCCAACGTGTCACAGTTCTCACTGTGATGGTAAGTATAGCAACTATACCCATGCTATTCAACCTAGTGAGCTACTTGAATGGGACGATGCACATGGGTGTCAAAGATGCCTCCACCACCTCCACAAACTTCTTCGGCGCGTTCTGTTTCTTCTCCTTCCTTGGCGCCTTCATCTCTGATTCCTACATCAGTCGCTTCTACACTATCCTCATATTCGCTCCCATCGAGATCATGGCAAGTATATATCTTTTCCAATAAAGGATATAAGTAGTACCAAAACTGTTCACTCTGCTTGGTAAATATTCCATCATGATCAATAACAAATACATGAGAAATTAGACAAAATATGTAGATTAGAAGAAACTATAGTATACTTCTCTTGCATGCAAGTTTATAAAATACTCCCTCCGTTTTAAAATATAGGTCATTTGATTTTTTTTATCACAAGTTTGATCACTCATCTTATTCAAAAAATATAAAATATAGTCAAATTTAAGGTATTTTTGAAGATTTTTTTATTAATAAAGCAAGCCACCATAAAAAAAATATGAATTTGCATAAAATTTTGAATAAGACGAGCGGTCAACTTAGAGTTAAAAAAGTCAAACGAATCATAATTTGAAACGGAGAGAGTATAATTGCATGCTTTTCTCAAATAAAAAACTACATACTTGTTCATTACAGCCCCTTCCTTCAAAACGAAAAAAGTTTGGATGCCACAAAATAGGCGAATTTCGAATATTTCGGTCTAGAATTTTGTTGTTTGACTAATAAAAAATTATTTTTATAATTTAACTAGAATTTGATGGAAATTTAGAGGCTTCCAGCCTGCGACCAAGTGAGAGAGGCATAAAGAGCGGCATAGGGCTAGTGTTTATTGATGTTCTTGTATCTACTAGGGAAGTATATATATGGACAGGTGATGCTAGCTAGAACATCAATAAACACTAGCCCTATGCCGCTCTTTATGCCTCTCTCACTTGGTCGCAGGCTGGAAGCCTCTAAATTTCCATCAAATTCTAGTTAAATTATAAAAATAATTTTTTATTAGTCAAACAACAAAATTCTAGACCGAAATATTCGAAATTCGCCTATTTTGTGGCATCCAAACTTTTTTCGTTTTGAAGGAAGGGGCTGTAATGAACAAGTATGTAGTTTTTTATTTGAGAAAAGCATGCAATTATACTCTCTCCGTTTCAAATTATGATTCGTTTGACTTTTTTAACTCTAAGTTGACCGCTCGTCTTATTCAAAATTTTATGCAAATTCATATTTTTTTTATGGTGGCTTGCTTTATTAATAAAAAAATCTTCAAAAATACCTTAAATTTGACTATATTTTATATTTTTTGAATAAGATGAGTGATCAAACTTGTGATAAAAAAAATCAAATGACCTATATTTTAGAGGTAGTAGTTCCGAATTCCGATGCAATTGAGAATACTTGCCAATTGTGTGGTAATTGTTGACATGCGCACACGTTGAATAGCAAATTTTGGCTAAACCAAATTTATATCTTTCCGATCTGATCCCCGCGACGCAGCCTTCCTAATCCCTAAACCCCACCGGTTCTCGCCTCGGCTAGTGCTTCCGTAGGGTTTCCGGCGGCGGCGACATCCTCATCCTCTCCTCCCTCTGGCGCGTCGGCGGATCGGAGGCGATGTCATTAACGGAGGAGGAGCCGTCGCTGGACGTCACGGCGTCCGCCGACAAGAACACTCCGGTGTACATGACGCCGGCGGTGGACGTGACGCCGTCGACAGAGAAGGATCGCTCCGGTGAGGTCTGGAGGAGCCCGGAGCCCTTAGCTCCGATCGGGTTTCCATTCTGTCACTGCATCCGTCAGAACATCCACATGCTGAAGAACCACCCAATCTTCTGCGCTCTCGCCGTGCCGGACCCGGATGGCGCCGTGTCGTTGCTGGTGCTCGTGTCGGCGCTCTACGCATTGCTCGCGCCATTGCTTCTATGGCGTGTCGCCGGCCAGCCGACGGCTTTCATCTGGACCACCTCGCTTGTCGCCTGCTCCTACTCCCTCATCGGGACCTTCATCTGCTTGTCAGACACAATGGCATTCTTGTCTGTCTTATTCAGGATCTCCTGTGCCGCCTTGCTCTCCATCGCTGCAACCCATCTGGTTGGTTCGTCCATCACTGGCACAGCTATCTGCAGCATGTTCACGTTTTATGCTGCCGGGATCCTGGGGTACGCCATTGGTGAGTACCTCCAGCGTGTCGGCTTCGAGAACTCTGCTGACATTGTGGCCACACGTCCCTTCCGGGGTAAAGAGCATCAGAAGCGCCGAGGAGAATGGCTCTGCTACACTTGCTTCATCCAAGGCACCATATCTCTATGCATCCTTGTGCGCATGGTGTGGGTGGTCTTCTTCCCGGCGACGTCAGTGGTCGGCGACGACAACAGGGATGAGCCCCTGTTCATCGTCCAGGAGCTCTTTCTAGAAATGCTCCTTCTCTCCTGGATGTGGAGCAACTTTGTGGCTTTGGCCCTGCTGGAAGGAACGCTTGTCTCGGTTGAGACCATGTTCTGCAAGTTTCTTGTTGGCTTCGTTGCATCACACTCACTCAACATTGTATTCTTGATTGCTAAATGGAATGCTGCGGCGTTGCTGGTCCATTGGACCATCACGATGGCCATGGTTGGATTCTTTGGATATTGCCTCGCCGTTCATACACGCTACAAGGATATCCGAACAAGGTATTTATCTACCGAGTCTTGCCATCATATCCCATCATGTTTTAGTTTCATGAGGAGATAACCTAATATATAAGAAATTCATTTTTCGGTGCAGGGGCGAAGCCAAGTTGAGCTTCCCTGGTGCTAATGCACCATGGTAAAAAAAAATTGTCCATTAAATAGGTCCAAAATGACTATATTTCAGCAAAATAAAAAGTGAGTAGTGCACCAGGGTTAATTTAGTACTAGCTTCGCCACTGTTTCGGTGGCCAATCAAAAACATAACACAAATAGGTTTTCCTAAAGAAATACGCATGTCTGAAGATACTAGTTTGTTTCTCATAGCTTGCACAACCAACTGTTTGTGCATATGTTGTGGAAGACTATATGTACAGCAATTCCTTGTGTACTTGATTCCAGTTCTTATGTTTCAAATTAAAATTTAACAAATTGAATAGCAACTCTTAGTATATACAGTTGTATGTTCAAGTTCGGCATAATGAAAGACGCTGGCATGATTTTGGTTCACCTTAATTGACAAGCAAAACTCATCGTTTTGGCTCTCTACTATGAACAGAAATCAATCTGTCATCTCAGCCAGTTGCAGCTTCTCCGAGGATGGATCTAATAAGTCTGATGAACAGCCTTTGCTGCTAAAGAAGGCACTTGGTGAAGAGAATCAGCATGCTGCAGGAACTTGATGAGCAACATCCAGAAGTCAGGCCTGCAGCTTCTTGTTGCTGAAGCACGATGACGATGAGGAGCTGGGGAAAGCTCTGGCTTTGCCGATTGAAGGTAGCCTTCACTTATGTTTATTGAGTGGTGGAACAGAGTGCAGAACCTGAACTTGGGGCATTTCACATTTGTATAGAAGTCTGTAACATTTGGAAAGTGATGAGTGGCAGCGTGGGTTTCGCAATGGGAAAGAATATTGAGAAGCATGTTTATTTGTCAACTTTTGTAGCCGGCTTTTTACTAAGTGCTTTACGTGAAAATCGTATCTTTTAAACTGCTCGATGGTGTTGTCAATAGAAAGATTGATGAGTTTATTTGTTAGTAGTCGGAATGAATTGAATTTGGTTTAAGTCTTCTTGTTGTCATCTAGTTAGAAACTTCCTTTCGGAGCTCCCTCAAGGTGTGTCTAGGTACTGTAGCGCTGTGAGTTGTAAGTTCCACTGTCCTTGCTCCTTTAACAGTGTTGTTACACGTATTTTATTAGTGCACAAGGTTGTGCAGCTCATCACAAAATTTCAGTGGCAGTCGTATTCTTTAATAAAAAGACAGAAAATTTCAGCGGGGCATGGTCAAATTTACGATGATAAAGCAATTCTTGTTCATAAGTTCCTGTGTGTGAGTAGTGTGCTGAGCAATCATTGAGCTGAGATGAAGGAATCAATGCAATCATTTACATGATCTATGCTTTTCCCCCTTCCTTTCCACATCATATACACTCGTGCTCATTCAAGGTCAACTACACCACACTAGATTTTACTTCAAAATTTTCTCTAGTTTCTAAGCATGGCAAACACAGAACCATTTTTTCTGGAAAACAATGCTTCGGTAGGCAATTGCAGTGCCTGCTTTCTGAACGAAATGTATACTATCACCAGTAATAGCACAACATACATATCACATACATATCGCCAAAGTTCTCACATACTCACTATAAAAAAAAAGTTCACGTATACATTCAGAATTCTCGTTGTCTTTCACACCACCAATAATCAGCACCACCTCCAATATTTATCCTTGCAACATCCAACAATTTCACAAGAACCATGGCAAGGTAATCTGAAGGGATGAAGCCTGCAAGTGTGTATGAATCAGCATTAAATTAAACCGTCAAAATATCTAACTGTAACTCCATTTCTGGTAAGTTTAAATTACTAAAACATGATTTGTAGTTTAACTAGAACATGACCAACAGGGCTTACTTCAGTTTGGAACCGGACTGATTGCATAATAGCATATTTGTTCAATAAAATTATATTGCAGCACAACAGAATATGACCAAGCAGATAGCTTTACTCATGAGAATAGCAGCATAGAAGCTTTCATCCACACAAGAGAATGTAAAAAAAGCTGGTCCATTTCTTTGGTACAAAGAAAGGGCATAATAGAAGGACTTAGCTCCGATCGGGTGGCCATGCTGTCGCTACATCCAAAGAAGAGAGAAATGAGAGTTCGATTATCTAGCTTCTAGTTTAGGTAATTATGCAATAAACTATGCACTAAGACATCGTTAAAGGAAAATGAAGTCCAAATCACAATAAAGTTGATGACAAATTACATGTTTCCCTTAAGTACAATTGGTTACCATTCTACATTGACCAGGGACCTTGACCACAAAGAGGTTTGAAATATGACACTAGGATAACTTTATTAATTCATTTCGGAAGTTAGGACATCCAATAATTAATTCCAAATAAAATATTATGTTTTAAATTATAATTTATTCTATTTTCTTATCATAAGTTAAACTTATCTAACTTTTTACCAAGTTCATATAGAAAAAGAATATATAAATCAAATTAATTTTATTGAATCTACCATCGAATATGTCTTAATAGTTTATTTATTGGTAGCATATACGTTATTATATTGTAACTATAATTTAGGATGGATGGAGTAAATAATGTTTGGGGGCTATTGCGTTCTTACCCCTAAGTCTAATTGCGATTTTACCCTCGTTTTTCTACACTTTATGATTTTACCCCTACTATTTGAATTTGAAGATGGAGTTTGCCCCTACTCCGTGAACATCATATAACGGTGTGAACTCAGCTAAAAAAAGACGTGTATACCCTTGCGAATATGCCCTTGTTTTGTTGAGAACTTTGTAATTTTACCCCTAGTACACATTAAGTGTTTGTCCATCATTTTGATAGTTTTGAAAATATATTTACCATTTTAAATTTGACACCATTACTCACAGTGAAATAACTTTAGTTTCATTGACAGAAATATTAGACACTACATGCAGGACCCACGTGTCATACTCTTCATCTCCTGCTTCCTTTCCATTTCAACCACGCGCCGTGAGCCTTCCAGAATACTCCCTCCGTCCCGCAAAGAGTGTCCCTTTGATCTTGTCCTAAGTCAAACTATCTTGTGTTTGACTGAGTTTATATAAAAATATATTAATGCTTTTGATGTCTAACAAGTTCCATGAGATTCTTTATAAAATATATTTTCATAGCATACATATTTGATGTGATAACCATTGATATTTTTAATTATAAAATTGGTCAAACTTCAAACAGTTTGACCGAGAAGAAGTCAAAATGGACACTCTTTGCGGGACGGAGGGAGTATCATTCAATCCGTGTTCAAATCCACCATTAGTGTAGTTTCCCTTAAACAATCAATTTCCTCACCAGCTTTTTACGAACATATAGATATCTCCTTCACCAAATCGTAGCCGGCATCATCGGCAATTTGATGCGTCGTGCTGCCCGATGGCCACAAGGCCGGTGCTCTGTCCTGCATCGATCTCCATGCACAGAACATTGCTAAGCAGCCAAGCAGGCCATCGATCTCCTGCGCCTCGCTCACTGACTACTTGCACACGCGGCTCCCGCTGCACGCACGCGGCGCCCCAGCCCCCAGCCGGCTGGCAACAGGGCCGTCCGCAAGCGCTGCCGCCACCGCCGCCTTGGTTGCTTGCCTACGCGGCACCGCCGCCGCGCCGCCCGTGCGGCGCCTGCCCGCCCGCCCATGGTGCCCGGCCACCTGGCAACTGTCAGCAATACCGATATACAAGAGCCAGTGGCGAAGCTAGATTAGAAATTACCCTGGTGCACACTCTATAGTATAGAAAGAAAATAGCAAAAATTACATGACAAAGTTGAGTCAACAAGCAGTAAATTTTCGTTTCACCCTGGTGCATGTGCACCAGGCTAAGCCAACGTGGCTTCGCCCCTGACAAGAGCAGGGGACTAATGGGTCAAGAGTGAGTTCAAGACCAAAGAAGCCCAACTCACGTTACAGTGACACCGTATGGGCCATATAGTGCTTGCATGCACAGACTGGGGCGAGGAAGCCCATGTATCGAATACTAATGCCGGTGAGCTGTGAGAGGGAGGGTAACTTGTAACCGAAACACTACTGTTCTTCTTCCAGCGCAAGAAGCTGCCCTCTCTTCTCTGCTTCCCTCTTCTGCCCCTCTTCGCTCTTCTTCCGGTTCTTCCAATTCCATCCAATCCAGTTATCCGTGGCTAACAATTGATATTCTCCCAAACATTTTGGTATTCTACCTGATGCAGCTGTGTCTGTTCCTGAGCTATCTTCTTGGCCGCAAGAACGACAGGTGATGCACTCCCTGATCAAACAGCACCTGACCAGGTCTAGACTTCGTATGAAGAAACAAGCTGATAAGGGTCGTTCTGAACGGGAATTTGATGTTGGTGATCAAGTGTTTCTTAAGCTCCAGCCTTATGTCCAATCATCTTTGGCGCCTCGGGCAAATCAAAAGCTGGCGTTTAAATATTTTGGCCCCTTTCCAGTGGTTGCTCGTGTGGGTGCAGTAGCTTACAAGCTGCAGTTGCCAGCTTATGCCGCTATCCACCCGGTCTTTCATGTGTCTCAATTGAAGAAAGCAGTGGGAGATCGTATTCAGGTTTCTCCATCTCTTCCTCCTGATGTGGATCTTCCAAGAGTCCCTGAATTGGTTCTGCAACGTCGTATGGGCACTAGGGGTTCTCGACAAGTCCAACAGGTATTGATCAAATGGTCTTCGTGGCCAGAATCTCTTGCTACTTGGGAGGATCTGGACAGCATCAAGCAGGCTTTTCCTTTTGCGCCGGCTTGGGGGCAAGCGGCTACGGAAGAAGGGGGGAATGTCAGCAATACCGATATACAAGAGCAGGGGACTAATGGGCCAAGAGTGAGTTCAAGACCAAAGAAGCCCAACTCGCGTTACAGTGACACCGTATGGGCCATATAGTGCTTGCATGCACAGACTGGGGCAAGGAAGCCCATGTATCGAATACTAATGCCGGTGAGCTGTGAGAGGGAGGGTAACTTGTAACAGAAACACTACTGTTCTTCTTCCAGCGCAAGAAGCTGCCCTCTCTTCTCTGCTTCCCTCTTCTGCCCCTCTTCGCTGTTCTTCCGGTTCTTCCAATTCCATCCAATCCAGTTATCCGTGGCTAACAGCAACCTGCGCCCGCACGCACGCGGAGGCGCCGCCGCCTTGGCCACCCGCCTGTGCGCGCACCAGCCTGCGCCGCTCGCCGCTCGGAAGAGAGACAAGAGTCAGAGAGAAGAGAGAGGCGCCGGCACGGGACTGGGGAGAGGAATGAGCGGATAAGGGGCATTCTTGTCCTTTCATTTCATTAGGAAGGGCTTTGCTATTTTTTATTATGTTTATTCCAAGAGAAACTAAAGTTCAAAGTGAGGGCAAACGGAGTCTTCGTATTTAAAAAGTAGAGGTAAAATCATAAAGTGGAGAAAAATGAGGGTAAAATCATAATTAGAGTCCGAAGTAGAGGTAAGAACGCAATAATCTCTTATTTCAAACCAAAAGGGAGTACACGGTGTTCCTTTGGTGGATGAAAATTTTTACGGGTATTAAATAAAGTCAGTTTACAAAACTACCTTCACAATCCATGGGCTAATTTATGAGACAAATTTAACAAGGCATTTGACCGTACGATTAGAGACCGGTTACTGTAGTATTATTGTAGTAAATCATAGATTAATTATGCTTATTAGATTTGCCGCGCAAAGTTACACTCATTTTTAAAAGGGTTTTGTATAAACTTCATTTAATACTCCATGCATGTAAGATTTTCTGGGTGAAAAAATTTTCAACCCCTAAAAAAAATATAGCCTTCAGTTGATTTCAAATCTATATCTTTTCAGTCAACAGGAGCTAAGTCCGTCGCTGACTCTGTTTCGATGAGCACGGACGATGTTCTCGCGCTCGTTAATGAGAAGCTAGCGGGCTCGCCGGGAAGGTTAGACCGAGCAGCCTTTGTGCCTTTTTGTGGAGCCAGGAAAAAGGCTGCCCGGAACGGCTGGTGCACGGTGCAGGCCAAGGCCTAACAGATCCCAAATTCCACTCCCAAATTTACTATGCAAAGAGAAGATTCTCCATCATATCAAAATGTCATAACATGCATAGAGTACTAAACGTAGATGAAATCAAAAACTAATTATACAGTTTTGTTGTGCTCTGCGAGACGAACATTTTGAGCCTAATTAATCAATTTTTGGATAATTTTTCACAAATACAAACGAAATGCTACAGTGGTGCAATGATTACGAAGTGACATTATACTCCCAAATTCACCCTACCAATTCTAACATCTAAACAAAACAAGGCCAAGCTGGTCAAGGGAGAAGCATTCTGGCATCCTCAGTTCCTGAAACTGGACTGGGACGGTCCCAGCAAACGAAAGTGCAATCCTGTCAGGTACAGAATGGGACGGTTCCAAAAGTCAGATCTCGTTAAACCGGAATTAATTTCAAAAATAACGTTAAACCGGAATGGATGGATGAGATGCATCGGCGGTTGTCCGGTGCTACATTTGGTGCTGAGCAACTTCAGCGAAGCCCCTACTCAAAAAGCCCCTGCTGGAGCCCTACTACTCTATGGAGGCACTACTTTAACCCCGCCGACCCCTTCTCCTACGGGTCTTGTAGAGAGCCTCTACTTTTTTGTTTGCTCTGTTTCTCGTCTCTATCCTTCCTCGCGCCAAGTAGAGCCATCTCTGCTGCCGCAGGCACAACATAACCGCCGTCGACTCGTCGAGCTCGCCCCATGCGCCACCACCACCGAGCTTCACTGCTCCTACCTACCCGAACCCCATGGCCCAGCTCTGCTACCCCCTGCGTGCCTCGAGCCCCGCCCACCACCGAGCTCCACTATGTTCAAGCTCCTCCGTTGCCCTGCCTGCCCCGAGCCACATCACCGAGCTCAAGCAGCACCATTGGCGGGGAGTCATACCGCTTGGAGCTCGCGCCACCGCGAGACTGAGCTCGGGCGGATCCGCCGCTACCACCCGGAGCTCGAGCTTCATCGCCGCCGTGCCGAGCTTGGGCGGATCTCTGTGGCCACCGTCCCGAGCTCGGGTGGATCCGCCGCCATCGCCCCGAGCTCCGGTAAATCTAGCGTCACCGCCTCGAGCAGGGCTCCACCCCGCAAGGAATTGCGCTGGGCGGGAGCAGAGGAGGCACCGGTGCTTGGCAGGAGAGGCGCCCTGGCGGGAGCGAAGGTGCTAGGCCGAGGGGCCATGGCCGGGCGGGAGGAGGTGCGGCCTGTAGGGGAGGGAAGCACGATGGCCGGCATGGGAGATGGGAGCGCGGTGGTCACCTGGCGGTGAGGAGGAGCGACATCGGCCACCTTGCGGGAGAGAGAAGAGGGTTGGGAAGAGGGGATCGCCGGGAGAGGAAGCGGTGGGAGGGAATAAAAATAAAGGAAAACAAAGCAAACTCAATGATAAATGGATCTCACGTGTCATAACTAGAGTAGGAGCTGAAGAGTAAGGTCTATTGTTGGAGCTGAACATAAAACCAGAGCCTAAAAAATTGAGGCCGGCCCCTACTAAAAAAACAGGGGCTATTGCTGGAGTCGCTCACGCACAGCTGTTAGTATATGATATTTAGTAGGCCCCACCAATAATCAATGAACTGTGAGTCCATATTTAATGCGCCGTGCATGGCTCATGCACGTCTTTTGTCTCGGAAAGGCAAGTCTAGAGTGAACTGATTAATACCGGAACAGGGAAACGAAAGTTGAGGGTCCTGTGTTTAAATCGATCAGCAAGGATGAGGAGACTAGTACAGTAGCTAAGCTAGTCCATCGCGCAGGTTGATTCGTACTGACGATTATTTGCTGGGCAGTGTCGTCGTTGATCACTTAACCACGTGAAATAATAAAGGGAAAAATTCGGCGTGAGCATTCTTGTAATTGTTGATGGAGACACATGTTAATCCTTGGAGCATGATGCTATTTGAAATGCTATTCTGGTGTGGATGGCAAGCAGCCAAGCACTGCACCTTTTTCTTCGAAAATGCAAGCAGGAGCCCCGCTACATCATATAAGGAGAGGAGCAAACAGAGGTCTTACAAGTGCGATATTACAGAAAATAAATGGACTCAAAAACTCTGATTGAACTACCATAGGGAAACTAGAGACCTCCTGGCGGGTGCTGGTCCTCTCCGCACGCCATCCTTCGTAGCTTGATCTCTTCCAAGCACTAGTGTACCTGGGACGGGAACGGGATAGATCAAGGCAGCGGGAGCAAGGTGAGTAATAATCCGGTGAAAAGGCGTCAAGGCATTGGGTAAAAAGTAAAAGCTGGTGGCCGTTTTCAGAACTAACCCAAAGGGGAAAGGAAGGCTGGTTGCCTTTTGTTCTGAGCTTGTTCATCGCCGCGGTCTTTTTCTTCTTGCTCGATCGTTGTGTTGTGCGCCCGTACGTCCGGTCAAAAGTCAAAACGTACGCATGCCATCCCCGTTTCCTGCTCTGAGCTGTCTCGTCTCGCGTGCACAGCCTATATGTTGCCCGGTCCCACATGTGGCATGTCACGTGCGCCGCAGCCACCTTCCAGTTCCTTCCAACTGCTCCGGCCGGCCGGAGCCAGAGCCCCGCGCGGCCGTCGATGTGGCAATGTATGGCTGCTCGCTGTAGGCGTGTCGATGTGTGTTGGGGACTTGACTTACTTGAGTCTTGAGGGAGAAGAAATGCCGGCCTGAAGCGTTCAGTAGTGGTTTGATAAATAAATTTGATAAACGTTCAGTAGTAGGGGGAAAAAATGAATCAATCTAGGTCTTTATTTTATAGGAAGGGGTCTTATTGATTAGCCGGAATGGAACAGAGAAGAATTTGAAAACTATATATCATCGTTAATTTATTTATTATTTACACGAAATATTGGCATCTGAGTTTTGAGTTTCTCTTTACCACCGGTGTACGTTCCTGAAAAGCAAAACGCATCTTTCTTGTCGAGACCGGCCTCGGCTGACAAAGGCTAAACCCCGCACCACCCCCATTCTCCTCCTCCTCGCCCAGCCTGCGCTGCTCCCCCTCACCAAAACCCCCCACGGCACCCATTTCGCCGTCGCCGCGCGGCGAGGCGTAGGGATCCAGGAGCCACCGTACCAGCTCCTCGATCGCGCGCGGCGAGCGAAGAATCTCGGGAGGGCCGGGGAGGAGGAGCGGGACGGCCGGCCTGCGTCTCTGGAGCGTGGTTCGGGCTTGCTTGGGGCGGGCACGGATCGAGGCCCTTCTCTCCCTCGGACGCCGCGTACCGCAAGCGCAACCAGGGGCTGCTCGTCGGCGGCTCGGCGCCCCGCTGGCCTAGCTGCACCATCCGTACCGAGGTTAGCGAACCTGCTGCCCCTCACTGTATTATGCTAGCTAGCGCTCGTGCGATGATGGATGGGGCGGCGGGTGGCGTCGATGCCGAGCATGCTTTGGGGGTTGGAGATGTAGTCGACGTACGGCATTATATTGCTGGAGTTTAGTTTGCTCGTATGTCCGAGATTGAGCTGTCGATCGATCGAGAAATGCATATCTTCGCGTTGGTCTGGTGCAACTGGCCTGGCCGGAATGAGGACTATGAATGCTGGAATCATCGCGTAAATTTGGTTGGTTAATCTCGGCCACCTTTGAACAGATCCTAGGTTCCTAGTGGGGCCGATCGAATTTCTTTTGGTTCTGAATTTCCGGGCTAGTGGTGAAATCTACTGAATCTCCGCATAGAATCCATGATGAATTTCCAACAACGACCAATTGACTTGCCCAATTAAGAGGATGAGGTTCCTACATACAAGACGCTGTAGAGACACCAATCTGTGTTTAATTTGTGCGTTTTGCGCATTTGTTTGCTTATGATGTCATGAAATTTTCACTGATCCGGGGGTGACATCTGAATCTGATATAAATACATGGAACATGTGGTTATATTATACTTACTGATCATTCACTTTTCAGCTTAACATATTTATTATTTCTTCTTATGAATTGTGTTAGAATTTTAAAGCATGAGACTATTTTCTTCATTATGTACTATATGTTGCATTAACTACATAGTGCTACATTTTTTAAGGTTAAAGTATCTCCCAAAACTCTACAGCAAGGATTGTCTTCACCACTACTGATCGAAGTGGTGCATTTGAATCCGAGACGAGATGGGGCTTCTGCTCCGTTTGCCTGCAGTCATCTTCATCATTCTTGCTGCCAGTATTGCTGCTTTTGCTGTTGCAGTAAACAAGATGCCTACTGTACATGAGTTTTATGAAAGCAACATTAAGGAATATCTCGAAGAAGCTGAATACATATTCACCTGGATTGGAGCAGTGTACTTTGTACTCCCAATGTATGTATATGCATGCCTCTTTATTTGCCTCCTCCTATGGTCCTCCTGAGATTCTAGTTATCTGATCTGTTTATTGAACATTTCTGGTTTGTTAAACCATAAAGTTTGCTTAGATCACAATAGTGCCAAAAAAACATAGGGGGATACATACTACTTTGCACTATTGTGATATTATTTTCTCTAATGTTTATTCATTTGTTTCTTAGGATCGCTTTCGCTCTCGAACAAGATTGGACTAGGATTTACTTTGACTGCTTCTATCCATTGACACTCTGGTTAGATGCCGTATATTCAGCTATTTTGGTGATTCAATTCATCACCTTTGTTGGTGAAATTGAAAAGACCACAGGAAGAATCGCGATTGAATATGGAGGTGTTCCCCTCCAGCTCTCCTCTGTGTTTGTTTATATAATGCTGAAGCAATCCAATGATCCCAATTTCGATCTTTATGTACCACATGCTCAGGTAATGTTTTATTGACTTTATTGGATCATTTAGTTTTGATCATGTTCATAAGATGTCTTGATAGATTTCACTAATTTTGTAGAAAAACAAATCCACGTACTCACCATGTCTTAAAACATAAGAGTTTCTTTCTTTGGTTGGTGTGAGCAAACACTTTCTTGCCAAATATGTATTGCAGGCTTTATTAGCTACAAAGTCAAAACACTGAGTATGGCATGTCAAACAATGTCATAACAAAGTAGTGACTTGCCACATGTGTGGTAGTCAAGCACATACTTGCCTAAAACATGTAGGCCGTGTTTAGTTCAATTTTAGCAAATACATTGGAAGCGAGTACTTACACATTTGTCCACGCATGACCAGTAATCAAAATTTTTTCACACATACAAACGAAAATGCTACAGTAGCGCAATGATTACAAAGTGACATCTTACTCCCAAATTCAACACCCAATTCTAACATCTAAACACCCCCGTAACTTGACTATAATTTGAGGTGTTGCAAAGTTAGGATCCAATACAGAAGGCCCCTAGTCCTATTATTCTATTGTTTGTCGTGTGTTTAGTGTAAACATGAGTGAAGTTAATGCTAGTATTTCTATCTCTGCCCCTAATTTACACTGTGAATAGAGGGAATACTAATTTAGTTTAGTTTGTATATTTGTAGGGAATGTCTTGTTTCATTCATGTATCGAATTGTCAATATTTATATTATCCTTAGGCATTGTTCCCATTGTATGTTGAACTAATTATGGTTTGCTTATTTTTGCATTAGAACATACTTGCTTTGGTATTCATGCTAGCCTTCGGATTTTCGACCCTTCTTCAACTCCAATTCAAATATGAAATCCCAGAAGGCTACGGTCAAGTTGCTTGGAATATCGCTTATCTTGGCATGTTTGTGCAAGTGATGCAGCCACTTAGTTCACTGTTCTTCCGTGTGGTAAGTCAAACTATTGTCTTATAGCCATGATCTTTTTGGGCTGATCGTTTAGTTTTGGGCAAGACATGACTCTGTTTTTAGTATGAAGGCAATTTTGAAGATGATGAGCCGACTACTAGGAACATAAAACTATGTGCTGCAGTTCTAAGAATGTCTACCCTGCTGTATGATTTATGGCTATGCACCTCCAAGGGATATTGGCATTCGTCCTATAGAAAACCATTTGCTGTAAGTATTTATTTAAATGACAATGAGATTCATCAAACTCCTTTTTCTTACAATACCGTTCATGTTTATTTTTTACTCAGGCAATGACACTTGTTAGCTTCTGCGTCAGCTGTGTACTAGTCGTATGTCGTTACATTGGTCCAGAGACACTGAAGGCGGGATTTGATGCTGTAGTGGCCTGTATCAAGAGAAGATTGACTGCTACCAAAGATAGCATTGTGAATGGATGCAACGACATACAAACTTCATGGGGACTCTTATGCACGTGGATGAAGGCGTGGGTGAAGGTTCAGAGGGCGAAGAAGGCCTTGGCGTCAGCCCGACGTAGGAACGCAGGTCTCTCTCTGGAGGAGCACTTCGGCGCACTGAGGGTATGAGTGTTCAGGATTTGAACACGTGGTGTGGAAGCAGAGTGGGCGTCGATACAATAAGATGTATGTTCGCGAAAAATTTTGATATGGTTTGGATCAGTGTATATATAGATACGCGTATAGGTAGCATATTTCCCCGGTCCTGTGGATAAGCAGACGTTGGATATGATTAGCATAAAAAATCATGCATGTCGGATTTTAAATTGGGGTCATTGTCTATATACAAGTATTGATAGTATATTTTGCTTAGCGCATTTTATCTTGATATAACTCATTTGTTTATTATACAGATTCGGTCATTGTTGTTTCCTTTACAATTTACTAGTGAAGACACGTTGAATTCTGTGAAAGAACAATTGCATCACAAACGATGAGACGGAACCACTGCGCAAAGGTTGATGCGCAGTCCATCCATTATCTTATACTCCATGAGCCGACACAACATGCCGGACTGTGTTGAACTGGAATAGGCCCGGACCGGATTTCAGCCTCATCCAGATGCTATCTATTCCCTCACAGGAAAGCTAACTGATAATATTGTTGTCCTAAAAAAGCACAGGAGCACAGGAAAGAGCAAGAATGACACCAGATTCACTACACATTAACTTATTCATGTGCAGTCAGAGCAACACACATGCTTGATGCTTGCAAGAACTCATTATTTTATAACAAGTTTACAGAATTGAGGCACAGACACAACATGACAATAGTTTGCGAGCTCAACAAGCTTCCAGAGGGGGCAAGGTTAACTCAAATGGATAAATCACTTGTCGAAGTAGCATCATGTCATCCTTCAAGGGGCCCTTTGAAAGAAGCATCACATGCATCATTTGAGCTTCTTAAACAGCTTGGGTGCTACCTGCAGATTGTTTAATAGAAAATAAGTTATTCTCTAGCTCAGCAGTGCTTTTCTACAGCTAATTTTAACAAATACATTGGAAGCGAGTACTTACACATTTGTCCACGCATGACCAGTAATCAAAATATTGCCCAGTGCAGTGTTTGTGTCCAGTATCATCATTCTCAACTCTCTTGACACATTTCTGAAAACAAACAGACACCCTTTACTGGATGAACAGTTGAAATATTATCATCCATATAACGAAACCACGAAGGCTAACACATATGAAGCTATTTTTTTTAAAAAAAGGACTAGTATGGGTCTGAGCACCATATTCAAGGAACTGCATCAGAGATCTATATGATTCTGAACCTGACAATCTTACAGCTCAAATTATCATTTGTGAAGTTAAAACCTAAAGAGACTGAAAACAGAACAACATAGAAATTCTTTATGGTATGGTCAACCTACAGCCTCAACATAGCAAAGGTTGAACAGCTAGTCAGAAGTTGATATTTAGAGCAGCCCATTGTTTCATACTTTCATCACTTTTGACTTGATCAGAAAACAACTAGTTGGCATGACTGCAGTTAATGGATTGGAAGCACAACTCTCAAAATGTCATTATGGTGTTATCAGAACAGGATAAGGGGAAATGTGATAAGAATATACATAATATTATAACACAGTAGAACTTGGCTCGGCTGGCACTTGCTGTTGCTGCCAAGAATAAGTCTAATATAAGCCAAACCAATGTGCAACATGCAAATTTTCTGGGAAAATAGGTTGGCTAAAACTCATGTTCACACAGGTGAATATTGCAAAATAGGTTGACCATGATTGCACAAGAAAAGGCATCATTGGCCCTGCCAGTAACAAGCCATGTCTAATCGGGCCAGGTATCCAAAGTGTGTTATTTGTTGAGAAAAGCTTCATGCTAATTCTTTTAGTGCAATATTTAACCTCAATGAGCTAACTTTGAAGTTTGCTGTAGGAACAGAAATACCAAAGTTCCAGACGTATTTACCAACTGAAGAATATGTTCAATAATAAATCATAAGTGAGCAAATTTTGTGCTTCCATATAAGAAGCTAAAAGAGAGCGCAGACCTCATACTCATAAAGTGATTTTACGCACTGTGGCTTGCATCGTTCCTCAAGATACTTCTTTTGATCAACAAGTTCCTCGTCCTCCCTGAGATAGAACAACATTAGAAAGCCATAAAATCTGAGACCAAAAAAAAGCGTGCGATTCACAACAATTTAGTTGCAGCCAAATAAATGGGCCCTTGTGATGTGAACAACACTTCAGCGTTTGCAATGTAGCAACGTGCTAAGTAAGCTGATTAACACTGTGATTTGTGAAACCCAGGATACCTGCAGAGCAATGCTGCCAGCAAACAGGATGCCTGCTGTAATCTTATATAGCTTAAAATTCAAGCTACAAGGCAAGCAAATCTCAGTTCTCAACTTAACAGCAGGATAATGGTAATAGAGAGCAGGGTGTGGGCTATACTAGCATTTTGGAGCCAGGTGGCCAGGAAAGATTACTATTTACCCTGCTGGTCCTCAGAAAATCATGGATCCCTTAGGTGGCACTATACAAGATCGAGCAACCTCCAAGAAGGAAACAACCAACAGGAATTTTAGTGTGGCATTGAACTGTTGATTATAAGAAAAGGGAGCCAAGAACACCTAAACATAAGGTGGTAATTAAGCTAGTGTGCAACAAACAGGCCCGCCTTCTTACATGAATTTACATGAGGGCATAGGTTATGAGCTGGAATGCCTACTGCAGATACTGCTTGATACCAGATAGTAGATAGATAACCAACATTGACCGGATAAACAACTTCCCTCGAGCACAGCTCTGGTTCACAAAGCCAAAGCTCCAGTCAAGCTGCCAGAACCCGCAGTAAGGAGCAAATCGAAAATTTAGCATCTAGCTACGCATCAATCTAACTCTAAGCCACCAAGGAGCAAGCTTTGTTCTTGCCCTCGCGTGACTGAAGCCGCAACAAATCAAACCGCACACCCGACTTGCGGAATTCCTAGGCGCAATCCACAGCTAGCTCGACCCAGCTCCAATCAGAAGGAGCGGCAAATCATACCCCGGAAGCGCGCACACTGTTAGCTGTCACTGTACAAGATCGAGCAGCCTCCAGGAGGAAATAGCCTACAAGAATTTTAGCATGGCATTGGACTGTTGAATGTTGATTAGAAGAAAAAGGAGCCAAGAACACCAAAGCCTAAGGTGGCAATGAAGCTAGTGTGTAATAATCCTCCAACTGTGATCAAACAGGACCATCTTCTTACATTAATTTGCATGAGAATTTGGGTCACTCATTTGCAATGCACTGCTATGGATACTATTTGCAGACAAGATAACCTACATTGGCCGGATAAACAGCTTCCCCTGGGCACAACCCCAGCTCACAAAGCCAAAGCTACAATCAAGCTGCCACAACCCACAGTTCATAGCAAATCAAAAAAAATTAGCATCTAGCTACGCATCAATCTCACTTTAAACCACCAAAGGAGCAAGCTTGTTCTCGCCCACGCGTTCTCCGTGACTGAAGCCGCGACTAATCGAACAACCGAACACCCCTCCCGCGGAATTCCGAGGCGCGAGACGCGGGGGTGCATCCCCAGCTAGCTTCAGCCCAGCTCCAGTCGGAAGGAACAGCAACGCGTACACCGGACCACGCGCACACTGGTAGCGAGATTCCGAAGCTACCGAAGAACAGACTGGGGAGAACGAGAATGCGCGGAAGGAAAGGGCACTCACATGGCGACTGATGGGGAGGGGAGATCCGGACGAGCTGGCCTTGCTCCGATGGGAACGAGATGCGGGGAGATCTGATCCGAGGGAGGATTAGGGTTGTGGGAGTGGCAAAATTTGGGGGAAGCCGGTGAAGAGAAGAGTAGACCACGAGGTTGACGACGCCGAGAGCGAGAGGATCCCGAACCGTTTCCCTTTGGACTGGATAGTGGGCCGTGAACTTTTGATCTTTAGGCCTGCCACACTTGTCGAGCTGGGCCTCATTTAACCTAGGCCCTTAGTCAACTGGATACCTCACGGGCCCAGTATTTTGGGACGCGTCAGTTTGGGGGACATGGGCCGGATATGAAAGGTTAACTAATTTTTGGACTTGCAAATTCTTTAGAAATTTAAACGTAAACATTTTTAAATCTTTTAATGGTTCTCGAACAACTAACTCAGACCTAGTCAGAGAGCATGGGTTGCGTGTACGTGCTCTAGAAATTTCCACAGAAATTTTTAATATGGACCATGGTCTCATTTCATACATGACTCTGAAGAGTTCGGAGAGTTTCCAAGCTAAGAGCCGATTAATCTCGCCTGACATGTTCACTAGCAAGGCTTTAAGCGTGATCCTGTGTATTAGATCAAGAATAAACAAAATAAAAACGATGTACTCATGTACCGTCTACAGATGTCTATGCGAAAAGGGTTATATAAAAAAATGAAAAAGAAAAATCCTCGTGCTCCATTCATCACCTTTCCTCGCCATCACCGTCACCATCAGCAGCTGCTGCATCTAATGAATGAACAGCTCTGATCTGTGATTCCATCCATGCCAATAATCCCCTTTTTCAGGTCTGCTCACATGGCATCATCATTGCCACGGTTGGGAGGACGACTTAAGCAGAGATCAGATCAGATCAGATCAGATCAGATCAATGAATGAAAGCCGGCCGGCGATCGATCAGACGAGAGAGATCGAGGAAGAACACGGCCCACCTTTCCGAGACCACGCCACACTGACGGGGTACACTGCACTCTACCGGAAATTATCAGCAGCCCAAATGCAAGATCGCATCCATCAGACCATGCATATGCATATGCAGTCTGGCAGCTGTTCTTCGCTGGTGTGACACCGTGCCCCTGCCTCATGAGTGATGAGTGATGAGTGATGGAGCGTCCTGGTTGCCATTTGATTAGCACACAGATCGCCGATTAAACAGTGTGATCTCCCGTACGCCATTGATCGCCAAGAAGGTCGATCCTGCTTTGAGTTTTAAACCGGAAAACTTTTGGAGCATGGGCATGGGGCTCATTAATCCCTACCATCAAGTGTGTATCAATGGTAAATGCAAATGTGATGAAAATACTAATCCAGGTTAGTATATAGTTTAATGCTGGATTCAAGTGGTATTGAAACTATTGCATGTTGACATGTTGTTTTCTAGTCTGGGAGAAAAGAAAAGGAAAGCGAGCGCCACCTGTTTAAAAGGCGGCCCAGGCGCGAAGAGGATCCAGCGAGGAAAGGGTTGGGCTGATGGGCCCGCGCCCCTGGATCGATCGGACGGGTCGGTTTGCTCCACGTGGCCCATCGGAAGGTCCACGCAGGCCCTTGCCTTTTGCCGTGTTGCGCCTTGCCAGGTAGGGATGCAAGTCCATATATTTTTGGGTCATTGGGTCGACCTAAAATTTAAAAAAATAAACTAGAATGACATGCTATATAAATAATTTAAAAAATAAAATGAACTAAAGTGGCTGACTAAAAAATTCATTGGGTACCCACTTGCATCTCGATTGCCAGGTATTGTTTATTCCCTTGCGTCCAATCTTTGTGCTTGGGTGATTGATTTCAAGGGCGAGTGAATCGTGATCCCCACTTCCTTGATTTCTCATTTTTTGTTTTGTTTCTCCATTTTTTTCACCATGGACCACTGGTTGCTTTAGTTGAAGGCATCAACCAAGATCGCAGCTGTGGATGTGTGGGCTGTGTATGATGATTTGCTTGCTGTTGCAACTTGCAGTGTCTTTAAACAAAACCAAATAAAAAAATTACTCCTGCACATTTTATCATTATGAACTTGCGCGTGTGTATTACTTACTATATAGTACAAATTGGTTTGTGTAAAGAGCTACCCTACAAGATTCCTCATGAAAACGGCTGCCTCCTCAGGTTGTAAATGTAGCCTGTTATAGCCTCCTCAGCTCTTTATGTATATGCAAGTCATCTTGAATCTTATATACATATTTAATCCTTTTCTCCCTTCCTTGGCCTTACCTAGTAAAGATTTATCTCTTGTAAAATAAATGAATCATATACTCACAATGCAGCAGGAGGCATCAAGAACACTTGTTATACAATCTTGAATCTTGATTTTTGTACATATATGTAAGTAGGGAACAACCTCGTCCTCGTGTCCTGTTCGGCTGGCTGGTGCTGGTTTTGCTGAGAGAAAAATACTACTGGCTTGTTGGTGGTGGATGGCTGGTGCTAATTTTTATAGAGAGAAAAACAGTGCTGGCTGGTGGCTGAACAAGCCATGCATATGCACATATAAATCATCACGGGTGATTTTTTTTTCTTTAACGAGCTGTAGGCTTTCTAGCATAAAAAAGTACAACATGTCTGATCACATATGCAGATCAGTAATGTATAGGCATCTAATCAGCTTGCACCACGTGTAACCTAAGTAATTGTTGTGGAATTTTTATTTTTTGAAAGAGATTGTGGAATTTTTATAGACTGTTATGAAAAACTCCATCTCGACTTCTATGGAAAGAAGCGCACGATAATTTTTTACATGGAAAAGAAAACGTGCATATGCACTAATAAATAAATAAGCGAAGACAATATGGGCTTCATTGCCATTTTTTCTGTCAGAAGACTGGAGTGGACTTGAGAATTTTCATTTCTAGAATATTTTTTTCTTTTTTATTTTCTCCCACACCGGCACACCCGATGCGCGTATAAAACCCCTTGGCTCTTCTCACTTGGGCACCGCAGCCACCGCTTCCCCTGCTTCACAGCTCCTTTCGCGTTTCTCCGTGGGAGGGAGGGAGACACGGCTCTGCGACCGGGAGCAGCGGCGGATTCTCCTAGATCTCCGGGTAAGAGAGAAAGAAATGAGAAGAGATTGAAGAAATTCTTTCCGAATCTTTTTCTCTATTGCGATTTTCTTGGTGACGAATTTAGTCTGTTAGTCTGACAACCGCCGCTCCTCCCGTTCTTGGGCACACCGTAGATCCGATTTGTTCCTGCGACATTCCGATTCCTTGGCCCGGTTGCCGGTTAGTTATCTGCATATACTGCGGCCAAGCAGTTCTTGATGAGGGATAGGAAACGCGATTGACAATTTAGCCATCTTGGTTCGGAAAGATAACCGGCCATTACTTGATTTGCTGAACAATGCGTTTGATTTTTTTACTGATTCACGATTAATAGATTGTTATTGCTCGATTATGGTATTTAATTGGTTCCGGCATTATAGTATTTATTTAATGCAGTTACTGTACTGCTTCTGTAGATTAATCTAAAATCCTAGTGTCCAATAGATTAGATCTTTTTGTTAAATTAGAGAACAGAGGTATCTCTCAATGGATAGTCATGGATAGTATGTTTATTCTGCTTTCTTTGCTGAAAATACAGTAACTTGTTAATACCAAAACTTTCTGGTGTTTTCTTTGACTTTGTTATGCTATGGCTGATTTTTGACCTTTGTCTCTTCCTTGTGTTTAGAATCTGTAGCAAATGGCTGACGGCGAAGAAATCCAGCCGCTTGTGTGTGACAATGGGACCGGCATGGTCAAGGTTTGTCGAGCTCATTAATATTTCTTCAGAATAAGTAGCCTTGTTTTTGTGATCTGACCATATGGATCCTCGCAAACTGTTGGCAGGCTGGTTTTGCTGGTGATGATGCACCAAGGGCTGTTTTCCCAAGTATTGTTGGGCGTCCCCGTCACACTGGTGTGATGGTTGGCATGGGGCAGAAGGATGCGTATGTTGGTGATGAGGCCCAGTCCAAGAGGGGTATCCTGACCTTGAAGTACCCGATCGAGCATGGTATTGTTAGCAACTGGGATGATATGGAGAAGATCTGGCACCACACCTTCTATAATGAACTACGTGTTGCACCTGAGGAGCACCCTGTGCTGCTGACTGAAGCCCCACTCAACCCCAAGGCTAACAGGGAGAAGATGACCCAGATCATGTTTGAGACCTTCAATGTTCCTGCCATGTATGTCGCCATCCAGGCTGTGCTTTCCTTGTATGCCAGTGGACGGACAACTGGTAATAGTTCATTCACTTCGTGACCAAATTTCATTAGGAGTTCCAGTTTTTTCCATCTTAGTTATGGATTGTTCTTCTTCTTTCAGGTATTGTTTTGGACTCTGGTGATGGTGTCAGCCACACTGTGCCAATCTATGAAGGTTATGCCCTTCCTCATGCCATCCTGCGTCTTGACCTTGCTGGGCGTGATCTGACTGACAGCCTGATGAAGATCCTCACCGAGAGAGGTTACTCTTTCACCACCACCGCTGAACGGGAAATCGTAAGGGACATCAAGGAAAAACTCGCGTATGTGGCTCTTGACTATGAGCAGGAGCTGGAGAATGCGAAGACCAGCTCATCTGTGGAGAAAAGCTACGAGCTGCCTGATGGTCAGGTGATCACCATTGGGGCAGAGAGGTTTAGATGCCCTGAGGTCCTCTTCCAGCCTTCCATCATTGGTATGGAAGCTCCTGGCATCCATGAGACCACCTACAACTCCATTATGAAGTGTGATGTGGATATTAGGAAGGACTTGTATGGTAACATTGTGCTCAGCGGTGGCACGACCATGTTCCCTGGTATCGCAGACCGTATGAGCAAGGAGATCACTGCCCTTGCACCGAGCAGCATGAAAATTAAGGTGGTGGCACCACCTGAAAGGAAATACAGTGTCTGGATAGGAGGGTCCATCCTTGCCTCACTTAGCACCTTCCAACAGGTTAAACTCACACCTTTCACATTCCAGTTGCTACGGCAAATATTGCAACTTTTCATTAGATTCAGTATGTTCTTCACATTAAAAAAATGCCACAATTTATGCTACAGATGTGGATCTCAAAGGCGGAGTACGATGAGTCGGGGCCAGCAATTGTTCACCGGAAGTGCTTCTAAGCTCAAGGGACCTCTTCCTCTTCATTCTCTGTATCTGTTCCTTTCCCTCGAGTCTGTTTCATGTAAGCTACTGTGTTTGAGATTGCTAGCCTTTGAGCAGGCAGTGTTGTTGGATTTTTTATTTTGTGGCTCGCTACAATGCATGCATTGCCCTGGCTCCTTTCCATGCCAGGTTTGTTGCTAGTGATGAAAACCACAACAAAAAAAAGGTTGGAAGTTATCAAAGTACCTAGGATCATCTATTTTAACTGTACTTGCGCGAGTCATATTATTGGTTCTCTTTGTACATCCACCTCTGAGATATGCAATTTGTTTGATTGATTCCTATTTGTGCCAATGGTTTCTTTGTGCTGGTTGCAACATTGTCATCTTATAAGTTCATGTATGGTAACTTCCCTGTCCCTGGGATTACTTTTGGCTGCCATTCTATTCCTGGCGATGCAGAACGGTGGATGGTTGTTGCCCTGATGACCGAATGCCTATCATCACAGCAATGCTGTTGTTGGTTATACTGTATTATCGTTCTTTGGGGTATCCTCCTTTTTTTTTGCCATGGCCAATGTAAGATTGCTGAATATCCTGTGCTGGATAGTTCCTACCAGTATTGTTACTCTTTGGGGTATCCTTTTGCTTTCCATGGTCAATGCAAGATTGCTGAATATCCTGTGCTGCATATTTCTTACCATGGTACGGTAAAAGGTATTACCATTTGTGAGCGCATGGATTCAGGAACATGGGTTGTCCGGAGTGTGTGAGCGCCTAACATGTGCTGCCGCCGTGCCGCCTAACACGCATACCAGACTACTGCTTGCAACTTATTACTGTACCCACAAATTGGTTATGCTCCAAATGACACATTTTAGCTTTCGGTTACATGTGAGCATGGTGCTCTGTTCTTGCTTCTTCTGCTGCTCTTCCAGTTCCAGCTGCCTTGAGGCCGTAGGTTATGGAGCGGCTATCCACTTATACTCTGATAGCAATGGCTTTTTGCACCGGTAAACGAAACGCTCATCATTTTTTCACCCACTCTTTTAGGTTTATTTACCTGGTGAAAATCGTGTAGATAGGCGTCAAAAATCCCCTTTTTGTTCCTTTGACAAATTAGCCCATAATCCTCACCGAGGAAAAAGAGAGTAAAGTGCGTTACAGGTCTTTAAACTTGTTCCAGCATTATCATTTGGCTCCATAACCTTATAAATTACACCCACAGGTTCTTATTAGCTTGCTGGTTTTATTAGTTGAAATCTCTTGTCAGAAACGTCATCTATTTCTGATAGGAGGTAGTATCAATTTGCAGATCTATATCTTCAATGTGGCACAGCCGGGTAAACTTTATCTTGCATAGCAAAAGGTAGATTCCAAGTTATTAGGAAGGCACAAAACTAAAGTGGTAGCTAAAATGCGTGTTCGATGGCTGCCAGCCAAGGACAGATTCGGTTCTGCAGGAGATTGACGAACAGACCAGACTGTGGACGCTCGCCGGGGCTAGAGAGTTGGGTAGTCTAGTAGGGTAGGCTGCTTGAGTGGAGTTCCTTACTTTAGTGGGCGCGTATGTGTCAAAAAACTAACCACAGCCGTGGAATCGGCATGTAACCGAACATGATTTTCTTCCTATAAATGCAAAGACGCGCAGCTCTCCTGCGTGTTCGAGAAAAAAAATGGTAGCTAAAAGATGGTATATGGCGTTAATTTCATCCATCAAGCCTATATGTTGTTGTGCCAAAAATTGAGCCCACCATGCTCGGCCCAGCTTAACGGCCTAGAGAAGGAAAGAGAGAGATGATGGCTTGGGAATTCAGCCCAGCCAGACCCTAGGAGGCAACCATGGCTTGATTTGTTGCCTCTCCTAGCTGGTCCCCAAGATAAGGAAAAGTTCACGTTTTCGTGGAGCTTGGCTTGCGTGGAGTGTGAGCGGGCGAAATTTAGAGCTTGGCTTTCGTGGAGTGTGAGCGGGCGAAATTTGGAGCTTGGCTTGCGTGGAGTGTAAGTGGGCAAAATTGGTTGGCGTGGTGTGCGGGCAGGCGAAAATTGGTGGGCGCTCGCACACAGGTTATGCCCCTGTTTTAGGTCACCAACTGCCCATATATCCTTAGTGTCGCCCCTCGCATTCACTCAATCGTCATTTTCGCCACCGCCTAGGTGAACCTCTCATCTCTTCTTCCTCCTTTATAATATCATTATCGAACCCTTGCAGGCCCTAACACCTCTTTTATCGTGTTTGATGTTATGCAGTGGAGATTTTTAGAGTAATCCATACATGCAGGCAAGTGATTTCCCCCTTTTGATCTATTTTCCCATGATTTCTTTATAGTTTAATCCTAAATTCTATTAATAGTCATTGAATCTCTCACTTTTGTCATCTCAAATGTGCAGCGCGTGATTTGATCTGAGTTGTTTGAAGGTAAAAATGGGTTAGTTTTTGTTTTGCCTTAGATTTTGATATATGCTGCTTTATTGTCATCTTCACAAGATTTGAATGGTTAAAATTAGTTATTTCTTGTGCAGATTGCAGATCTGCCACTCCTTCCTTCTACTCGATCTATCCATTGATTGGCTTCCTACTACTCCTATAATGGTAAAAGGAAATGCATAAACTCCTCTTCCTTGTTATTTTTGAGGTTGTGCTTTGTATAAGGCTATGCTTTCTAGATGCTATTTATTTATGTGGCAAAAATTATATTTATCTATAAATTTGAGCATACTTGTCTATGCTAAAGGTATTTTCTATCAATACAAGCATTTATCTATATTAATGGTGGCTTTTCTATAAAATGATGCTTACTCTAAGGTTTTGTCCATGCTTTTATTTCCATTAATCCCATCACTTGTTAATGTTGATGGTCTTGTCTTCGTATTTATATTAGTCCGGCGTTGCTCTAGCCAATGTGATGTATTACACTATTACGCATTTTGCTTGAGTAGCATTAGATTTTTGTTTGGATATAAGGGAGTACTAGTAGCATTGGAATAGATCAATGTTTACGCCCTCAGGTCAAGTGTTATGGATGAGGAACGTCAAAAGAAATTTATAACTGGAACCATGTAGGAGTGGGTAAACATGCTTGCCATGAGAAGAGGTTTTTTCAGCTACACAACAGTAATTGTGGGTCCCACAATAAACAATAACCCCACCGCCGCGCCACACACCTATGCCCAACCGCTCTCCAGCCCATCTCGGTTTCTGACACTCGGTCCCCACTCAACTTGGGCCCCATATGTCAGTCAAAGCAGCCAGGAAGCACGCAGGTGCTGGTGCACCGCACAGCGCGTCGCTTTCAGTTCATGTTCCAGCCTTCTGGTTTAGTTTAATCGTTTTCCTAGTCCTCCTCTCCTCGTCTTCTTCCTGGCTGCCAAACCCCAAGAACACCCTGCCAATCCGAGGAGTGAGTGAGGGAGGCAGGACAGGGAGGCGCGCGACTGGCGTGGAAGCGGCAATCCTACGGCGCCGCCGCGGTTCCTCTCCTCGCCGGCTCCCTAACTTGAGCCCGTGCCGCCGTTGCCTTTATTTCCTGACCTGGAGGCTGGAGTGTTTCTGTTTAGCCGCCGTCCTTTTCTGCCGTGGCGTTTTGGCCAGTCCGCCAATGTGCTGTTCCTGGTGAAGGGATTCGTGGATGGAGTAGGCCTTGTGGGCGGTTCTTGCTCCGTTGGTAGCCTGTTTGATTGTAGGACCTGCGTCGGTGGTGGTTTGTTTCTTGTCGCCTTTTTTGGGAAATCGATAGGTAATGAAATTCGTTCTGCACCTTTGACTGAAGGTTCTCAAAATCTGGTTCTTTTGGGTTCAGAATAAGAATATATCAGTATGGGATATCTTGGGGATAGGCGAAGAAATGGTGTATGATAGTAGCTCTTGAATTTTGCCCTGTTTATTGGTGCGGATATATCCTCTTACCCAATCATGCTTGAATGTTAGTTATGTGAAATTTGGTGCTTGCTTTCATCACTCATATATCTTACAATTATAAGATACAGATAGCTCTTTGCAAAAGAATCCATGTCTAGGGCGAGTGCAAATGCAATTACCTTCATGTTGTCCTATGGATGGCTACCCATTTAGGCATCCAGTTCAAGTTTGTTATTAGTGAACCCATTGCTGAAGCATGTTGCTACCACACTAGCTATCAAAATAACACCTTTCAAGAGTCCGTGAACAAATGATTTAATTGTATTAAGTCAACACAAGTGATTTGGCATTAGATTGATTTTTCCCTATGTATTAGTATGGAAGTGTCCACTTATCCCAATCCACCGAATGTGTTCCATGTGAATTCGAGGGTGAGGAACAGAGCAGTACCCCTGCATATTCTTCTTTAGACAACTAACTACCCACTTGCCACTTTAGCAGTGAGTTCCAGTTTGCTGCCAGTAAACCTACTGCTGAAGCATGACAAAGGCTACCAAATTTTCTAGCTTTGGCTACTAATATCTGCCATGACACTAATAATTTATATAACATTCCAGCAACCTAAGTAAAATGGCTCTATGGAAGTTTGATTATAGATATGATTACTTTCCTCTATGCATTCCCTGCAACATTTCCTTTTTCATGTTGCTGCACTTGTTTTGTTATTTTAGCAATTAGTTACTACCCCATTAATTCTGTGACTACAAATTTATGATATCATCAATGCCATCAGGAAGATTTTTGGGCCGAATGGTCTCATTTGTATACCATTGTACAATCTAGAACAATACAGTAGTTAATTGTGTCCTCAAATTCTACATTTTCCTTTGATCTTAGGTGATCTTGATAAAAATTTGAACTCTGCCTGTGCTGTGTGGTTTCACACTTAAAACATATGAAATATGCATGAAATGGATTTTAATACTTCATCTCAAATTGCTTTCCAGGTGATAGCATGATATTGCTGTGAAGTGTGGCACTTTCTGAACCCTTATATGGTGTTAACAAGAAGTCTAAGTTTCCGGGTGATCCTTCTGAGCAAATGGCAGGCAACAACCTACCCCCTGGAAGCATGATGCAAGGTGCTCCTTATGGAAGTTTAGACTTCCATGGCAACCCTATGCAAGCCCCTGCTCCAAACTCAGGAAACCAGATCTTCAGCAACTCTCAGATGCCGGGGACTTTCACAATGACTATGAACAGGGCTCCAGAGCTTGATGACTTTCCTGGATTTCAGGTCCAAGAACACAACCATGACCACAGTCATCACTCAAAGAACTGCATGAGTGATGACGAGGAACATGATATGACTGAAGATGCTACCGGTACCCCAAGTGACAAAGCCAGGAAGGGCTCTGTATGGCATCGGATGAAGTGGACAGATTCAATGGTAAAGCTTTTGATTACAGCAGTGTCTTACTCTGGAGATGACCATGGTGCTGATTCAAGTGGTGGCAGGAGGAACTTTACAATGATGCAGAAAGAAGAAGGGAAAGAGGAAGGACACATAAAAGGTGATGGGAGAGAGAGACTGCCATGTGTCACCACAACAGTGCGAGGATAAGTTCAATGACCTTAACAAGAGATACAAAAGGCTGACAGACATCCTTGGTAGCGGTACTACTTGCAATGTTGTGGCAAATCCAGCACTTCTTGATAGCATGAACCATCTCTCTGATAAGATGAAAGATGATGCAAAGAAGATACTTAGCTCAAAGCACCTGTTCTATCAGGAGATGTGTTCCTACCATAACAACGATCGTGAGAATTTGCCTGAAGATCATGCACTTCAGCATTCACTGCTGCTTGCTCTTGGATGTAAAGAGGATCATGATCCTCGGAGGGATGCAAATCGTGATGTTGATGAAGATGACCAAAACCCGGATTCTGATTATAAGCAGAATGATGAAGAGCGAGATCCTGGTGATACAAACATGCACAAAAGGGCGCGCCATGGTGATGTGGCTTTAGTCACCTTAAGCTCTCATGAAGGTAGTCAAAGATCTGAACGCCATGGCATCACAGTTGAGATCAATAAGGTTTTCCCAGATGGAACGGACTTGGCTTTGTTGCAAAAGGATTTGGCTTCACAAACAACAGAGATCCAGAAACGCTGCTTGCAGATTGAAGAAAAGAATCTTGAACTCTCAAAGCAACGTTTTAAGTGGGAGCGGTTCAGGAAGAAGAAGGATAGGGAGATAGAAAGAATGGCATTGGAGAATCAACATATGATGATTGAGAATAAACGGTTGGAACTTGAGCTAAGACATAAGGAACTAGAGTTAGAGCTTAAGCAAAAAGGACAGGCAGATCATGCATGAGCTTTGGTTGATCAATGCTTCAATTCTGAAGATTTTAAACTAGTAAGTGACATCTCAAACTAAGAAAATTTCATCATCTTGAGAAACTTCTCTTTGGTGTTTTTCCCTTGTAAAAGTGTTAAGTTGCTACTGCTGCTAGATATGGAACTCATGTAGTGGTTTTGTAAAACAAGTCTTGTATTTTATATAGTAATAATAAGCTTGGTTATCCCTGAGATGTAGGATTTGCATATAAGAAAAGTGTTGGTTTGTTCATCAACTTGCAAGTGGCTACATTTATTGTATCTAGCTAATTGAATTCAGTCATATCTATATCTGTTCAAGGGATACATAATTGGGGAATAACAGAGTGGTTACATGTAAAAGGGGAAGAGTTCGCCATTAAATATGATGCTACCCTGATTCCACAATGCTTGTGGTCATTGTACCGGCTGGTTATTTGGATTATCGAGCATCCTAGCCACTTTTAGAAACTTCCATTTTGCTATCATTTAATCTTACATTGGAAACTCTATAGTTCCCTGTGATATGCTCGAGCGCTTGTAGACATGAGAGTGGGTGCCATCTTTTGTCATGTTGCCTAGGAATTACGTATCTATTGCCTTCCAGCATGTATGTGGAACGAATAATGTTCGGTTCATCTATTTGTGTTTCTATGAATTATGGGTTAAAAATCCTTGAGAACGTTCCCTCAAAAAAAAATCTTGAGAACTAGCACATGATCTTCATTTGCTTGGCAGAAAGGTTAGGTTATTGATGCATGTTTTAGTCTGAAGCCCAAGATATGATCTAGGTGTAAGTGTAGCACTATAATTGACATGGTTAGTGATTAGTTAATTCGAAGCTTATTATTGAAGGTACCTTTGTGTGGAAATGATTGATTTGCTGCTTATTGTTTAGTTTAACCTGCGGCGCTGGTTATGTTTGCTCATTCCGTGTTTGTTGTTTCAGGTCGCCATTGGCTTTTGATTCAGAATGGAGTTGTGCTTCTGGAGGTGGGAAAGGTGTCGGATTAGAGTAGGCTCTGCCAATCATTTCTGTGCATATGACTTGGTTCTGGGTGCTGTACTGGTTGGGCCTCCTACTTATAGCATTCCCTCTTGGGCAGTAGCAGTATTGAGCTTGATGTGCTCTGTAAGGCTGTAACTTAAAGTATCTTATGGTTGTGTAACATTAGGAGGAATAATTCCTTCTATGGCATTGCAATTTGCTGGTTTTCCTTATTTGGCACTGCAAAAGTTCTTTTAGACCAAAGTCCTCTTTGCTCCAGCTTTTATTAAGAGATCAAGTGAAGTCGATAGGTGATAAGTTCGTATCTGCATGGCCATGATCTACTTAAACAATTACCGCAGCTACAAGTTGACGTTGGAGAAGTTTTTTTTTCATCAGAAATAAAATTGATATTCATATTTGTAAACCATAAAGCTTAATACTATAATACACAATGCTATCACATATTCACTTGTCTCGTAAAACTGCTAGCATGCGTAGGTGTTGATCTCATACACACAGTGCTATCACCCATTTGTTAAATCTGTTTAGGCAGTGCCTTTCTTAATTATTGTGCCTGGCCGAGAGAAGGGACAATAACACAATTCGAGGTGCTTAGGCACACAAGTGCTCAAGGGAATGAAGAGAATATTTTTCTTTGCTATTAAGCGAGCAATTGCATAGAAATTATTATATCAAGTACAAATGACTGTTCAACCATCTGGTTTGTTACCATCTAAAAAAATAAATTGATTATTGTGCGTTGCTCTCAGGTATACACGTCGTATACCTGCACGCGTGCATCGTCTCAGTTGCAGCCGTGCATGCATGCGTCCAACAAGGATGATATTTGTGTGCAATAACTCCAACTTCTTTTTTTCACCACGGGCAAATCCAAATTTTATTTCAATGAGAGGCAACGAAATTATAGCAAAGTTCTCTCTCCTAAGTCCTAAAGAGTTAACAAGTTTATTAGTACTTCCCCATTCCAAATTATAATCCTTTTCAGACTGTCTAGACACATATTTTTTTTCTATGCATCTAAGTCGATACGTAATTTATTTGAAACGGTGAGAATACTGTCTAGATATGAGTGCTATATATACAGTAACACAGAGGGTAGCCCCCATGCTAGCTACAACAAACCAGGAAATGACACCCACAAGCAGATAATTCTTCCAGCTTACAGCAAGGAACCAAACAAATCAGGCTACATAATTCCAACTTTTGATGAACTGATAATAGCTATATGCAGATTGTGTGAGTGCAAAGCCTGCCCCTCCGATCTGATCGAATACATATAAAGTTCCAAATTCAGGCGAACTGATGGTGCTATATAAAATATGCAGATTATTGCTTCGTGGAAAGACGATTCATTTTCTTGTTCTGTTGTATTCCGCGTGTGAATGCATATATTATTTTACCCGTAAAAAATGAATATATTATCTGCAGGGAAATCAGAGGGAGTGTGACGCGCCTGCCTGTCTCAGGAGGAGTTAAACTGATTAAGACTTCTCTAAGAAAGGGTTCTGATCGAATTTCTGATATTCTTCGCTGGTGGTCCTAGTGCGCAATACTATATAGCATAGTGTGTCGACTAAAAAAAAATAGAGCATGAAGAGTTCTGTCGCGTGCATTTTGACCGTGTCGTTGTAATCAATCAATTTTCCTTTCGTGAGCAGCTATCTTCTGTGTATTATTCGAAAAAATATTGTTCTTTTAGAAAAAGCTACATATATTTATGTTTCCAGTAAATACTTGGCCGGCCCATGGGGCATATGCCCTCACTCGGATATTTAAAACAAAGGTAATTAAAAATGTTTCATCATTTACAAATTTCAAAAATTTAAGAATTTTTGATATATGCCCCCTCTCAAGTTTTCTTCTGGGTCCGCCCCCGTTGCTGAGAGCCCAATTCTAAGCATAATAATTAGCTAAGCTAGCGGGTTGACCAAGATCAATATGCATGGATTGAACAAAGCAAGCTAGACAGGTAGCATCACTACAACAAATGATACATATATCATTGGTTTCAAAGTATCATCACTATCGGGATAGTATATGCAAGCAGACAGAGTGTCTTGTTGCATATGCTAGCTAGGGCTGTCGATCGACGCCAAACATCGACCTCTCATCGCTTCGAAAACTAGCTAGTACTTCTCAAGTATCACGAACACTAGCTAGTACTGCTCAAGTATTGATGGTTACTATGCCACCCACCCACCCCAAAAAAAAGCTCATTGTCAAATGTGAATAAACAGTAGTTAACGAGCGAGCTATCATTTAACTAAAACATTATTTTCTAATTAACTTGTTGAATGGAGTAGGAACATTAATTAATATTTTTCAGAAATTTAGTACACTTTTCTATAGCTCAACCTTTTGTTGTATTTTTCCTTCTATTATAATCTAGTTTTTTATTTGTTTGTGTCTCTGGTTCAAAAAATTATACTTTGGTAGCCGCTCAAACCTTTGTAAATACTATATGTTTCATGTACTAAAGTCCGGTCAACCCGCCAATGGTTATCGTAGTTTTTCAAAACACCATACAGTGCAATATCTAAAGATGAAATTGTATATAGTCACATTATAACTATGTATAATTATTTTTATACCTTACAGAATGCTTTAGTGGGATTATGTTCCAAACACTGTAGGAAATATTTATGATAGTTTAAGCATGTTTATTGATGACTGTTTAAACATAAGCTCGTGACTTGTTGGCCTCCCTCAATGTTAAATCCTGGCTCCGCCACTATATCTAACGTACACACACAAGTACTACTCTAGATAACCTTGACAAAACAAGCAAAACGGAAAATCTTCTTTGCTAGGGAACCCTTTCAAGCATTGATTGGTGTAGCCACATTGCAAATGTAAGTGCTTTTTTAGAACACTCATTGTTATAGTTATGTTTCATGTAGCAATGATTCTAGAGTACTTATTGTTTCATATCCACATTCCACCTGCCAAGGATTCTCTAGCATTGATTATTAGTAGAGAATTTGTTGCCAACATATAGAGCGTTGAAATACTTCTTAATATAGGAGGGTACTATGAAACAAAATTATGTGAAAACATATACGTGACATGCACAGATAGGTGCCTAAGCATTGATTAGGCCATTTAACATCCACAAAGCAAGCAATACTCTTCGTGCATAAAAGGCCAAGGCCCTTGTGCCGAGAAGGTCACTTGCAAGGGAGAAACAAGAAAGCGAAACAAGCCATGAGAAGGAGCTCGCTCCTCACCACAATATTCTTACTAGTCATTGCCATTGTCTTTTGTTGTGGCATTGGAGGTGTGAATGGCAATGTAGACACTGTAGTTGACTCATGTAACGCAATCCGTAAATTCATGGACTTTGACTTCTGTGTGTCTCGGCTACGGTCAGTGCCGGGGTCTGCATTAGCTGATAGGCACAACCATTTCCTCATGGCCACAGACTTGCATTGGCCATTGTGAGTGGGGCCTTGGCATGGGACACTGCTGCAAGGATGGCTCATGAAGCGAGTGACCCGATCGCGCGTGATGCGCTGGAGACGTGTGGGTACTTGTACTGGGCAGCGGCGATGCCTGCATTGCGAATGTATCGTGGGTATGCAACTATGGAGAACTATTTGGCTGCAGGGTCTCTGACATGGCTCGTGGATCAGGTTGGGACTGGGTGTGATGCGGTACTCAAGGGTGAGGGTGAAGCAATGAGCAAGATGGCTGCGGCCAACCATGAGTTCATCATGTTTTCCACCATGACTGACTTGATTCTCGATAGCTAATACCTAACCGGCAGCAGGCCCTGCCTTTGCGTAAAGAATGCCCGCACATTGTATTGATTAGCATGGTTTCGTATGTTATGGCTCAAATTTAAATAGTATATCAATAATGTATAAATTGTGTTCTTTTTCATCATACATGAATATTTTTCTCGAAAGACGCAGGAGAGCTGCGCTTCATTATATTAAGAAGATGAAAAAGGAAATAGATCCCTCATAATACAAAACACCGACTCCACACAACACACCCGCACAAAAACTGTAAACTTATCCAAAAATTAATTAATTAGGCTTAAAATGTTCGTAGAGTACAACAAAACTGTAAAATTAGTTTTTGATTTCATCTGCATTTAGTACTCCATACATGTTATGACATTTTGATGTGACGAGGAATCTTCTTTTTGCATAGTGAATTTGGGAGTTGCTGTTTAGAACTAAACAAGGCCATAAACATATTTACTAATACCAAGACAAATTAATTGATAATTAGTGAACCCTGATTATTGCGTCAATATTACACATATAAGTGATTCGGAGTATAGATTATTATATTGTCGCCATGTTGCACGTATCTGTACAACAATCCTTATCGAGCATTGATGGTTGCGGCCACAAACATTAGTTCTTTTTGGGGAAATCATTGTTATAATGTTACAATTGTGTTGCATGTAAGAATGATTCTGGAGCACTGATTGTTGCAGCCATGTTATCAAGCATTGATTGTTAGTAGATGATTTACCTCCAGCATGTATCATTGAAAGATTTCTCAGTATTGTTGCTACTATCAATGTGTCAGAAGCACGCAACATATTGCTGCAGCCGTATTGCGCACAGCAAATTCTCAAGCATTAATTGTTGGTCTCCACAAATCCAACAAAGCTTTTCAAGTATTTAGGCCATGGAGACAATGATGGCATGCATGCATAACCCGGACAAATCAAGCAATACATACGCTTGGTGCATACTCCAACACATTGCGAGACCTTCTTCACCGATATCAATGCAAAACAAATATAAATTAAAAAGCGAAATCTACTTGACCGATACTCCCTCCGTTCTGAAAAAACTGATGTTTAGGACAGCGACACGGTCTCCAAAACACAACTTTGACCTCTTATTATTATAAAAATATTTATCGAAGAGTAATATATGTATACTTTTATGAAAGTATTTTTCAAGACAAATCTATTTATATAGTTTTCACATTTGTAAACTCAACAATTTAAAAGTTATTGATAATTTATATTCCACATGTTTGACTCAAATCTTGTCCTAAACGTCAGTTTTTTCAGAACGGAGGGAGTATGATATTGATATGCAGTATCCATCACACACAAAAAAAGGTTAATAAAAAGAAAAGCTGAGGGAGGAAGCAAGACAGAGCCAACCAGCAACCATGGCTGCCTCAACTTCCACGTCCGTTGCCGTCTTCTTCCTCCTCTTCCTGGCCATCATCATCCACGGCAGCTCCACCTCCACCGGTACTAATGGCGGCAGCTCCACCGCCGCCGGGGCGAAGACGGCAGCGCTGGACACCCTGTGCGGCTCCTTGGGCAGCTACCACATCAAGCCAGAACAATGCACATCCGCACCGCCATGCGGCGCCGCCCACGACGTGCCCTCACTGGCCGCACTCGTGGCGAGGCTCACGGCGGCTAACGCCACCGCGGCCAGGGACGCCATCAGGTCCACGCTCTCCTCCGCCCGTGCCGGTGGAGAGATGGCGTCCAACTCCACCGCCGCGGAGGAGGAGACCAAGGCGGGCCTCCGGTCATGCCTAGAGCTATACACCGGAGCCGTGCCGGCACTGGAATGGTCGGCACGGTCCGTGGCCGCGGGGAGGTACCGCGGGGCGCGGGAGGTGATGAACGCGACATGGTTTATCACACATGCCTGCTCGGTCATGGTGGACGACGCGACGCGGCAGGTCGTGGTGCCCAAGGAGAACGAAGAGTTCGGTGTGATGGTCGGCGTCGCGTCCTCCATCCTTGAGTTCATACTAAACTCTACTCGTCTCTTCTAGCTAAGCTATAGTTAGATCTAGAACATCCAGATATCGATAGTTGTTGTTGTAATAAAGTGATGCGACAAATCCACCATGATATGACATATGGCAAGAGATTAATAGAGCATGCTGTTAGAGTGGCGCAGCGGAATCCGGTCCAGCCCGCTATACCCACGGGCCAGCGCCCTATTAAGCACAAGTCCACCGGAATAGAGGAATTTGT
>OAMR01000290.1:1132304-1143786 GCA_900205405.1 Echinochloa crus-galli | reverse complement strand
CAGTCGTCGGCGCCAGCCCCGAGGTGCGTGCCGCCGCGCGGATCCGTGCTCCTCCCCCGCCGATTCATGGGGGCTCTTGTTGTGTGTTTCCTGTTGGGTTCGGGCAGAAAGGAGAGCTTTTTACACTGTTGCTCCTGCTGATTTAGCCTGTTGTGGCGGATACGATGGGGACTAGCTAGCTCGTTTCTAGGTGAAATTTGGTGAAAAGGAGGCGCTTCCGACGGTTCCCATACTTTAAGTTTCGTAGGATTTGGCTGCTAAAGAAAGATTTTGTACGTACTCACGCTTGGGGCAACCTTGAACCTTCGTCGAATGCAGTGAAAGTGTGAAAGTTCTAGTCTTTGTTAGACAGTTGTGGTCGCTTTCGTGTGCCTCCTGGGCTGCACAACTGATTTGCTTCTCTTAACGCGAAACAATCTCTCTTAGCAATTACATTTTGTTTTGATACGAATTTTTTTTTTTTGTGTGTGATGCATATGCATATGCTATTATTGTACTGTTTTGTCTCTTTCTTTTTGTGTGTGGTGGTTACTAGTGGAAATTAACATGTTGTAGTGGGATCATGACCAAATCGAGTGTCCATCCAACCAACCCAACTAACTGTACTGAGCTCTCATTGTTTTTGGGATGGTAGTCTAGTAAATTGAGGTTGGTGGGTTGGTAGCCATACCAGGGGAGGGAAAGGTACATGTTTGTTTCTTTATTGATGGTGACTTCACTTGAACCTCAGTGTTTGTTTTTCCCTTAATGGTAGGCTGTCATAGAATTAGTGCGCTCAAGCTATGTGCTGGTTTGATAACCCTCTGAGTAAAATCTGGATGCTAATAGTAGAAACAGTCTTTCTTTCTAGCATGAATCAGTTAGTGTTTTGGGGTACACTGATATTGATGTGTTGAAGTTGACATTATGTTTACTTTTATGTCCAATTTCTACTTGTAGGGGTTACTTTTTTTTAATTTTACATTAAGGTAGGCTACTTGATGTAGGAAAAGCATATATCTGACCGCATGTTTCTCTTTCCAGCGGGAATTGCCACAAATTGTTACTAACAGATTAATACTCTCTGCAGGTCTTTCTGTTCAGTTGAGGGAGATGCTTGTCCATCTCTAGGAGATCCTTATTGGTACATCAGTGGGTGTTATTTCCTCTTGGAGTAGATGTCATTTCGTAGCATCGTGCGCGATGTAAGGGATGGCTTCGGGAGCTTATCTAAGAGGGGATTCGAGGTCAGGCTTCTGGGTCATCGCAGAGGGAAATCCCAAGGTGCTGTCCATGAGCTGCGCGACCCGGTGCCTGTGGTACAGAGCAGCTGCTGGGCTAACTTGCCTCCTGAATTACTTCGAGATGTCATTGAGAGGTTGGAGGCCAGTGAGGATACATGGCCTAATAGGAAGAATGTAGTTGTTTGTGCATCTGTCTGCAGAACATGGAGGGAGATGTGTAGAGATATTGTCAAGACCCCAGAGTTTTCTGGGAAGATCACTTTTCCTGTTTCCCTTAAGCAGGTAGTAATTAACTTCTGTTGTAAACTTTTTTCTCCATTTGTTCTAGTTTTTTGGCGATACCATTATTCCTTGTTCAATATTATTGTACCACTTATCTTTGGATAAACTAATTAGCTCATGTTGTTCCTATTTGTACAGCCTGGGCCTCGAGATGGAACTATCCAGTGTTTCATTAAGAGGGATAAATCTAAACAAATCTACTACCTGTACCTTTGTCTTAGCTCAAGTAAGTTTATTGCTGTGTGATTTTTGATACTTTCTCACAAAGTTATGCTTTAGCCAAGTTTACAATCATGCTTTCTCCCCAGTCCTTTGTAGTCATTGGGCACATCAGCGATCATGAAGCATTAAAAATTCTTGATACATTCTTTTTGTCAATTTGGTTAACTATTTTTGTGTTACCTATGTTTGTATGCATGCGCGGACACTCAGCTTTGTGTTGAGAACTGCATATTCCAGTGTTTTAAAGGCGGTAAGGCGTCCCAAGAATTCTGGGAACGCCTTACCGCCTAGGCGACAAGGCGCCACTGTTTTCCAAGGCGTGCTGGGTGCGCCTGGACGCCTAGGCGACGCCTTTAAAACACTGGCATATTCATTCAGCATCCTTGATATTCCGTTCTCAATTTCCTGCTTTTGCCCTGTGTGACACCCATATGTCACACAGTTGAGAACCATGGTCCAGTATTCCAGTATGCACTTATTTTCAGAATCTTTCAAACCCCTAGGTTGTAAACTTGTACTCGCTCCATTCCAAATTACTATTTATTTTGGCTTTTCTAGATACATAGCTTTTGCTATGCACCTAGTCTATATCTACATGCATAGAGAAACTATGTATTTAGAAAAGCCAAAACGAAGAATAATTTGGAATAGAGGGAGTAGTAAGCAAAAGTAGTAGGATGCAGACAGTAACTGTTCTTGTTAGACAGACTATCCATGGCAGCTAGCATTATATATTCTCTCAACCCATCCATATTACATTAGAAGAATGCCTTTTTATCTTAGCTTTGCGATCCAGCATGTAATGAACTGATCGATTGCTTAGCTGTCATTGAGTGGTCATGGTTTCTGTATCCCCCAGGGTTTGTAGTTGTCAGACTGTCGGCCTCAACATTCAGTAGAAAAAAGATGTGCAAATACATGTTTTCTTGTTCATCTACTTGTAATATGTTATTACCTGTATTGGTTTTTGACATGTTATGAATGTTCATATCTACAGCCGTGCTTGTCGAAAATGGCAAATTCCTTCTATCAGCAAAAAGAAACTGCCGTGCAACCTGTACAGAATATTTGATATCAATGAATTCTGGCAATACATCGAGGTCTGCCAGTACAAACACATACATTGGGAAATTGAGGTACTATTTACAAACTTGAATAAACTGTCTTATATTCAGAATAAGAAGTATGTTGATTTGGCATATCTTTTTTTTTTTGAACTCTAGGTCAAATTTCCTTGGCACAAAATTTGTAATCTATGATACTCAGCCACCATGCAACACAACAAGCGCTACACAGTCAGGGAAAACGAGCCAGAGGTTCTACTCCAAGAAGGCATCAACAAGGGTTTCTTGCAGCAGGTACAGCATAGCACAAGTCTCGTATGAGCTGAATGTCTTGGGAACTCGAGGTCCAAGGCGGATGAACTGTGTAATGCACTCCATACCAGCCTCATGCCTTGAGGCTGGTGGCAGTGTCCCTTGCCAGCCAGATAGCATTGTTGCCCATTCTCTGGGTGGATCCTTCAGCAGTGTCTCCCTGTCAAAGTCATCCGTTATGGACCATTCCATGCACTTCAGCAGTGCTCGGTTGTCCGATGTCACAACAGGCTTGGGCCTAGGGAGCGAAGGCCAGCCATTGTTCGATGATGAAGAGTGCAATGACAGCCCTTTGGTCCTCCGCAACAAGGCTCCAAGATGGCATGAGCAGCTTCAGTGCTGGTGCCTCAACTTCCGTGGCCGAGTGACCATTGCCTCGGTCAAGAACTTCCAGCTGGTCGCTGCGACACAACCTGCTGCTGGAGCCCCGACCCCGTCCCAGCCAACGTCAGTGCCTCCGCCGGACCAGGACAAGGTCATACTGCAGTTCGGGAAGGTCGCCGAGGACATCTTCACCATGGATTACCGCTACCCGCTGTCGGCATTCCAGGCCTTCGCCATCTGCCTGAGCAGCTTTGACACCAAGCTGGCCTGCGAATGAATGAAATTCGCTGGCGCCCGAGCATCGCCCAGCTGTGCTCATCGGAGAGACCAATATCTGGCGTGTTCATTGAAGAAGCTGACTGTCCCCAAGCTTAGCTGGGGACGCCGGTTCTGCTTCAGGTGGTGGTGCCCTTTTATTAATTCAGGAACAGCCCCAGAAAATGCATGGGGCTCTTTCAGGCTGAGGGTCCAAATGCACCTGATCTCGGTGATAACCTGTAGCTGCTGCCATTCCCATTGGATCCTGTAACATGTTGTACTGCATTCCCCCATTTCTTTTCAGTTCTGTAGCTTGCCCTGTAACAATAATTCTGTATGCCTGTTTGGATAATTTTAGCGTTGTTCATTGGAGTGTTCATCAGGACTTTTTAACAGAGACAGTTACAATAATCCTAGTGGATTCCAGTCTGGATAATTCCAATTTTTGGGGTTCGGTTTCTGTGTTTGTTGCCAGTGCTGTCAGCATCAGATTGTGTTATGAGATTAGGCGTTTGTTTGCTTCCAAGCGAGGTCCTTGAATACGGAGGACTTTTCGCAAAGTGTGAGTAAATAAAAGTATGTGGATAAAAGTAAGCAGATGATTAACTACAGCTGCAGGCACCCGCGAAATCTTGGATCCACGTCGAGGGAAAAGATCCGAAAGAGACCTCATTCATATTCTAGACGCAGAAGCGTCTCTTTCTATGGTTTGGTGAGCTGACGGCGACGTGGTGCAATGCGAACGGCCGCTAATCTTGTTGCGTGCGGAAATGGCAAGAGAATTAACGCATGGACGGATGAGATTGATGGGTTGATGGGCTCAAGCTCATTGGGATGGGATGGAGAACCGCGACTTGTTCGTTTGGATTGTTTCCAGCAAGCCAACAGTGTTTTTCTCTCAGCGAAAACCAGTGCCAGCCACCAACCAGCCAGCGATGTTTTTCTCTCAGCAAAAACCAGCGCCAGACACTAGCCACCAACCAAGCCAACAGTGTTTTTCTCTCAACGAAAACCAGTGCCAGCCACCAACCAGCCAGCGATGTTTTTCTCTCAGCAAAAACCAGCGCCAGACACTAGCCACCAACCAAACGAACAGACGCATACCTGTTTGTATTAAACAAATGGGTTCGTTCAAGCAACGTACAGGCTGATCTTCGAAACACGGGGTGTCTCTTTTTTTTCCAAAAGTGTAGCAGGGGAATCCTACTGGATTTTCCTTGGGTGATGATACTGATGAAGTGAAATTATTTGTGCGTTTCCTGAACACAGATGGTTGCATCAGATTCTACTCCTACTTCTGTAAAATTGCAGATTCGCTTGCTGATCGATCGGGGAGCGAATGGAACGGACCTGACCGGCCGTCGCTCGCATCATCATCATCAGCCGGATCTTGTTCTGATGGCATGTACCATCCATCGCCCACCATCAGTCAGTCCTCATCATCGCAAGAATCCGACGGGTCGAATCGAATTTCCTGCGGCGCAAGAAACTCAAGCAAGGGTCGGATCGGATCGGGGTGTAGGAGGAAGGGGCCAAGCTAGAGGTAGCAGGAATTGAAGGAGCCAATTGCGTCGGTTGCTAGCAGGCAGATGTCTCCGTCAGGCCGTCCCGATGGAGAGAGAGGCCGGCGTCCACTTGAGAAAGCGGGAAAAAAAAGGTGGGGAGAGATTTTAATTCGAGGCTAGGGTTCTTCCATCCCATTCCATTCCATTCGAGGCAACGTCGTCTAGTTGGCATGAACAACGATGACTCATGCGACAGTAACAGTATGGGTTAACAGTACGTACGTTATTACGTACGACAGCCACGCACTGTGGCATCACGGGCGATACCGGCCAAGATGGGCCAGTCGAGGTGACGAGCACGTACCATTTCCACCGGGAGGGAAACCAACCAACCGGCCAGCTGAGTCCATATACCCACGTCATCGGGCATGGCGCGAAGCGGACGGCAGGCAACAAGTTGGACGACAATCGTCCCTGTGACCTGTCGACGGATGTTAACGTTAACGGGCCAGAAATTTGCAATTCGACCATCATCAGAAGTGGGCTTCGCTACTTTGCCGTCCCGCAAAATGGTTTCGCTCGTTTGCCATTATCAAACCATGTCGCACCGCTAGAATGCCTTTTAGACAGTTTCTTATTCATTTGAGCTACTTGATTGAGTGAACTTCCCGTATTACCCTTTTACATGCCCCACGAAGCGCTCCCCCCCTCTCTCTCTCAACAGCGGCGCCCTCTCTCTCCAGTCAATATTGGCAGCCGTCCAAGCTCTTGTTTACCAAATGAAACAACGACATGTGAATATTGAGAAATGTTTAACAAATGAAAATCCACATTCAGACTGAGTTCATATAAATAAAATATGGCAAATACATTTTAAATTCAAAGTGACGGAGTTCACATAAATAAAACAGGGCACAGACATGATAGGTTCAAACTGACTGAGTTCACATCTCAGTTACATAAAACATGACAAATAGATGATAGGTTCAAGAGATACTACTGAGTTTCTCTCTTAGTTGCATGACATGATTCAAAGATACATAAATTTAGAGGTCACAGCTAATTGGTCTTCAGCCTTTTAAGTGTCGGCTTCCTTGTAGGTGCCATAGTCTGAAGGTTACTAGTGGGAGAGGCTTCCATGGTAGGGCTGAGAACTAGCTTCCATGGTGGGGCTGAGAACTGCTACCTTCTCCCAGTAGCATAGCAAGTCGGCTGCAAAAAAAAATGCATCATATATTTTGGTCACTCTACCAGGTCAGAACACAACAATAGAATTTTTTTACCTTCTAGTCACTCTACCAGGACTATTTTGTAGTATTGTCTCCTTGGTAACTTTCTTCCCAGGTTTCTTCCCAGCTTCCTTGGTGGTATTTTTTCTTGGCTTTCTCTTCCTTTTCTTTGTTCCATTAAGTGCACATTTGTAGCTGCTTTCACCATGTCCCAACTCTCCACATCTATTGCACTTTCTTTTGCCTTTGATCATCTGTTTCTTTCCCTTCTCATTGTCACCGGCTTGTTCAGCAGATTGACCATCAGATTTGGCCTTGGATTTGCCACTACCACCTTCAAGGAAGCTTTTGATCCTTTCTTTTCTTTGCCTTCCTACACCTCTTGGAACAAGTGGTGCTGAAACCTTAAAAGGTAGGTCTACATGTGGCCAATGTGACTTGTCACGTAGTGGCTCAATCATTCTCTTGTATGCATTCTGAAACCTCTCAACAGAGAAGTATTCATGAACATAATCCTCCAAGTTGACATCATTGCTTTGTTGTGCTGTTAGCAATGCCAAAGCATGATGGCAAGGCTTTCCTGTGTGCTGCCACTCTAAGCATGTACAGTCCTGCAAATGTGCCTTGACAACATTTCTGGATCCACTACTATTATTCTATACTTCACCTTGAATACGGTCACCTTTCACAACTGTCAAGTATCCTAATCCTCTAGTCTTTGCTTTTAGTTGCTGTATAATTGCTGGTAGGATCTTGCCAGTCAACTTTTCTCCGATCATTCTCCTTTTATCCCAGAGGACCATAATCATTTCTCTCAGCTTGTCTGCTAGCTCACAAACAGGTAGATCCTTTATATGTTTGATCTAATTATTAAAACATTCTGCAAGATTGTTAGTGATATAATCACACTTAATATCTGGGTTGAAGCCACACCTCATCCACCTCAATGAATGATTTTTCTGCAGCCATTCTAACACTTCAGTGGATGCTTCAACAACTGGCTGCATGTGCTGTTGAAACACTTCCGTACGATATGCTCTAGCTGCAGGGTACATCTTAGAATGAGTGTCACCACCAAATTTCTTGATATAGTTCTGCATAAGATGCCTAAAACATTCCCTTTGTTCAGCTTGAGGGAACACAGCACGCACTGCACTCTCTAACCCTTTACATGCATCTGTACAAACAGCAAGAATAGGCATATCTCCTACAGCCTTATGTAGCATCTCCATAAACCAAGTCCAGTTATCCTTTGTTTCAGAATCTATAAATCCAAAGGCAACGGGATACATCCAATTATGACCATCTAATGCCGTGGCTGCAGCTAAATGCCCATTCCACCTACCATTAAGTGCAGTTGAGTCTATACTAAGGTATGGCCGACATCCCTCTTTGAAACCTTCAATGCAAGGACTTAATGCACAAAAGAACCTATAAAAATGGATCAGTCTTCACAATGTGTAGTTATATCTCTTTATTTATAGCAAATTGTCTCATAGCCAATCTGAATTCTTCCATACTAGGGTAAACAGAGCCAAGCTTCATGCATGGATTGTCAGGATCGTACACTATCACCCTCTCCCCTGGAATGCAATCATCCACAGGTAAGGCTGCACCATCAACATTCTGAGCAGGGCCTTTCCCTTTGTCAGTAGACTCAGTAGCTTCCCCGGCAGCTTTTCTAGCTTTGTCTCCCTCATCTCTCAAACCCAACAGCTCAAACACATGGTCATCCTCAATGAATTCTAGCCTTCCTTCATAATCATCATATATTTCATTGATTTGCAGTGTATTCCAATCAACATTTGGTGCTACTTTTTCTTGTGAATGAGGTAAAGCTACATCAACAGCTTCAGGATGTTCTACCAGTGCTACACTAAGCTCAGGCTCCCCATCGAGCCTATTAAAAATCAATTGCACAGAAGAAATAGTTAAGATGGATAAACCAACTATGGTTGAACGAATTCGAGTTAGATAGCCTATGGCAGCAGGACAACCACGAGGAAAAAATGACTTACCTAGGGAGCAGATCCATCCAGTCGCAACTCATGATGCAGATCCACGATGCAAGTCCAACCGGACTTCCCCAAGCTTAGAACATGGTGATCCAGGGGCTTGGGCAGCGGCGGCGACCTGAAGGGGCGCGTGGAGAGCTTTGACGCCGGCGAGCAGGAAGGGCGCGTGGGGATCTTGGGGCGTCGGCGAGCAGGAAGGGCGTGCGGGGGCTCTGGTAAGTCGTTGGCCCCTCGGGATCTTGGGCGCCGCTGGCCGGCGGGAATCTTGGGCGGCCGGAGCAGGAAAGGCGCGTGAGGAGGGGCGGCGGCGGCGGCCAGGGGCGCGTGGGGAGGGGCGGCGGCGGCCAGGGGCAAAGGAGTCGACTTTGTTGCGCGACTCGGAGAGAACGACAGAAAAAAAAAGAACTCGAGGATAAGCCTTGATGTCCCAAGGGTATAATGGTCAGGTCACATAGGAAAAAACATAAAAAGAGTTGAAGAAAATCAAAAAGGCATTCTAGCTATGTGGCATAGTTTGATAATGGCAAATGAGCGAAACCAAATTGCGGGATGGCAAAACAGCGAAGCCTACTTCTGATGATGGCGGAATTGCAAATTTCTCTGGTTGCTTGTTCATTCATTTGCTGCGTGGCAGGTCTCCGCCGCCGACAGCCTGTTCGTTCGTCTGGATTATCAGCCATCAGCCAGTATTGTTTTTCTCTCAGTAAAAACCAGTACCAGCCACAATCCACCAATCAGCTAGTAGTGTTTTTCTCTCAGTAAAAATCAGCACCAGCCACCAATCAACCGAACAGAGCCGATTACGTTCTTTTTAACGGAACAGGCACGAGTTCTGCCGTTCATGTATTGTAGCATCGCCGCATCGGTCAGGAAAGGTGAGACAGGTTCAGGTTCAGTTCTTCCACGAGCAGGAAAACTCTCATGCTACCGAGCGGCTCGTCCCGGTTCGCGGAACCGCGGGCCCCACCTTCAGCTGAGCGAGCCAGGCAGGAGGGCTCGGTGTCCCGTACGGGAGCGACGGGCACGTGCCACCACCTCTGCCTCCGCGGGCCCACCTATTTCTCTCTCTCTCTCTCGCTGTGCTGTGGCCTCCCCCAGTTTCCCCCTGGCCTGCTCTGCTCTTCGGGAGGCCCGCACGCCCGGACCCACAGGGTCAACCCAACCCCCCGTGTCCGCGTGGCCCCGCCCGGCCCGGGTCTCCCGCACCCCGCGGCTGCTGCGCCCGGTTTCCCCAAACTAGCCCGGGTCGGCCGCCGACGCCCCGCGAGCCCCCAGGGGCAGCGCCGTAACCTCACCCACTTTTTGCCGCTGGGAACGGACACGCCCAGGCCCAACCCCCGCGTGCGCGGCCACACGGGCCGGACCTGACCTGACCGGGCTCGCCCCGCGCCGGCGGCCGTCCGCCCGCGTCCCCCGCGGCTACCACCCACCACACGGCACAACAGGTGCACTGGCTCCGGACCAGGAGAGCGAGCAAAGCTTGTGTCCTGGTCGTTGACGCGACACAAAAACGTACAACTCGGTTTCCTTTACTAATAATAATCCTCCCCCTGGAACAGCAGCAGCAACAATAAAAATGAAAAAGAAAACTCACTGACTGAGCCAAACCGGATTAGCTTATCCCGACGTCTCTCTACTACCATCCACGCCGATTAGTAGACCACATCAAACAAGTATACGTAGTAGTACTAAACTAAACCAAACTGTACCAAATTAAACCAAGCGATCGAGTAGAGCCAGTCAATTCGCCATGGATGCCGTCTGTACGTGAGAGCGAGATGGATATTTGCGGATTGGACCCCGAGGGTCCCCGGATTTGCTTGTCGCTCGCCTCCCGTGTCCTATTCCATTCCTATCTGCGCGATGTGACGCTGAACACAAATCTACCGTTACCGTGGATGGATACGCCACGCATGCACGCCCAATTATTGTGCGTCGCCTCGCCGGTCACGATCACGCTCCAAACAAATCACAGCGCCGCCTCGTCACGTGCTCGTGCGGCGAGGAATGTGGCTACGTAGGATGCTACTGCACGTGCTCTCATGTATACGCTGACTCACCGTGCATGCCGCCACTTTCGGTCTTTTGCTATTTATTGTTAGTACCACTGCATTCGGCTTTTCTTCCTTCTGGTTAAGAGTAGACAGAAAAGAAAGGGATGCTTTCGATCGATTTCTCCTTCGTTTCCATTACTGTTAATGGTATCTAGTTAACAATGCGTGGCGCGTGTTATCGAGCTTACTAATGATGCTACTTTTGCGCTTTTTGCTGCTTATGTCTTTTTTCGATAAGAAAAATTTTGTTAATTTTAATTAATTGCATCGAGAAAATATAATTACAACTACTTATATCCACACAGGAATATCTCCTCTCATCTTCAACTTTACCGGCTCCTACGAGTATATTTACTGCAGGTTTCCTTTCATCAGGTGCCGTTTAGGTTTAGTAACGATGCGTGGCGCGTGTTCTGGTGTACTAACGATGATGCTTTTACGCTTTTTCCTGCTTTACTGCTTAACCAGAAACTCTCTTTACCGGCTCCTACGAGTACTAAGTACTGTTGTGGGTGTCATACGCCCACTTTGATATTTACTGCGTGTTTCCTTTCTTCAGGTGCCGTATAGTCAAATGAAGAAGATGACGTTTTCTTTTCTTTTGTTTTTTTTAAAATTGCTTGTATCAGGGCTTAAAGATTGCATTCCACGTGCTCTCATGCTTACTTTACCTTGATCTTTTCTATTTTTTGGCATTTCACTTTATCATCCATACGACCATACCAGCTTCGACGTCTCACAACATTTGTTGGGAGGTTTACATATTCCTAAATTCATTTTTACCCTGTCATCTTCCTTGTATATCCAGATGTATGCGTGAGAAGATAGTCTACCACTGCAATACTACACAAGCAAAATGAGAAAGCCACCATCCATCATCACAAATTTATGAAGGACTGGGAAATAATTACAAGGCCACCCAAGGACCCCGCTGCTTTCACCATGTCCCAACTCTCCACATCTATTGCACTTTCTTTTGCCTTTGATCTGTCTC
>OAMR01000290.1:1103280-1128308 GCA_900205405.1 Echinochloa crus-galli | reverse complement strand
GGTATAATGGTCAGGTCACATAGGAAAAAACATAAAAAGAGTTGAAGAAAATCAAAAAGGCATTCTAGCTATGTGGCATAGTTTGATAATGGCAAATGAGCGAAACCAAATTGCGGGATGGCAAAACAGCGAAGCCTACTTCTGATGATGGCGGAATTGCAAATTTCTCTGGTTGCTTGTTCATTCATTTGCTGCGTGGCAGGTCTCCGCCGCCGACAGCCTGTTCGTTCGTCTGGATTATCAGCCATCAGCCAGTATTGTTTTTCTCTCAGTAAAAACCAGTACCAGCCACAATCCACCAATCAGCTAGTAGTGTTTTTCTCTCAGTAAAAATCAGCACCAGCCACCAATCAACCGAACAGAGCCGATTACGTTCTTTTTAACGGAACAGGCACGAGTTCTGCCGTTCATGTATTGTAGCATCGCCGCATCGGTCAGGAAAGGTGAGACAGGTTCAGGTTCAGTTCTTCCACGAGCAGGAAAACTCTCATGCTACCGAGCGGCTCGTCCCGGTTCGCGGAACCGCGGGCCCCACCTTCAGCTGAGCGAGCCAGGCAGGAGGGCTCGGTGTCCCGTACGGGAGCGACGGGCACGTGCCACCACCTCTGCCTCCGCGGGCCCACCTATTTCTCTCTCTCTCTCTCGCTGTGCTGTGGCCTCCCCCAGTTTCCCCCTGGCCTGCTCTGCTCTTCGGGAGGCCCGCACGCCCGGACCCACAGGGTCAACCCAACCCCCCGTGTCCGCGTGGCCCCGCCCGGCCCGGGTCTCCCGCACCCCGCGGCTGCTGCGCCCGGTTTCCCCAAACTAGCCCGGGTCGGCCGCCGACGCCCCGCGAGCCCCCAGGGGCAGCGCCGTAACCTCACCCACTTTTTGCCGCTGGGAACGGACACGCCCAGGCCCAACCCCCGCGTGCGCGGCCACACGGGCCGGACCTGACCTGACCGGGCTCGCCCCGCGCCGGCGGCCGTCCGCCCGCGTCCCCCGCGGCTACCACCCACCACACGGCACAACAGGTGCACTGGCTCCGGACCAGGAGAGCGAGCAAAGCTTGTGTCCTGGTCGTTGACGCGACACAAAAACGTACAACTCGGTTTCCTTTACTAATAATAATCCTCCCCCTGGAACAGCAGCAGCAACAATAAAAATGAAAAAGAAAACTCACTGACTGAGCCAAACCGGATTAGCTTATCCCGACGTCTCTCTACTACCATCCACGCCGATTAGTAGACCACATCAAACAAGTATACGTAGTAGTACTAAACTAAACCAAACTGTACCAAATTAAACCAAGCGATCGAGTAGAGCCAGTCAATTCGCCATGGATGCCGTCTGTACGTGAGAGCGAGATGGATATTTGCGGATTGGACCCCGAGGGTCCCCGGATTTGCTTGTCGCTCGCCTCCCGTGTCCTATTCCATTCCTATCTGCGCGATGTGACGCTGAACACAAATCTACCGTTACCGTGGATGGATACGCCACGCATGCACGCCCAATTATTGTGCGTCGCCTCGCCGGTCACGATCACGCTCCAAACAAATCACAGCGCCGCCTCGTCACGTGCTCGTGCGGCGAGGAATGTGGCTACGTAGGATGCTACTGCACGTGCTCTCATGTATACGCTGACTCACCGTGCATGCCGCCACTTTCGGTCTTTTGCTATTTATTGTTAGTACCACTGCATTCGGCTTTTCTTCCTTCTGGTTAAGAGTAGACAGAAAAGAAAGGGATGCTTTCGATCGATTTCTCCTTCGTTTCCATTACTGTTAATGGTATCTAGTTAACAATGCGTGGCGCGTGTTATCGAGCTTACTAATGATGCTACTTTTGCGCTTTTTGCTGCTTATGTCTTTTTTCGATAAGAAAAATTTTGTTAATTTTAATTAATTGCATCGAGAAAATATAATTACAACTACTTATATCCACACAGGAATATCTCCTCTCATCTTCAACTTTACCGGCTCCTACGAGTATATTTACTGCAGGTTTCCTTTCATCAGGTGCCGTTTAGGTTTAGTAACGATGCGTGGCGCGTGTTCTGGTGTACTAACGATGATGCTTTTACGCTTTTTCCTGCTTTACTGCTTAACCAGAAACTCTCTTTACCGGCTCCTACGAGTACTAAGTACTGTTGTGGGTGTCATACGCCCACTTTGATATTTACTGCGTGTTTCCTTTCTTCAGGTGCCGTATAGTCAAATGAAGAAGATGACGTTTTCTTTTCTTTTGTTTTTTTTAAAATTGCTTGTATCAGGGCTTAAAGATTGCATTCCACGTGCTCTCATGCTTACTTTACCTTGATCTTTTCTATTTTTTGGCATTTCACTTTATCATCCATACGACCATACCAGCTTCGACGTCTCACAACATTTGTTGGGAGGTTTACATATTCCTAAATTCATTTTTACCCTGTCATCTTCCTTGTATATCCAGATGTATGCGTGAGAAGATAGTCTACCACTGCAATACTACACAAGCAAAATGAGAAAGCCACCATCCATCATCACAAATTTATGAAGGACTGGGAAATAATTACAAGGCCACCCAAGGACCCCAATGCGAAAACCATACCAGCACCAAGAAAAATCTAAACAAAAACCGGAAACATTCCAAAACCAGAGGAATATTTGCGCCCACGAAATAAAAAGCAGTACGATCTCCCCACTAAACTACTCCAACCGCCATGATTAGCTCAGATCAGAGCCCAGGCTTCTAGACCCCTTCTTCCCCAACCCCAAGAAATCCATAAACTAACGGCAATCCCAACCCAATAACTAGAATGATGTCCATATCATTAAATAAGGTGCCATGTAGGATAAAAGATGATGTGGTAAGTGAGTTAATGAAGGAAGAGGAAGAAACTGGGTCTTGCATGAGACATGGTTTCTACACGCTATCCAAGATAAGATGAGAGATGAGCAGCATTTAATTTATTCATAGAGCATCATTGTCTGCTTTAGAAGGGTAGTGTCTTGTACGGAGTACTAGTTTCTTGATGATGTGAAGGCTATGGACATCACTACTAGTGTTTTGGGTTGGGACTGCCCTAATCACTCTTCCCCTAATCCCCCAAATCCCCAATCCCCTCACAACTCACATATATACACGCCACCATCCTCCTCCCCATCGCCATTCCTGATCTCCTTCCTCCACCACCACCACCATCTCCGACGCAATCTCGCCAAGAAAGAAAGGAAAAGAAAAAAAACGTCTGCTTGAGCCGCCATGCCCCAAAGCACCCGCTGAGGCAACTCCCCCACCGCCGTTCCGTTCCTCCAAGATCCGCGCTTTGATTCGCTCGCCGCCGGGACCATGCCGGCCACCGACTTCCAGGGCTCAACCCCGCCGTCCCACTCCTACTCCTCCCCGTTCACCTCCTTCGGCCGCTCGCTCCTCTCCCTCCGCCGCGACACCCCGGCGGCCTCCTCCTCCGCCGCGGCGGCGGCTGCGGCGATGCCTTCGCCTGGGGTCGACCCCGACGTCGAGGAGTTCCACGGCCACGTGGCGGCGCACCTCGCGGACCTGAGGGCCGCCGGCGGCGGCGGCGGCGGAGGGGAGGAGGAGGAGTTCCTGTCCATCTCGTGGATCCGGCGCCTGCTGGAGGCGTTCCTGGTGTGCCAGGAGGAGTTCCGGGTGCTGGCGGCCGAGGCGCGCCGCCGCGGGTTGCTGCCAGCGCAGGCGGAGAAGCTGGTGGCGGAGTTCGGGGAGCGGGCCGTCAAGGCGCTCGACGTCTGCAACGCGGCGCGCGACGGGGTGGACCAGGCGCGCCGGTGGGAGCGCCTCGCCGGCATCGCGGCGTCCGTGCTGCTCGCGCCGGCCGAGTGGGAGATCCACGAGGGCCAGCTCCGCCGCGCGCGGAAGGCGCTCTCGGACCTCTCCGTGCTCCTCATCGACGAGGCCACCGCCGCCGCCGGCGGGGGCGGCGGGGTCGCCGCGTTCCTCGCCTCCCACCGCAACCGCTCCTTCGGCCGCGCGCGGGCGTCGCCCTCCCGCGCCGCGTCGCTCGCCTCCTCCTCCTCGTCCTCGTCGTCGTCCTCCTCCACCCATTTTCGCTCGCTCTCGTGGAGCGTGTCGCGGACGTGGTCGGCGGCGCGGCAGCTGCAGGCCATCGGGTCCGGCCTGGCGGCGCCGCGCGGGAGCGAGGCCTCGGGGCTCGCCGCGCCGGCCTACGCCATGGGCTGCCTGCTCCACCTCGCCGCGTGGGCGCTCGTCGCCGCCGTCCCCTGCCCGGACCGCGGCGGCACGCTCCAGGCGAGCCACCTCCCGGCCGCGCCGCCGCGCGCCGCGTTCGCCTGGGCGCCGCCGCTCCTCGCGCTCCAGGAGCGCCTCGCCGAGGAGGGCAAGCGCAAGGACCGGCGCAATTCGTGCGGCCTGCTCAGGGAAATCCACGCGCTGGAGAAGTGCACGCAGAGGCTCGCCGAGGCAATCGACATGGCGCCGGTCCCGCTCACCGGCGAGAGGGAGGCCGAGGTGCGGGAGGCTGCGGCCGAGCTCGCCGCGGTGTGTGCCGCCATGAAGGACGGACTGGATTCGCTTGAGAGGCAGGTGCGGGAGGTCTTCCACCGCATCGTGCGCAGCAGAATGGAGGGTCTCGATTCACCGATGCTCAATGCTGATTGAGCCATCAAGATCATGCCTTTGATGGTGCAATGTGGTGGTGATAGGTAGCTCTCCTGTTCTTTTTTTTTTCTTTTCCACTCTTGTGATCGCCTAGTAGTAAGTATAAAATGTGTATCCTTCTGTAAAGGATTACAGAAAGGGGAAAGCGAAGGTGTCATCTTTCGGTAAAGATGATTCCTTATTCCCATGTTTTGATGCTGCATTTGGTGTATATCATCGCGTTTTTGTTAGTGTCACGTGTGTGTGCAGCTAATTCTCTAGTAACCTGTGTTACAAAAATATGCGAGTCACTTTGGAAATGTGACTTTCATTGTCAATGCTAACATGGAGAAAAAAATATATGAAAAAAAACTAATGCAGTTTAACTTTGTTGATTTCTTGGTTCTTATCTTTGCATTATCATGTTCTGATTGATCATTGTTGACATCGACGCTTTTTTCTATCAATAAATTGTGCAAATAAATGCAACAATAATTGCCGTAGAAATGTGGTGATCAATTTGTGACAAGGCAGAATTTTCAGTGTCCCATATGAGCTCATGGCAATGCATGATTTTGGTTGTATGTCTCAATCTGCCAACATGTCTACAAGTGATTATATAGTAAATCGCTCATTATGCTCAAATGAATTGATTGATTTGCATGATATTACTATTATTTATGAGTTTCAAATAGCATATCTGAAGAATATTATCAACTAGATGTATCTTTTGCATTAAATAAATTGATCTGAATGGTATAGCATATTTCAGAAAAGAAGTTGCAACCTCCCCCAGGAAAAAAAAAGGAAAACAAGTTGTAAGATATTTTGATAGCAACCAATAAAAATGAAAAGGTCCTGATCAAGGAGATATCATATCATTTTTGGCACTTAATGAAATTGTATTATTTGGGTTTAGAGTCGGGTGTTTGTCTATCCAAGTGTCAAACTCATGCCATCTCTTACTGGTAGGTAATATGAAGTTTATAATTCTCAAGTGACTTGTTTTCCAGAAGCATGTGGGTCAATTTGGACATGTGACGTTCATTGACAATGCTAACCGGGAGAAATTGACTCAAAAGTTCTCCACAGTTTAATCTTCTAGAATTCTTGGCTCTTAGCTTCCATGTCTCAGTGCTATTCTATTTTGGTCATTATCATTCCAGAGCTTTTACTTCCGGGTTTGTTCTTGGTACCATACCATGTGTGCAAACTGCAATCAAATGTGGTCACGGTTGTTTCAGGAATGCGACTGAATTTCGAAAATCCAGTTTTCTCAGTGGTGTACATGGATTCGTTGAACGCAAAATTCAGTTCTGTCTCGATCTTGCAGCATGTCTATGAGTGGTGGTAGATCTTGGATTACTCAGATGCATGATGAATTGATTGACTTGTGATATCCCTATATCCATGAGATGCAGAGAGAATATCTGAAGGACAGGAACATGATTAAGTATGCATAGCTTTCACATTAAATACATTTGTGTTGCAATTTTGTAGGATAGAAGCTGCAACTTTTTCTTAAGAAACAAAAAAGCTGGGAGATATTTTAAAGTCTCTGGGACTCAAGGTGCTAGCATATCATTTTCCGTACTCAATTGAATGACACTATTTGTGTTTGTTTATGTGTATCCAAGTGTCAGGATCTTGCCGTTTCTAGTCCGGCAGATGATGGGCTCTTTCTTCTCCTACGTAGTGCCTGTAATTGTCAGATTGTAGCAAGATCAGGCGAAAAGCATGTGGCGCTACCGAATCAGTAGTATTTAATCAGGTTTGGTGCCTGCACATTACTGAATGCATTTTGATCATCTTCTTTCTGCCTGCAAAGTTGCTCTCACCAGTTGAGGAATGTTTCTCTTTCTGCTGTATTTGTAGTTGCAACTGACAGTTGACAGCAATGTTCAGAACAGAGGAAGCACAAACAGGAAAGATCTCACGGTCTCTCATTGTGCTGTGAATGCTGGCCTTTTACCATCCTTTCCCCTCTGAAAAATGCAGCAGAGTAGTGAGCTTCCACCATCATTAGCCGCATGATGATGCATCATCAGCACTGTCACGTGCCCTCTGTAACCTCACCACTAACCTGTCTACTGTCTTCCTTTCGCTAGCGGTAAGCGTTATCATGGCTTGGTGTTGGTTCACCTGCCACATGTCCCGCTGAAACTGAAAGTATCAGTGCCCCTCCTCCTTTCTCATGAACCTGTTCACAACTCACAAGGGGCAGCAGGCCAAGAAGAAGCGGTCTCTGACTTTCTCTGTTTTGCTGGGCATCACCATCCATCATCCTTCATCGGAATGCCTTTTGTGGATTGCTGCCTGTTCTTGTTGTTTCTGCATGCAGTGGTCTGTCGTCTCCATGACCATTGCTGCTGACCTCTCGCTTTTTCCAGCTGTGCTGCCGGAGAAGAGGACATGCCTCGTGCGTGCAGTGCAGGTGAGGTCGGCGGCAACCTCACCTGCCGCTGCGAGCCCGTTTGGTCCTGTTCCCACGGTGCTGTGCGTCACCGGCGCGTCATGCTCGCGTCACCTCGCTTGGAGATGCGGGTCCCTTCTGTCAGTGTCTTAGTTGGAATTAAGTCCGTGCCTCCGTGGGAATGTGGGGACAGAGATTGCCAACACCTCGTGGTTTTTGGGACACATCCATAATTTTACTTTGCTCTATTACTATGGATGGCAGAGATGAAAATCTTCGGTTTATATTCGCTGGCTGATATTCTCTTTTTTTTTTGAGAAGTTGATATTCTCTTATTTATTACAAGAGAAGATTTGATTCAAGCTCAAATGTTCAATTTGATGGCTGGATGGGCTTGTTCTTGGGCCAAGCTCGGTCATGACACACACTGAAGATGAGATCTGGGCTGAAAAGAAAAGCAACAGCCTTTTTGGCATTCCTTCAAATTGTGTTTTCTTTTGTTCTCGCTTCTCAGGGCAGAGTACCACGATGTTTTTTTTTTCAAATACGAGATAGATCTAGATACTCACAGACAACATGCACATCCAAACATATGGGCACACCTATGCATATTTATGGGCACCGAACAGACAAATATTAATTTATTTCTTTTGAATATATGTAGATTAGTTTATTCATGATGTGTACTTATTTATCTATTGTGTAGAACATTTATTTATTTATTTAATACTTATTGTCTGTTCACAATGTGGAAAATTGCTCCGTCGAACAATTTTATTCTAAACATGGAACCGTTGCTCTAGCTAAAAAAAAATTCAGCTCGAAAAAAATGTTCCTCTCCTTAAAATACCATCCAAATTTACTCAAGTATAATTTTGTTTTGAAAATATTGTCAATCAAAAAATAATTTAGATACTCGGTTGAAATTTATATTTTTTCATTTTAAACTTCCCTTCGCACGAGTCACCTCAGCAATACATCTCTCTTGCAACTTCTACATTTGAAATCAGTCCTGAATACCTTTGCTGAATCCACAGGCTTAAAGGTGAATTTTGATAAGTCCTTCCTGGTCCAAATCAATATTGAGGAGAATGATTGCAATGCCCTCACTGGGCCTCTGGGTTGTCAGCTTGGGTCTATGCCTTTCACTTATCTTGGGCTCCCTCTAGGCACCACTAGACCAACTGTTCAGGATTTCACTCCCATTTTAACAAGGATGGAAAGACACCTCATGGGCATTTCTAGGCATTTGTCTTTTGCAGGAAGATTAGTGTTGGTCAATTCTGTTTATTTCGCCCTGCCAACTTTTTATATGTGTACCTTGAAGCTTCCAGCTCAAATTACTGAGCAAATCGATAGATACAGGAAGCATGTCCTGTGGTATGGTGGTGATCTAAATAAAAAAGGGGGGTTTTTTGGTAGCCTGGAGACATGCCTGCAGAAGCAAAGAGGATGGCGGTCTTGGCATCATCAATATCAGAACTCAGAATGAAGCTTTGTTGTTGAAGTTTTTGCACAAATTTTATAACAAACTGGATCTACCTTGGGTACATCTAACCTGGCAGCACATTTACAAAACTGAAAGCCCTCCCCATGAGAGAAAACAGATTGGCTCATTCTGATGGAGAGATGTCATGTCTGTCAGTCAAAAATTCTTCATGCTAGCTGCTCCCACTGCTCGTAATGGAGTCACGATCTCCTTCTGGAATGATCTTTGGGATCTGGGGGTACTCAAGTGGAAATACCCGCAACTTTACTCTTATGCCAGAAAGCAAAGTGCTCCTTAATACAATTCATTTCCTGGGAGTCTAATAGAAACTTTCATCTGCCCCTCTCTGCTGTTGCCCTGGACCAGCTGCTAGAATTACAAGTTGATATGGAACTACTCCCGTTGGATCCTGCTCTCAAAGATGAATGGGTGTATATATGGGGAAACAGTGAATACTCCTCCAAGAAGGCTTATGTTTGTTTGAAGGGTTCCTTTCCACCTTCTATCCTCTTCAAATGGATGTGGAGATCCAAGGTGCAGGCCAGGCATAAATTTTTCTTTTGGCTCCTGCTAAAGGACAGGTTGAACACCAGGAATCTGCTCAGAAGAAAGCAGATGCACTTGCCTTCCTATGATTGTGTGTTGTGTGTGGAGAATCTTGAAGAAGATTTCTGGCATCTCTTCTTTTCGTGCCCTTTTAGTGATGCTTGCTGGACTTTCTTGGGCATTCATTGGGATCGCAACCTCGAGTTCCAGCTGATGGTTCTACAAGCCAGACAAAGATTTCAATCAACGATTTTTAGAGAAGTTCTCATCATTGGATGCTGGATTATTTGGTGCCACAAGAATAACATCATTTTCGACAACAAGTCGCTTTCTTTTGCTCTTTGGAGAAGGCAGTTTTTTGAAGAAATGGAGCTGGTTACCCTTCGGGCTAAACCACAGTTGGGCGAGCAAATTCGTTTGTGGTTGAGTAGTCTCTTGTAACATCTCTTTCTTAGCTTTTGGGCCTAGGGCCTTGTAAAATACAAAAATAGAGGTAGGACCTCCCCTGCTGATTCCCGTAAAAAAAAATACATCTCTCTTGCATGTAACCATTTGGTACCTCCTCTCTCTTCAGGTGACAACTGTAATTTTTGTCGCTAAAGCGACATGCAACCACGCCCCCAAAGAAGGGAAGAGGTCGTAAGGGTGGCCCACCACCGCGCGCGGGTGTGTGGGAAGAGGGCTAGCCGGTCTCGCCGGTGTGGGCACGGCCGCGCGCACAACGCCGGCGAGGTTGTGATCCTTGCATGTGCGCCGGTGGCCATGGAGACGGCGCACGAGGTGGCCATCTACATCGATCGCTTCCACAACCTAGACCTATTCCAGCAAGGGTAATTAAAGAGGATAATCCAGACAAATCTCTCGCTTTCTTTTCCTTTCCCCCCCAAGAACACATGGAACTTCCTTGTGATTTTATTTGTTTCTGATGGCACGCATTTCGTTCGATTTCCCTTGACCTGGATAGCGATATGCATCATTTGTTAATTTTGGAGAACAATTTGACATTTTTCTCGGGGAAATCATATATATCCCTGTGAAATGTTTTGTTGATCCATATCCTTTATCCATTATGCAGACGCAGTTAAGTTCAATTCTTTCCTTTTGCATTTAGAAACTTGAGTGTTTTCGCTTGCAGATGGTACCGCATGAAGATTAGTGCCCTATGGGAGGATGACGAGCATATGGCACCGATATCGCCGGCCAGGGTCACCCAATATGAAGGTGCGAATTCACCTTTCTTTATAGAAAGGAGCTCTACTTCATTTCTCTGTTTTATGGACGTTTTTCTTGCATGATTAGAAGGAATGGTCAGATTGCTTGATAACCTTTTGACAACTGTTCTGCAAGTTTAATTTGCACTGTCGGACCAGTTCCTATGTTCTTAATGCAATGTCATGCAGTTTTCTTGATTGTTTTGTCGATAGAGAAAAGAAAAAAACATCACTGCTTATTGTGATGATCAGTATATATGATGCATTGCATAATCTAAAAAGGAACAAACGACTTAGTTTAGATTGTTGCACCACTTCAGTTTCTGACTCAGTTATACCTATTCTTCTCAGCCTGCTTAAACTTGCAAAAAATTATCTATAGTTGGGGAACATAGTTGTTGAAGTATTTTTTTTGCATCATATTTCTCATTTTCGTGCTTATTGGTAAGTAGAGTAAATTATTCTCTTATTACTAAAATCAAGATACAGGCCAGCCTAAAAATCTCATCATTGTCTAAATATTGATATACTTAGTATCAGAAGTTTTTCCAGAGAACTCAGATTATTTTTACTTGTATCCATGTCAAAGTATTGATGAACAGTAAAAATTGTGCAGTGCACTACCCTACCATTGCAGGATAATATAATACAGTGTTAAAGCGACAAATAGTTTTAACCGTTGCAGTGATTTATCATTGTGTGTTCTAAATCCTAGGCAGTATAAAGCTAGAACAATCCATGAAAAAGAATGGAGTGTGTTAGATTTGATATTTTTTGTCATTTTGCTGTGTTTCTTAACCTGGTGACTTTTGAATGTCCAAATCTTTGGCTAATAAATAATGACATGCTAGGTGGATTGTGCAGCTGTTGATATTGGTGCGAAGAGCTCATTTGGTTTTTGGAAAATAGACGATGACAATAGCTTCTATACCCAGCCATTTCTTATTAAATATTCTAGACAAGATATTTTTCTATCAGTTATGGTGTCTTTCTACATATCGAACAGTGAAGATGAGGTTGAGTATTGCAATTTTCCCTTCTGTTTATGTATCGTGTTTACTTAAGCCTAATCCGTGCTCTTTCTCCATTCTCTAGGGTCCAGCAACTTCTTCTGTTATATTGAAGTTCGAGCTTATATATATCCCGACATTGGGAAATGGGTGGTGTGTATGTTATTGTGTTATTTTACATCCCAATACATTTTACAGTATCTCGTAATGTTTCTTGCAAATTACGTGTGCACCAAACATCTTATAGTTAACATTCATCAACGCTGAAAAGCTGCTTCCCTTTTGAATCATAGGACTGAAGTTCAAGATTCAAGTGATACAGATTTGGTCCCTGTCCATGAGTTTAGGATCCCACATAAAGCACTCCTGGGGTTACACTCATATTGCCCTGTCCATTTTGAGGCTTTACACTCAGCGCTTGTGGATCTGACAATACACACAGTATACCTGAAAGCCGGTGTGACTAAATCATCACTGAAGGTACACAGGTTTGTGATTCTTTAGTTGTTTTAGATACTGTTTCCGTTAGATACATAAGTACTTAGAAATCTATCAAGCATCGACTGCACTACCACATACATTTGTGGCATGTGAATAGCCAATAGACATTTAGTCATGTATATGAATAAATTGTATTCTTACCTTTTAAAACTTGATCTAAATTATATGAGTAAAAGATGGTATGCATGCAGCCACTGGAGCAAAGTTTTGGCTCGAAGTCGTATGATATTGTGAAGGCATCACTAATTTCTAGGGAACTACTTCTTGAGGAAGTGAAGAAGATCAGTAATGCAATTGGTGTTACTCTTCAGGATTTAGATGACACTGACTTAAGCCTTGGTAAATATGAGACAATAATTCAGCCATCAAAGTCAGGCTTGTCTAGTTGCAATAAAGGGCAAGGTACATCCACGAAGTGCACTTTCCAGCTGACTGGCATCTTACGTGATTTTCTATTTACCTGAAAATGTTTTCTATTTTTTTAGAATATTTGTATTGATTGGATGCATTATTGTCTCACAATTCGTTTCAGAGTTCTGGTGTTTTGGTTGGAAATACTGATGATATCATGCTGTATACTTTATCCGAGGAAGAATTGCTTGAACTGTTTCAAATTGTGAGCAGCCAACTCTCATTTATATGGAACGAGTTCTTGAAATTTCAGAGGTGAGTTATCTTCTATATCTTGCATTTCATTTTAGAATATGGGTGTTTTCATCTGATGTATGTCAGTCTTATGGTTTCTTAGTTATTTCATCATATTCCACCAATTTGTTTTGGTCCAATGCAGGACACATAGAGTCAAGATATTGGATTATTTGCATGATATTTGGGATTTTGACCGGAAAGCAGAATGGTCAATATGGATTATTCATTCGAAAATTGAGATTCCACATCGCTATTTGAGAAGCGTGGCTGACGACTCTCCTCGCCATTTGCTTCGGATTTCCAGTACAAGGAAGGTCCATCAGGATGTAATTATCTTGTCTTGAGTCTTTGCTTTGATCGTTTATAATTTTCATGAGACATTACATATAACATATAGTATTTTCTTGTTGATACATATTTGATGGTTCCACATATTGTAGCCTCTACACAATTCGATATCACAGGCTGAACTGCACAGGAAAAGCATAGCAAAAATGAAGGTGGTCTTTCTTCAAGTCTGTGATAATATTCAAGTCTACACAGTATATATATGTTATTACTCTTACGAAAAAGGATGTTAATGGAAAGCATACTGCAGATTAACACGCGCTCTGTTCAAGACATGCACATATATGCTGATCCTTCATGTATTCCTGTTGTCCGCATAGAGCAACATGTCATGGTTGTTCCACAACATTGCTCTAGCAAGGATCTTTTAACAGATGCTTCAGAGCCAGTGGGTACTATTCTGCCACCCCTACTACCGGGACAATCTTTGGAGAAGAAAGCTATCAGTTTCAAGAGTGGCCACATATTACGAGCTGTCATATTTGTGCATGGGTTTCAGGTAAGCTTCATCGAACTGTAATGGTTGCTTCATCCTTATGACATCTGCAACATGTTTTGTTGATACTTCTTCTGATCCCAAAAACAAACAGGGACATCATTTGGATTTACGCCTTGTTAGAAATCAATGGCTTTTGCTTGATCCTGGAGCCGAATGCCTATTGTCTCAGATAAATGAGGATAGGACGTCTGGGGATTTTAAAGAAATGGGTAGAAGACTTGCTAATGAAGTGGTGGCATTCCTGAAAAGGAAACTGGATAAGTATTCCAAAAATGGAGGCTGCCAAGAATTGAAACTTAGTTTTGTCGGTCATTCTATCGGAAATATTATCCTCAGAAGTGCCCTCACAGGTATTTTGAAACTGGCCTTCGAGATTTCTTTCTGAATAGCTGTTCTGTATGTGATGACTAATCTGTTCGTTCCATTTCAAAAGAATCCAAATTGCAGCCATTTTTGAAGAACCTGTACACATACATGTCGATTTCGGGGCCTCACTTAGGTTACTGGTACAGCTCAAATTCTCTGTTCAATTCTGGGCTTTGGCTTATGAAAAGGCTAAAGGGAATGCAGTGCATGCATCAGCTCACTTTCAGTGATGACAACGACCCACAGAACACATTTTTTTACAAGCTCTGCAAGGTATGTACATCAAATTTGGCAGGAGCTCGTATCAGTTATATTTGAACTTGAATTTTTCTCTTTGTTTGGACAGCTGAAGACACTGGAGAACTTTAAGAACATCATTCTGGTATCATCGCCGCAGGTACTGCATATGTCCAATCGTTCTCTCTTCTTTTGCCAAGCTTAAATTTGACCATCTCTTGTAAATTCTAATTGCTAGGATGGCTATGTCCCATATCATTCAGCAAGAATTGATCTCTGCCACGCCTCATCATCGGATAACTCGAAAAGGGGACAGGTTTTCACTGAAATGCTCAACAACTGCTTGGACCAGATCCGTGCCCCCACATCCGAATCACGGGTGTTCATGCGTTGTGATGTGAATTTCGACCAGTCCAGCCAGGGACGGAACCTGAACACCATGATCGGTAGGGCTGCTCACATAGAGATCCTGGAGAATGACATCTACGCCAGGTTCATCATGTGGTCCTTCCCGGAGTTGTTCCGATGATGATGTGTGCTCTTGGAGTGCAGAGCTGTCAACGACTGGTAGAATATTGTATTGCTAAGCGTCTGTTTAGATGACAGGTTTTAGAGCTAAAACACGGTAAATTGCACTCCTTGATTATTTTTTGCCGGTGAGCTCAAAAATCTGTTTTGATGAGTGGTTAGCATGCTGAAATTACAGCCGGTTTGGTCTAATATCCGTGTAAAAAAAATACATTTGTTGCATGGAGAAACAAAAAAGACAATCTTACGAAGGATCGATTAAGATAGTTGCTGGTGCAAACTGAACCAAAACATATTTAGGGGGTTATCCAGACTTTGTCCATACTTGAGGGTGGGAATTTGGAGTTTTTCCTTTATTAGCTTATAATTTAATCTTTTCTAGCCTTTATCTTTAATTATTTTACTTATAACATTCTTCCTTCCTCTTTCCAATGGCCATGCACAACATCAGTCTGCGCTGCAAGTCAACACTATCCATATCCTACTCCTGCATTTCACTGCACAATCTTGCAAGATGCCCCAAAGAATTTCTTTTTTTCCAGTCACTATGTTATTCTTCTGACCAACCAGATTGGAACAAAATATGTTCAATGTGAAAGTTCCATACGGCAGATTGCATTTTGACATGACTTCAAGGGTTACTGTTTCTTGTGAAAAAATGATTTTACAACCCCCAGAATAAGGATATTAATTGGGTTTCACCTCTAGCCTACCCCAACTAGCTTGGGACAAAAGGCTATGTTGTTGTTGTTGTTGTTGTAAGGATGTCTGGAAACCAAAACTCAGTTCCATCAGGATGATAGAACTGAAACCGAATGACCCAACTCCTTAGATGATCAGTTTTGTTAAAAACGGATGCTTATAATTTCACCAAAAAAATGGATGCTTTAGAGAGAGGATTTGGAACAAAAAGCAGAGTCTGTGCATCTGAATGTCAGTGCTTGATGTGCAGGTGGAAAAGTATCAGAACACTGAGCAGAACATCCTAACAGTAATGATAAGCGCTGTTCCAAATTAGCTCATGCCGTACGTCCTCTTTCCTGCATATACAAAAATAAAACAACTAAAGCTTGGTGCACGCACTCTGTTTTCATCAGGCCCAGATAGGAATTCTGTTGTTTTTTAATTTTGTTATGCGTTGTCCAATTTATCTCTCAGAACCACTCTGACTGCAATTGACACCAACACGCCATAAGAAAATGAATTTAATTTTGATGTATGCAAGTAAGAACTAGCAGTTCTGGAAGGCAAACAATACAGGTACTTTATACTGACGAAATATATAGTTACCGCATAATAATGAATCAGACAGTAGTTTCTGGAGTGATAACAGTAGAACAGAGTTTACCATATGTAAACTTGTACGTCTTCAGACATAAGTTTGTTGCCTGAAGCATGTACGTGATGCACTTCAGTTCCACCGGGATGATAGAACCGAAACCGAATGACCCAACTCCTTAGATGATTAATTTTGTTAAAAATGGATGCTTATAGAGAGGATTTGGAACGAAAAGCAGAGTCCGTGCATCTGAATGTCGATGCTTGATGTGCAGTGGAAAAGTATAAGAACACTGAGCAGAACATGCTAACATTAATGATAAGCACTATTCCAAATTAGCTCATGCCGTATGACGTGTTTCCTGCATTTTTTTAGAATAAGGATTGTCCAGCCTCAATCATTCACGAGTGAATGTTTACAGCCACAGGTCGAACACAAAAGCGGCACTCAGGCCTCTATTACATCCAAAAACGCAGACATAGACACAACACCTAGTCCATCAGGATGAAGACAGACGTGGCTCTTAGGCCCCAATTACATCAAAGACACCGAAACAGATACAACACTTAGCCCACCAGGACATCACTCATATAAAGTTCCGCCAAGAAATAAACACCAGGACATCATCACTCATATAAAGTTCCGCCAAGAAATAAAAGGTTCAGTTAAGGCAAACAATACATGTATTTTATACTGACGAAATATAGTTACTGCACCATAATGAATCACAGTAGTTTCTGGAGAGATAACAATCCAGGAATCTTGAATTCGTAGTAGAACAGAGTTTACGATATGTAAACTTGTACGTCTTCAGACATAAGTTTGTTGCCGCAGAAGATAAAGGTAAGCAACAACGCATTTATTATTCTCGAACAGAATTATAAACTGAAGGCAGGTTAAAGTAGAACAGAGTCTACCTATGGCAACTTGTCTTTAGTGGGTGCATTTGTTCATCCTTCGAATAGCTCCAGCAACATCATCTCCCGCTCCTGGTGAGTGACTCCTGGGTTGGTGATTTTGTTATCCTCCAGGTATTTTGTTAGGGCTGGAACGACTTGCTCGACGATAGCTTTCCGCAGCCTCGTCCTCAGCTGAGGGTCAGGGACCATCCAGAACTTCTGCTCATCGTAGGTTTTCTGAAACTCAGAGTCAAATTTAGGCAGCGCCGAGTTTCTTCCGAAGCAACGGGGTGTCTGATTGTTCAAGCATGACAAGACCGGTGCCCAAGACACTTGCAGGTATTTTTGTATGTAGTCCTCGATTTTGGAAGTTGGGACTACTACCAAACGGAACCACATACCGAACAATAGAAGCTGATTGCCAATGAAGTTTGTATTGTTGATGAGGAACAGAAGCCCGAGGCTGTGGTCTGGAAAGGATTCTGATCTTTTGGCAAGCTTTACTTGTAGAGAAGAGACCATCTCCATTGCCAGCATGTAAAAAGGATCAATCATGTGTTGCTCCGACAAGAGAAGAGAGCTGATTATGTCAGGATTAGGGACATAGCTGCCAAGCTCAGCTGCTGTACGTACAATTTCATCCATTTGCCTGTAGTTGTTCCTAAGATATTTAATGTACAGTAGGCTATGAGGGACCGAGTGACCTTGGCAATGCCGGATGATCCTTGCAGAGTTTGAATACCCCACTCTGTGTCATCGTTGTCATTGGTTGGTGTCAGGATACCGATCCTAATATCCTCCATCGTGTTCCATATGGCTTCATACAACTTGTGCTTTTTCGCTGACAAGAGGCTGCGCACCTTGTCACTCCTCTGTTCAACTTCCATTCGCACCGAGGATTCCCAGTCCAATATCTCGATGATTTGTGAGGCTCTGGACAGAGCATTGCGCACATCCAGCAGCAGCTGGAGCTTACCTGACAGCACTTGCGCCCCATTCCCACCGTCAGTAATAATGCCAGTTGTAGCATCAAGAACCGCAGCAGCAGCAGCTAATAGGGCGTCAACAAAAGGGAGCATCTTCACCAAGGTTGCCTCGACTAATCGGGCCAGCAGGAAATTTGGTATCAGCAAAGAATACTTGCACGCGTGGATGGACTCCATGATATCAGTGAGAGCACAGATCCACAACGACCTCTTCTGTGAGAGGTTACGTTGGTCGTTGGGTAGCAAGCTGGTGGTCCCTGCAGACGCATCGTCGGAGAGGCGGAGAACCCAGCCGAGGCCCATCTCCGAGAGCCACCTCTCCAGGGCACCGACATCGCCGTCGCCATCGTCATCGCATTGATAGAATTCCTTCAGCAGGCGCTCGAGCCTCTTGGCCTTTTCGCCTTCGTCTTGGACGACGACCCGCCAGAAAGACAGATCGATACGCGGATCTACTTCTCCGGCAGCTAGACCAGAGGACACGGCGGCAGAGCCCCGGCTGGATGTGTAGGTGGTTGAGAAGGTACCTGAGGTGGTGTCACTGTTACTGGTAGAGTATCCGGCTACCATCAGATGGGGCTGTAAGAGCCAGGCATGGTCGCCATCGGCGGGCGCGGTGGGTGAGCCACCGTCGGCCGGCCTCGATCTTCCCCGCCATGGCGCCGCCATGTTGGTAGCTAGCTAGCTGAGCGGAGGCTTAACTTGGAGCCAAATGACAGGATGATGAAGGATGCTTGACGGATGCTGGGACAAGCGGCCAGAATGGATCGGAAGAATCGGTAGGATTAGCACAAAGAGTAAAATGTACCAGATCTCTTAACTTGTTGAGCTGTGTCATCCGGGTCCATCAACTTTAAAAACGTATTTTTGGATCTCAAACTTGCTAATTGGTTTACATCAAGTCCAAATCATCGTTAAAACGTGTTTGGACCGGATCATGACTCAAGAGCAAGATTATCAAAAGTGGCCCAGAAGCCATCGGCGAGCCACGTGCCCCCGTCCGCCGACCCTCGCATGGAAGGGCTCGCCGCCGCGGCCCGTCGCTGCCCACGCTCGCCCGTCGCCCTACACCCACGCTCCACCGGCTCCTCGACCGGCGCCACATGTCATACTCTCCCTCCCCTCTTTCCCGTTCCCGCTCGCTCGAGGATTCGGCACCGCGGGCGGCGACGCGCACTGGCCGCGCCTCCGGCATCTCGCCCCGGCCGTGCCCTTTCCTCGCCTCCCCCTCCTCTACTTAAGCCATGCCGGCCTCCCCCGCAACCCTAGCCCACGCTTCCTCTTCCTCTATTTCCGCCACCGCCGGAGCTTCGCCCTCGCCTCGCTGATCTCCTTCTCCGGTGAGCCCCCTCTGCCGTTATTTCGCGCCCTCGCATGTTCCCGCATTTCGTCGTCCTCCACCGGTCCTCACCCCCAAACCTTCCTCACCAATTTGGTATCAGCAAAGAATACTTGCACGCGTGGATGGACTCCATGATATCAGTGAGAGCACAGATCCACAACGACCTCTTCTGTGAGAGGTTACGTTGGTCGTTGGGTAGCAAGCTGGTGGTCCCTGCAGACGCATCGTCGGAGAGGCGGAGAACCCAGCCGAGGCCCATCTCCGAGAGCCACCTCTCCAGGGCACCGACATCGCCGTCGCCATCGTCATCGCATTGATAGAATTCCTTCAGCAGGCGCTCGAGCCTCTTGGCCTTTTCGCCTTCGTCTTGGACGACGACCCGCCAGAAAGACAGATCGATACGCGGATCTACTTCTCCGGCAGCTAGACCAGAGGACACGGCGGCAGAGCCCCGGCTGGATGTGTAGGTGGTTGAGAAGGTACCTGAGGTGGTGTCACTGTTACTGGTAGAGTATCCGGCTACCATCAGATGGGGCTGTAAGAGCCAGGCATGGTCGCCATCGGCGGGCGCGGTGGGTGAGCCACCGTCGGCCGGCCTCGATCTTCCCCGCCATGGCGCCGCCATGTTGGTAGCTAGCTAGCTGAGCGGAGGCTTAACTTGGAGCCAAATGACAGGATGATGAAGGATGCTTGACGGATGCTGGGACAAGCGGCCAGAATGGATCGGAAGAATCGGTAGGATTAGCACAAAGAGTAAAATGTACCAGATCTCTTAACTTGTTGAGCTGTGTCATCCGGGTCCATCAACTTTAAAAACGTATTTTTGGATCTCAAACTTGCTAATTGGTTTACATCAAGTCCAAATCATCGTTAAAACGTGTTTGGACCGGATCATGACTCAAGAGCAAGATTATCAAAAGTGGCCCAGAAGCCATCGGCGAGCCACGTGCCCCCGTCCGCCGACCCTCGCATGGAAGGGCTCGCCGCCGCGGCCCGTCGCTGCCCACGCTCGCCCGTCGCCCTACACCCACGCTCCACCGGCTCCTCGACCGGCGCCACATGTCATACTCTCCCTCCCCTCTTTCCCGTTCCCGCTCGCTCGAGGATTCGGCACCGCGGGCGGCGACGCGCACTGGCCGCGCCTCCGGCATCTCGCCCCGGCCGTGCCCTTTCCTCGCCTCCCCCTCCTCTACTTAAGCCATGCCGGCCTCCCCCGCAACCCTAGCCCACGCTTCCTCTTCCTCTATTTCCGCCACCGCCGGAGCTTCGCCCTCGCCTCGCTGATCTCCTTCTCCGGTGAGCCCCCTCTGCCGTTATTTCGCGCCCTCGCATGTTCCCGCATTTCGTCGTCCTCCACCGGTCCTCACCCCCAAACCTTCCTCACCGTGCAGCGCGGCGGCCGTCGTGCTCCTTCGCCAGCCGCCGTCGCCCGTCGTTCGGCCACCTCGCCGCCTCATCCCGTTGCTACCGTCGCCGGGTGAGCTTGCCGCCCCTCCGTGGGGCCCGTGCTCGCCACGGCACCACCACTCGTCGCCCTCCGTGGCCGGCGCAACCCGTCACGCCGCCGGCACGCCGTGCGCCCCGCGCGGCTGGCTCGCCGCCTCATCCCGGCGCGAGGACGAACCCCGCCGACGCCGCGTCCACGAGCGGGAGCACGGCGACCAATACGGCGGCCTCCTCGACGAGCAACGGGGCAGCTCCGGCTGCGGCGCTCCACCACGGGTTGGTGCAGGCCATGTGAGCGTGGTCGCGTGGCACGGGAGGAAGGCGGAGATGCGGACGCGGCCATCATCGCGGTGGGGGCGGCCGCCGGGCACTGGAGTCTGGCGAGTGGCTGTGCTGCTTCGGCGAGAGAAAGGGAAAGTGAGCGGGAGAGAGACAAAGACGGGGCGATGGGGTGAAGTCAAGCACCGGGCGCGTCGCTGGAGGCGATGACCTTGAGCGCGAGCAGCGCGTCCCCGGCGGCGGAGAAGAATAAATTAGCACAATTAATCAAGATTTAGATCTATTTGTCACGATTAGCAAGTTTGGGGACCCAAAATGCGTTTTCAAAGTTGATGGACCTGGATGACACAGCTCGACGAGTTAAGGGGGCGGGGGTGCATTTTAGTCTTAGTGCAAACGAGTATGGTATGGAATTGCAAGGGATAATCAGCCGATTAGTAAGTCCGGCTAATACCGTGTTTCGTTGACTTGACCTGTGTTATCCGGCCGTGTGTGACCGGATGCCATTGTGCTTATTGGGCCACACACTGCGCGGCTCATTGCGAAGAAAGCTCAGCCTCACCCACGAATCTTTCATGACGAAAGGATGGATTTTCCTGTGGACCAACTGGCTGGATTTTATGCACCGTATATCATTCTGGTTCTGGATGCGAAGGCATCAACAGTGCGTGTGATGATGCTGTAATCGGAGCTAGTCGTTGCTGTTTAATTACTAGTTCGTCGGAACTTCGTAAGTTGAGGGAGCAGAATGTCATAGCATACATTGTTAACAACAAACTCGGAATCCATATATGCATAATTCTCTTGAGGTTCAAGAATTGCGTAAGAATGCAGTGAGGCTGCTGTTCTCTATCGCGTCCGCTTCAGGCAGTCAGACTTTTCTGCCAACGGGCAACCTGTCCAATCTTTGCTGGGCCTCAATCCTCGAACCTCGCAGCCCAAGCCCAACATACATTTGGGATTCAAGAACGGAAAGAATTTCCTGTGTGCTTGGGTTTCGCATGTGCAGCCTCAGAGCCGCCATTTTTATTCAGTAAGTAATCGGGACTACACTTTACCAGCCCAATAATCTGCGCAATCCTCTCGAAGCCCAAGACAAAAGCCGAGACCAACCCAGGGCCGTCTCCAAGATTTTGGGGCCCCGGTGCTGAATACAGAATGAGGCCCTTAAATACTATATGTTTAATAAAATTAATACACACTCCTACATAATTATATAACCTCACTATGTTCTTTTATTAAAATTTTAGAAATATATCAAATATTTAATGCTAAAAACAATAAAGATATTACTGGCTACTGATCTTAAGTTCTTGCGCTTTTCAGAACCATAATCATACTTTCTATTTCTTGTACGCATAATCTTTTAGAAAACAATGTCTGAAAAAATACACTATTGTTTAAGGCTAGGGATGTGTACTCCCTCCGTTCTGAAAAACCTGACGTCTAGGACAAGGTTTGGGTCAAACATTGGGAATATAAATCACCAATAACTTTTAAATTGTTGAGTTTATAAATGTGAAAACTACATGAATAGATTTGTCTTGAAAAATATTTTCATAAAAGTATACATATATCACTCTTTGATAAATATTTTTATAATAATAAGAGGTCAAAGTTGTGTTTTCGTATATCATTCTGGTTCTGGATGCGAAGGCATCAAACAGTGCGTGTGATGATGCTGTAATCGGAGCTAGTCGTTGCTTGTTTAATTACTAGTTCGTCGGAACTTCGTAAGTTGAGGAGCAGATGTCATAGCATACATTGTTAACAACAAACTCGGAATCCATATATGCATAATTCTCTTGAGGTTCAAGAATTGCGTAAGAATGCAGTGAGGCTGCTGTTCTCTATCGCGTCCGCTTCAGGCAGTCAGACTTTTCTGCCAACGGGCAACCTGTCCAATCTTTGCTGGGCCTCAATCCTCGAACCTCGCAGCCCAAGCCCAACATACATTTGGGATTCAAGAACGGAAAGAATTTCCTGTGTGCTTGGGTTTCGCATGTGCAGCCTCAGAGCCGCCATTTTTATTCAGTAAGTAATCGGGACTACACTTTACCAGCCCAATAATCTGCGCAATCCTCTCGAAGCCCAAGACAAAAGCCGAGACCAACCACTATATGAATAGATTTGTCTTGAAAAATACTTTCATAAAAGTATACATATATCACTCTTTGATAAATATTTTTATAATAATAAGAGGTCAAAGTTGTGTTTGAAGACCGTGTCGCTGTCCTAAAACGTCAAGTTTTTCAGAACGGAGGGAGTACACATTACAATTGCAAATGGCAAAACAACAAAGTCTCATATACATGAGAAGATGTGTATAAGAGACAGGTCCAATCTTTGCTGGGCCTCAATCCTCGAACCTCGCAGCCCAAGCCCAACATACATTTGGGATTCAAGAACGGAAAGAATTTCCTGTGTGCTTGGGTTTCGCATGTGCAGCCTCAGAGCCGCCATTTTTATTCAGTAAGTAATCGGGACTACACTTTACCAGCCCAATAATCTGCGCAATCCTCTCGAAGCCCAAGACAAAAGCCGAGACCAACCCAGGGCCGTCTCCAAGATTTTGGGGCCCCGGTGCTGAATACAGAATGAGGCCCTTAAATACTATATGTTTAATAAAATTAATACACACTCCTACATAATTATATAACCTCACTATGTTCTTTTATTAAAATTTTAGAAATATATCAAATATTTAATGCTAAAAACAATAAAGATATTACTGGCTACTGATCTTAAGTTCTTGCGCTTTTCAGAACCATAATCATACTTTCTATTTCTTGTACGCATAATCTTTTAGAAAACAATGTCTGAAAAAATACACTATTGTTTAAGGCTAGGGATGTGTACTCCCTCCGTTCTGAAAAACCTGACGTCTAGGACAAGGTTTGGGTCAAACATTGGGAATATAAATCACCAATAACTTTTAAATTGTTGAGTTTATAAATGTGAAAACTACATGAATAGATTTGTCTTGAAAAATATTTTCATAAAAGTATACATATATCACTCTTTGATAAATATTTTTATAATAATAAGAGGTCAAAGTTGTGTTTTGAAGACCGTGTCGCTGTCCTAAACGTCAAGTTTTTCAGAACGGAGGGAGTACACATTACAATTGCAAATGGCCAAAACAACAAAGAAATATTAGAGAAATCATATTCACGAATTGATAAAGAACTTATTATTCATTGATCACCTCACGTCATATTTTGGAATTGGATCTTGGGGACCGATTGGTCCTGGAGCGTGGGGGGCAGTGGGGCTCCTTCCTCCCGACGTACTGGTGTTTTTCTTGAGCGAAGGTACTAGTGTCTTACCGTCCATGTGTTAGAAATCTAGGCAATTTTCGGTACATTTTAATTCCAGAAATTAACAACAAATTCATGACATATGTGAGTGATCCAGTGAGAGCAAGGCATGTGCTAGTGTTAAAGTTGAATCTCAAACAAAACAAGAACAACAGACATAGCCAGAGAAGGTTTAGTGTGTACCCAGAGGCGGAACCGGAACCGGAACCGGAGGCACCGAGATCGCCGTTACCAGTCATTGTGACTAGCCTGCTTGAAGTAGTCGATCTGATTCGATGCAGTGACGAGTTGCTGCAGCGATGTCCCTCGAACGGCCTTCTAGAAGTAGCCGTTCGGCTCGAGGAAGAACAGGGACGTAGTCGTACAGCTTGTGGTCGCCGGGTTGGTGAAGATGGCCGCCGGGAAGTAGACGAAGTAGTCGTTCACGGCAGCGAGCAGGCGCGTACGAGTACGCTCCCCAAAAACCTTATCACCTGCCTATCCCGAGCAGGATCTCAGGCAGACGGGGTTCGGAGGCAACTGCTCACGTAAGCAGAGTGCGCGCAAAGCTTGCGTTGGGAATGCGAGAGAGCAGCAAACAACAGGGAGAAGAGAGTGATCTCCTGAAAGGAATACCAGAGAGAGGGAGCTCAGGTGTGTTTGCCCATGGAGGAGAGGCCTCCTCTTATAGGCGCTCAGGGAGGAGGATTCCCGTTGACTCTCGATGCGGGATTTAGACCCTCAGCATTTATTAGTGGACCTTTAATTTCTTTTGATTAATTGAGACTAAAATAGGCCAAGGGCCCAATTAATCCAACAATCCCCACCAAGAATTTTAAGGTTCACAACAAATGCCCTCGACTCAAATGTTGTTTTGATATACCGGCTTTTACGGTGGAGACTGTTAAGTTGAACATCCACCTGAGGCAAAAGCTACACTCATTCACAACTGACCAATGGACTATACCTTGAATTGACAGTTTCGTGCAAACAAGCTTGACTAGAGCCCCTTACCAGTACTAGGCCGCTGTATGCATCCCCTCGGGTTGGAGCGTATAAGTCATACTCCTGTCTCTTATACACATCTAGATGTGTATAAGAGACAG
>OAMR01000290.1:1085579-1100434 GCA_900205405.1 Echinochloa crus-galli | reverse complement strand
GCCTGGTAAGAAGAAAACAAGGAAATGTTAGCACAAACATGAATATTAGCACCGGTGTCAATCCACCAATCAGGTGAATGACATACTGAAAGAACTGTAGGTAAAAGATTACCGTACCCCGAAGTTCCACCAGTCTTGCTAATAACCATGTTGGCACTGTTGCCATCTTTCTTATCCTTGTGATCCGGACACTTTGCAGCAAAGTGTTTGGTACTACGACAGCAGTAGCACTTCCTAGTTGGCGGCCTCTTTGGTTTGAACTGAGCCGTCTGCTTAGCCTTTGTTTGGTTCTGATGCGGCTTGTTCTTGATGCGGCTTGTTCTTCCTCTTGTTGGATGCATTGTTGTTCTTCTTCTGGACCAAGTTGGCGCTAGAAGTCCCAACAGTCCCTTTACCACGTTGGTCCTTTGCCCTCGCCTTCTCTTCAACATCAAGAGTGCCGATAAGATCGACAACATGAAACTCCTGTCTCTTGTGTCTCAGAGAGGTTGCAAAGTCCTTCCAAGAAGGTGGTAACTTGGAGATAATACCTCCAGCCACAAACTTGTCAGGCAACTTACATGGTGCATCCTCGCTATAGTTCTCAAGGTCTCTAGCCAGCGCCTGAATCTCATGGGCCTGCTCTATCACAGGACGGTCTTCAACCATCTTGTAGTCATAGAGTTGTTCCATGACATACAGCTCGCCACCAGGATCAGAGACCCCAAACTTAGCCTCAAGCGCATCCCAAACTTCTTTGCCACTTGGCAGCAAGAGGTACGTGTCCACAAGGTTTTCAGCGAGAACACTCGCGATGGCGCCACGAAACAGGTTATCGGACGCCTCGAAAGCTTTCTCCTCCTCTGGAGAGAGCTGTTCGGGCTTCCCTTGTGCGACATGCATGATGTTCATCGCTGTCAACCACAGCGTAACTCTCGTCCGCCAGCGTTTGTAATTCGAGGCATCAAAAACATTTGGTTTGATTGATGCAGCAAAACCAGTTACCGAAAACCTATTAATAACATAAGGTTTTTGGATTGTTAGAAATCTAGGCAATTTTCGGTACATTTTAATTCCAGAAATTAACAACAAATTCATGACATATGTGAGTGATCAAGTGAGAGCAAGGCATGTACTGGTGTGTTCAAGTTAAATCTCAAACAAAACAAGAACAACAGACATAGCCAGAGAAGGTTTAGTGTGTACCCAGAGGCGGAACCGGAACCGGAGGCACCGAGATCGCCGTTACCAGTCATTGTGACTAGCCTGCTTGAAGTAGTCGATCTGATTTGGTGCAGTGACGAGTTGCTACAGCGATGTCCCTCGAACGGCCTTCTGGAAGTAGTCGTTCGGCTCGAGGAAGAACAGGGACGTAGTCGTACAGCTTGTGGTCACCGGGTTGGTGGAGTTGGTCGCCGGGAAGTAGACGAAGTAGTCGTTCACGGCAGCGAGCAGGCGCGTACGAGTACGCTCCCCAAAAACCTTATCGTCTGCCTATCCCGAGCAGGATCTCAGGCAGACGGGGTTCGGAGGCAACTGCTCAAGCAAGCAGAGTGCGCGCAAAGCTTGCGTTGGGAATGCGAGAGAGCAGCAAACAACAGGGAGAAGAGAGTGATCTCCTGAAAGGAATAACAGAGAGAGGGAGCTCAGGTGTGTTTGCCCATGGAGGAGAGGCCTCCTCTTATAGGCGCTCAGGGAGGAGGATTCCCGTTGACTCTCAATGCGGGATTTAGACCCTCAGCATTTATTAGTGGACCTTTAATTTCTTTTAATTAATTGAGACTAAAATAGGCTAAGGCCCAATTAATCCAACACCATGGAGGTCGAGCGATGAGTGGTGAGCAATCAACACGGCATTTGATGGAGAAGCCAGGCAGGCGCACGCGCACAATTGAAAACTGGAACGGAAGGGACGCAAGCAGAAATTGGACATACGGGGGTGCGACGCAGGCGTCGGCGATTTCAGTTCCGCGGCCTGTGTGTCGACGTGGGATAGGAATATACAAATTGTTGGGCCTTGGGCTGACTAATTTGGGGCCCCTTCGGTTTTGGGGGCCCGGTGCGGTCGGGCATCTCGCATGTCGGGCATCGACGGCCCTGGACCAACCGTGAGAGATACGTATGCTGCTGTGTGAACGTACTCGTTTGGGATTCAACGAGACAAAAGCAGAAGTATTTTTCATCCATAGACGTGAACGACATTGCCTTAGAGGAACTCCAGCGGACCCTCTGCCTGAAACCCAAATTTAGAGGGTAAAGCAGACCTTCTATCAGTGAGAGCTTAGATCCACAATGACCACTTCTGTGAGAGGTTATATTGGTATTTGGGCAGCAAGCTGGTGGTCCCTCGAGACAAATAGTCAGAGAGCCAGAGAACCCATCCGAGGCCCATCTCCGAGAGTCCGGCCCAGGCGTGGGGTTGAAAAAGCCCGACACATCGATCCGATTCTAGACCCACACGATCCAAACCGGATCCGAGGCCCATCTCCGAGAGTCCGGCCCAGCCATTTTTGAAGAACCTGTATACATACATGTCGATATCGGGGCCTCACTTAGGTTACTGGTACAGCTCAAATTCTCTGTTCAATTCTGGCCTTTGGCTTATGAAAAGGCTCAAGGGAACGCAGTGCATGCATCAGCTCACTTTCAGTGATGACAGCGACCCACAGAACACATTTTTTTACATCCTCTGCAAGGTATGTACATCAAATTTGGCAGGAGCTCGTATCAGTAGAATTTGAACTTGATTTTTTCTCTTGGTTTGGACAGCTGAAGACACTGGAGAACTTTAAGAACATCATTCTGGTATCATCGCCGCAGGTACTGCATATGTCCAATCCTTCTCTCTTCTTTTGCCAAGCTTAAATTTGACCATCTCTTGTAAATTCTAATTGCTAGGATGGCTATGTCGTCCCATATCATTCAGCAAGAATCGATCTCTGCCATGCTTCGTCATCAGATAACTCGAAAAGGGGGCAGGTGTTCACTGAAATGCTCAACAACTGCTTGGACCAGATCCCTGCCTCCACATCCGAATCACGGGTGTTCATGCGTTGTGATGTGAATTTCGACCAGTCCAGCCAGGGACAGAACCTGAACACCATGATCGGCAGGGCTGCTCACATAGAGTTCCTGGAGAATGACATCTACGCTAGGTTCATCATGTGGTCCTTCCCGGAGTTGTTCCGATGATGATGTGTGCTCTTGGAGTGCAGAGCTGTCATTACGACTGGTAGAATATTGTATTGCTAAGCGCCTGTTTGGATGACAGGTTTTAGAGCTAAAACACTGGTAAATTTATTTTTATGAGTGGTTAGCATGCTAAAATTACAGCCGGTTTGGTCTGATATCCGTGTATAAAAAATAATTGTGTAAGGATGTGGAAACCAAAATTCAGTTCCATCGGGATGATACTGTGATAGAACTGGAACCGAATGACCCAACTCCTTAGAGTATTTGGATGCTTTACTCTGCTGAAATGAATAGCTACGATCTTAGAGTCTGTGCATCTGAATGTTGATGCTTGATGTGCAGGTGGAAAAGTATCAGAACACTGAGCAGAACATCCTAACAGTAATCATAAGCACTATTTCAAATTAGCTCATGCAGTACGACCTGTTTCCTGCATACAAAAAACAAAACAAAACTAGAGCTTGGTGCATGCACTCTGTTTTCATCAGCCCCATAGAGGAATTGTGTTGTTCTTAATTTCGTTATGCGTCATCCATTTTATCTCTCAGAACCATTCTGACTGCAATTGACACCAACACGCCATAAGAAAATGAATTTATTTTTCATGTCTGAAAGAACTAACAGTTCTATATTTCCAGAAGGCAAATAATACAGGTATTTTATACTGACGAAATATAGTTATTGCACTATAATGAATCAGACAAAAGTTTCTGGAGTGATAACAATCCAGGAATCTTGAATTGGAAGTAGAACAGATTACCATATATAAACTTGTACGTCTTCAGACATAAGTTTGTTGCCGCAGAAGACAAAGGTAAGCCACAATGTATTTATTATTCTCGAACAAAATTATAAACTGAAGGCAGGTTAAAGTAGAACAGAATATACCTATGGCAACTTGTCTTTCATGGGTACATTTGTTCATCCTTCGAATAGCTCCAGCAACATCATCTCCCGCTCCTTGGGAGTGACTCTTGGTTTGGTGATTTTGTTATCCTCCAGGTATTTTGTTAAGGCTGAAACGACTTGCTCGATGATATCTTCCCGCAGGCTTGTCCTCAGCAGAGGGTCAGGGACCTTCCAGAACTTCTGCTCTTCATAGGTTTTCTGAAACTCAGAGTCGAATTTAGACAGCGCCGAGTTTGTCTTTGTTCCGAACCAAAGGTGTGTCTGATTGTACAAGCATGACAAGACCGGTTCCCAAGACAACTGCATGTATGTTTGTCTGTAGTCCTCGATTTTGGAATTGAGGTCTCCCAAATAGAATTCCATACCGAACAATGGATGAAGCTGCTGCCATATGAAGCGTGTATTGTTGATGAGGAACAGAAACCTGAGGTTGTTGTCTGCAAAGGATTCTGATCTTTTAGCAAGCTTTAGTTCTAGAGAAGAGACCATCTCCAATGTCAGCATGGTAAAAGGATTAGTTTTGTGTTGCTCCACCAAGAGAAGAGAACTGCTCATGTCACGATTAGGGACATAGTTGCCAAGCTCAATTGCTGTACCAACAATTTCATCCAGTAGGCCGTAATTGTTCCATAGAGATTTGATGTAGGCTATGAGGGACCGAGTGACCTTGGCAATGTCGGATGATCCTTGCGGAGTTTGAATACCCCACTCGCTATCATCGTCGTCGTTGGTTGGTGTCAGGATACCGATCCAAATGTCTGCCATCGTGTTCCATATGGCTTCATCCAACTTCTGCGTTTTCGCTGACAAGAGGCTGCGCACCTTGTGACTCCTCTGTATAACTTCCATTTCGACCGAGGATTCCCAATGGAGAAACTCGACGACTTGTGAGGCATCGGGCACAGCATTGCGCACATCCAGCAGCGGCTGGAGCTTACATGACAGCATCTGCGCCCCATTCCTGCTGTCAGTAATAATGCCAGTTGTAGTTGTAGCATCAAGATCCACAACGGCAGCTAATAGGGCGTCAACAAAAGGCAGCATCTTCACCACAGTTGCCTCGAGTAATCGGCCCAGCAGGAAATTTGGTATCATAAAAGTAATTCCTATATCCAGAATCCAACGGGATGGGTCAGAATACATGCACGCGTGGATGGAGTCCATGATATCATTGAGAGTACAGATCCACAACCACCTATTCTGTGAGAGGTTACGTTGGTCGTCGGGCAGCAAGCTCGTGGTCCCTGCAGGCGCATCGTCGGAGAGCCGGACAACCCAGCCGAGGCCCATCTCCGAGAGCCACCTCTCCAGGACACCGATGTCGCCATCGCCGTGACAGAATTCCTCCACCAGGCGATTGGCACGCTTGAACCTCTTCGCCTTTTCTCCTTCGTCTTCGATATGCGGATCTACTTCTCCGGCGGCTAGACCAGAGGACACGGCGGCAGAGTTCCGGCTGGATGTGTAGGTGGTTGAGAAGGTACCTGAGGTGCTGTCACTGGTGCTGTAAGAGTATCCGGCTACCATCAGACCGGGCTGCAACGGACTCCAGTTTGGCCTCCGAAGTTGGTCGCCGCCGGCGGGCGTGGTGGGAGAGCCACCGTCGGTCGGCCTGGATCCTCCCCGCCAGCATGGTGCCGCCATGTTGGTAGCTAGCTAAGTGTTGAGGCTTAACTTGGAGCCAAATGACAGGATGATGAAGGACGCTTGATGGATGCTGGAACAAGCAGCTGTAATGGATCGAAAGAACCGGTAGGATTAATTAGTGCAAACCAGTATGGTATGGAATGTCTAGTCAGCCGATTAATAAGTCTGGCCAATACCGTGTTCCGTTGACTTGACCTGTGTTATCCGGCCGTGTGGGACCGGATGCCATGTGCTTATTGGGCCACACACTGCGGCTCATTGTGAAGAAATCTCAGCCTCACCCACGAATCTTCCATGACGAAAGGATGTATTTTCCTAAGGCCAACTGGATGGATTTTATGCACCGGCCGTATATCATTCTGAATGCGAATACCCACCCAACGTTCCCGAGTGGAAGAAACAAGCTAGCGAGATGTTTGATGCATGGTTGCAAACTTGCAGGTTAATTTGATATTGCTTCCTCCACCTGCGCATCTTTATGCAGCAGACGACTATGCCTTGATGTCTATGACAAGACTATTCTAGTAGCGATCCTAGAGCTAGGTGCATGAAATCTGAGTTCACTTTAAGTTGGCTGTTCCATTATTGGAGGGACTACGCAAGCACACATGAGGTCCTCTCAAATGAGCTGCCATGGGCAGTAAGTAGACACACATCAACAGTGCGTGTGATGATGCTGTAATCGAAGCTAGTCGGTGTTGTTTAATTACTAGTTCGTCGGACCGTTCAAAGAAAATAACTACATGCTAGTTCGTCCGAACTTCGTGAGGGAGCAGAATGTCATAGCATACATGTTCGTGGTTCTTGTCAACAAACTCGGAATCCATATCTGCATGAATGATCAATCTGTGCATGGCACCAGAAAGCTCCCCCCCGGCTGCGCGACATGCTCGGGAGCTGGAGGACCAACCAGTTAGCGGCCCATCAGATCAGATGCACGAGCCACTGCTGGCGGGCAGACTGAGGCGCAGCGATCAGATGCACGAGCCACTGCTGGCGGGCAGACTGAGGCGCAGCCCGTGCGGGCTTCTTCAGCACGGTGTTTCACGGCGGCCCAGCCTGTCGCACTGCTTGCATAATGAAACGAATCCGATTTTCCTTACCGAAAATCCGACTCCCTGTACCACTGTGATAGTCTCAAAATCAACAGCTATCACTTACAGAACTCATTTCAGAAGTTAGCACATCCATACATCGAATAAAACAGTGCAAGGTTAAGGTTAATACATCTCCCAACATAGGAAGTACGGGTACAAGCCACATTGGGCTAAATCGACAGAAAGGAAAGCCAACGCAGCGATAGCTAAGTCATCGGGGCTTCATCTCCAGATCCTCCACAGGCAGCCACTCGAGCGTAGCGCATCACCTCAGTCGTACCATCCGTCGGCGTTGTTGTCGAAGTCAGACTCGTAACCTGCGAGACCTTGAACTGTTACCAAGGATTGGAACAGTTCCACGTCACCATCCATATATGTGCAAGCTTTAAGGTGGATTAAACTAGTATACAAATAGTCAAGGAAAGGCTGTAGTTTCCTATGCAACAGCATCAGAAGTTTATAAATCAGTTTCCAACACCAACTCACTCTCCTTCACGGATAATCCTGTCAGAACAGGCTCCCGTCTCCATCGTCTATTCGATAGGAGAACTCCCGCTCCCCCTATCTCATCGGCCATGCCGGATCCTTATTTTAAAAAGAGGAGAGGTAGAAGTTTTAGTCACCAAAACACTAACAGAATGAGCAGTTCAAAGGGGGTTGTCCATGACCGAGGACGCGGCTATACGTATAGTTTTAACTCTACAGAGTGTGTACACCTGGAATCTATGCGAAGTGCACCCGGAAGGTAGCAAGCCAACTGAGCAACACAACATCGAACGGAGGTCTAGTAGTTACGGCACCATCCTGCTTTTCCGGGCTTGGGCGCATCCTCCCGCGAGAGGTCAACCCGGAATACTCCCCCGGGGCCATTCGGGGGCCAAAGCAAATCAGGGAGCAAAGGTCAACACCAGTCCCCCTACACTGAAACACTATCCTCCTGCTGGCTTGGCACCGCACTTGCTAGGCTCGGATCGGGCCCACCCTCATAATGGACACACAGAGTGCACGGTAAATTCCCAATGAAGCAACTAGTCCGATCGGTCTTCAAACTGTCGAAGTGAGATCTTCTCTCGAAATGCGTATCCACCACGGTGGTCCGCTAGTCGCACCCATTACAGGTATCGCCGCCAACTCCTCTTCATCAGATCAAATCAATCATGTGCCCGCAATAGGCACTCCGTAGGAAGTACCCAAGTGTACTTCCCAAGCCCTCGATCCCGAAGGATCGAGTTATGGTACGCTCACTTCGACAAACGGTTTTCAAAACCTTCAACTCCTCAGTTTTCATGCTCACGCCGAAAACAGTTCAAATACCCATTTTCCTCACTCGCATGCAAGCGAAGCATCAACATCAGCATAAGTAAATATATAGTAGTAGGACAGCAAGGAAATGGTAATTAAACAGGCTATGCATGGTTTATCATCTCAGGCAGATCACGCGAATAAATAAAGCATATCATACTATAAGCATGTCTAATAGGCGTTCAAAGAATGGATGGGCGTGAACCTGGTGACTCCTCCTCATAGTAGTACCCGTCGAACTCCTCCTCCTCAGTCCCGACGTGAGTCTCCGGTCCTCCTAAATAACGATCCGCTATTTAATTACCGAGACTACGAGCAAACAAACTCCAAACAAGAACCAAAGAAGAGCCAAACAACACCAAACTCTATTCTAACACGTAGATCACGATTTTAGAAAAATAATGAAACTGGTTTCATACTTTTCTGAGCTATAGTTGATTTATTATTAATTTTTGAAGTTTAAATCACTTTATGAAAATATTTAATTAATTGCGAAAAAGAAAATAACAGACAGGGACACGTGGCAGCCTCTAGTGGTGCCACATCATCACTGCTGATATCATCAGTGGGGCCTGGTATGCTGACGTCAGCGTTGACTGGTCAACGTTGACCAGTCAACGGTCAATGGTCAGTGGGGTCGGGCCCACATGTCAGTCTCTACCGGTCAGTGACAGGTGGGGCCTGGCGGTCAGTAGGGAGGAAAAAGAAGAAGGGCAGGGGCGAGCCGGGCTGTTTTGGGCCGAAAGCGGCCGGCACGGCCCTTCAGGCGCTGAGAAACGGCCCATCAAGGCCAGGTGGAGAGCTGGCTTGCGGCTGAGGGTGTGGTGGACCAGGTCCACTGTGGACCATGCCTTGGGTTCACAAGAGCCGGGTCCATGGGATCGGGGTGTGGCTGGCTCGGATTCTCTGCGGCGGGTGTGTGGCGACTCAATGTGGCCGCGCGTGTGGCTCGGCGCGGCGCGTTCTGGCGCGCGACGTCGCGCAACGCGAGCTCTCTGGCGCGCCGACGGGCGGCGGCGGCGGCAGCGGCGAGGGTCAGGGGAGGTCCGGCGAGGTCCAAAAAGAGGGGGAAAAGCTTCGGCTGGATCTCGTGGGTGCGGACGACCGGAAAGAGGAGGGACCTTGGGCGGTGAGTCGGCTTGCCGACGAGGAAGGGCGGCGGCGCGGCCACGGCGGCAGGGTGAGCGCCGACGGCATGCTCAGCTCACGCGCACGCGCGACAAGCCAGCTGCATGCGCGCGTCGCGGCCACGGCAACGGTTGTGTGGCCCGAGCGGTGTTCAGCGAGCGGCGGCCATGGCGGCCGGGGACGACGAGAAGGGCGACTCCTCTTCGGTCGTCGTCGGCGATTTGGGGGGGAGGGCGAGGGCGGCGACGTCGTAGCTCGGCGCCTCTTCCTCCCCGGCTTCCCCTTCGGCTTCTCCTCCACCTCCTCCTCCTCCTTCTACTTCGAGCAGTGGGCGTGTGGATGTGTGGGAGAGGCGGCTTGGCGGCGGCGGCGGCTTGGTCGGGGAAGGGCGCTCGGGACGGCTATAAATAGCGGCCGAGGCTACACATCTCGGCTGCGGGGGCGCGGGGCGCGGAGGCTGTGGCCTCGGCGTCCGTGCCCTAAGCCACGTGGCGGCCATCCAACGGGCGGGTGGCGCGCCTTGGCGCGGAGCGCCGGCGCGGCCATGGGCGCGTGGGTGACGCGAGCTGTGGGGGAGCGCGGCGGCGAAAGGTGGGCGAGAAAGCTGACGAGTGGGGCCTACCTGTCAGCGAGAGAGGAAGAGAGGGAGAGGGGGCGCGGTTGGATGGTTGCTGGGCCGCAGCGGGGAGTTTGGGCCGAGGGTTGCTGGGCCGGCTCGGGGGAAAGGGTTAGCAGGCCGGGGGTGATCAGCTGGGCTGGCTAGGATTGTTAGCAGGCTTGGGTCCAGTTAGAGTTAGAGGGTTTTTCTATTTAGCTCTAGGGTTTTGTTAGTATTTGAATTCAAATTTGAATTGGATTCAAATTTGAATGCCTCAAACAAAGAACAATAAGAAAACCAAATAAGACCCAAGAGCACACTAAGACAAAAATACACCTTAATTCAATTTACTGTTTAATTAATCTAGGAATTTTAGGAAGGAAAGAAGCCACATGCTTATGATTTTTCTAACTAGCATCACACCACGAAAAAGTTTTTGGAAATCCACATTTTTGCACAATAATATTCCGTATAAAAATACATGATGTTACAGATAACAGATTTTAGAGTTAAAACACCGGTAAATTACACTGCCTGATTATTTTTCGCGGTAGAGCTCAGAAATCTGTTTGGATGAGTGGTTAGAGCAACTCCAACAGCCTCTTCAAATTCTTAGTTAAATATAGAGTTTTAGCTCCTTTGTATAATATACAAAATCATCTTTTTTGGTATGGAAACCAACAGACTCTCTAAATTGTGATGTCCATATTTCAAAACACATCCACATCAGCTTCTTTCAAAAATCAATCGCATCGCCTACCTTGTCCGCGTGCGCGTCGACGCCGCCGCCTGCCCCGGAAGCACCGCCGCGTTTGCCTTGCTCGGGGCCACTTCTCCAGCTTGAGCTGCAGCATCCGTTGCTCCACGGCGGCGGCGATGACCTCTGAGGCGCTGGACAGAGCATCGCGCACATCCAACAGCGGCTGGAGCTTACCTGACAGCACCTGCGCCACATGCCCGCCGTCAGTGATAATGCCAGTTGTAGCATCAAGATCCGCAGCGTCAGATAATAGGGCATCAACAAAAGGGAGCATCTTCACGAAAGTCGCCTCGACTAATCGGGCCAGCCGGAAATCTGGTATCAAGTACCGCTCCTTGGGGTCGGTGGGCTTGAAGCCGCTGGCGACGCCAACCACCGAGCCGAGCTCCGGCACGAAGAGGCCGCGGTCGTAGAGCGACAGCTCCCAGGTCCCCTCCTTCCACCATGTCCCCGGCCAGCGCTCCGTGTTACGAGAGAAGGTGCCCATGTCAAACACGGAGATCCACACGCGCGAGCGATATGGGGTCGGCGCGCCATTCGCCACCGCCGGGGAGCGGCAGAGTGCCTCAAAGCAGCAGCGGCGGGGAGCATGGAGGGGCGGTGGCGCTTGGAGCCACGCTGTATCGGTGTGCATGGCGGTGTCGTGGATGACAGTGCCCCGGGTGCCGGACCCAACTCCTTAGATGATTGAAGAGGTTGTTGGAGTTGCTCTTAGCATGCTAAAATTACAGCCAGTTTGGTCGAATATCCGTGTAAAAAAAATAACTGTGTAAGGATGTCTGGAAACCAAAATTCAGTTCCATCGGGTTTAGGATAGAACTGAAACCGAATGACCCAACTCCTTAGATGATTAATTTTGTTAAAAATGGATGCTAATAGAGAGGATTTGGAATGAAAAGCAGAGTCTGTGCATCTGAATGACGATGCTTGATGTGCTGGTGGAAAAGTATCAGAACACTGGGTGTGTTTAGTTGTAAAAAAAGAGGGTGAAAGTTTGGTGAAAAAGTCACATCGCACACTATAGTGCACTGTAGCACTTTTCGTTTGTTTGTGGTAAACATTGTCCTACCATGATCTAACTAGGCTCAAAAGATTCGTTTAGTCGTGTACATCAAAATCATGTAATTAGTTTTTTTATTTACCCACGTTTAGTGTTTCATGTATGAGGAGAGAGATTTGATGTGATACGTGGATAGTGAAGTTTGAAAAGAGAATTTTAAAAATTTTAGTGATGTGATGGAGAACTAAACACAGCCACTGAGCAAAACATCCTAACAGTAATGATAAGCGCTATTCCAAATTAGCTCATGCCGTACATCCTCTTTCCTGCATACAAAAATAAAACAACTAGAGCTTGGTGCATGCACTCTGTTTTCATCAGGCCCAGATAGGAATTCTGTTGTTTTTTAATTTTGTTATGCGTCGTCCATTTTATCTCTCAGAACCACTCTGACTGCAATCCACACCAACACGCCATAAGAAAATGAATTTAATTTTGATGAAATATGTAGTTACTGCACAATAATGAATCAGATAATAGTTTCTGGAGACGTAACAATCCAGGAATCTTGAATTCGAAGTAGAACAGAGTTTACTATATGTAAACTTGTACGTCTTCAGACATAAGTTTGTTGCCGCAGAATACAAAGGTAAGCTACAACACATTTATTTTCTTTCGTGGGTGCATTTGTTCATCCTTCGAATAGCTCCCACAACATCATCTCCCTCTCCTGGAGAGTGACTCCGGGGTTGGTAATATTGTCATCCTCCAGGTATTTTGTTAAGGTTGAAACGACTTGTTCGATGATAGCTTTCCGCAACCTTGTCCTCAGCTGAGGGTCAGGGACCTTCCAGAGCTTCTGCTCATCGTAGGTTTTCTGAAACTCAGAGTCAAATCTAGGCAGCGCTGAGTTTTTGTTTGTTCCGAAGCAACGGGGTGTCTGATTGTATAAGCATGACAAGACCGGTGCCCATGACACTTGCAGGTATTTTTGTATGTATTGCTCGATTTTGGAAGTGAGGACTGGAAATTCCATATCGAACAATGGAAGCTGCTGGCCTATGAAGTTTGTATTGTTGATGAGGAACAGAAACCTGAGGCTGTGGTCTGGAAAGGATTCTGATCTTTTAGCAAGCTTTACTTCTAGACAAGAGACCATCTCCATTATTAGCATGGTAAAAGGATCAGTTTTCTGTTGCTCCACCAAGAGAAGAGAACTGTTTATGTCAGGATTAGGGATATACCTGCCAAGCTCAGCTGCTGTACGTACAATCTGTTTCAGTAGCCTGTAATTCTTCCACAGAGATTCGATGTAGGCTATGAGCGACCGAGTGACCTTGGCGATGTCGGATGATCCTTGTGGAGTTTGCATACCCAACTCGCTGTAATCGTCGTCGTTGGATGGTGTCAAGATACCGATCCTAATCTCCTCCATCATTTTCCAAATGGCCTCATCCAACTTGAGCTTTTTCGTTGACAAGAGGCTGCGCACCTTGTTACTCTACATTTTCTGTTTCCACTGAGGGGTCCCAATCGAATACCTCCATGAGATCCAAGGCGCTGGACAGAGTATCGATGACCTCTGAGGCGCTGGACAGAGCATCGCGCACATCCAACAGCGGCTGGAGCTTACCTGACAGCACCTGCGCCACATGCCCGCCGTCAGTGATAATGCCAGTTGTAGCATCAAGATCCGCAGCGTCAGATAATAGGGCATCAACAAAAGGGAGCATCTTCACGAAAGTCGCCTCGACTAATCGGGCCAGCCGGAAATCTGGTATCAGGAAAGGAATTTCTTGATCCAGAATCCAATGGGATTTGTGAGAATAATTGCACACATGGATGGTCTCCATGATATCAGCGAGAGCCAAGATCCACAACGAGCTCTTCTGTGAGAGGTTGCCTTGGTCGTCGGGCAGCAAACTGGTGGTCCCGGCAGACGACACATCGTCGGAGATGCGGAGAACCCAACCGACTCCCATCTCCGAGAGCCACCTCTCCACGGCACCGACGTCGCCATCGCCGTCACAGAATTCCTTCACCAGGCGCTCGGAGCGCTCGAGCTTCTTGGTCTTTTCTTCTTCGTCTTCGACGACCCGCCGGAACCACAGATCCATATGCGGATCTAATTCTCCAGCGGCTAGACTAGAGGACATGGCGGCAGAGCCCCGACTGGATGTGTAGGTGGTTGACAAGGTACCTGAGGTGCTGTCATTGATACTGTAAGAGTAGACAGCGTCTACCATGAGACTTGGCTGCCATGGACTCCAATTTGGCCTCTGAGGTTGGTCGCCGCCAGCGGGCACGGTGGGAGAGCCACCGTCGCCCGGCCTCGATCCTCCCCGCCATGGTGCCCCGTTGGTAGGCTTAACTTGGAGCCAAATGGCAGGATGATGAAGGATGCTTGATGGATGCTGGGACAAGCAAGCAGAATGGATCGGAAGAACCAGTAGGATTAGTGCAAACGAGTATGGTATGAAATAGCAAGGAATAGTCAGCCGATTAACAAGTCCGGCTAATACGTGTTCCATTGACAATGTTATCCGGCCATGTGGGACAGGATGCCATTGTGCTTGGGCCACACACTGCGTGGCTCATTAGTGAAGCACTACAAGAATCCAGATATATGCCGTGTGCCGCAGGCACACGGCAAAGCTACTAATAGACACGGCAAAGGCTTTACCGTGTGCTGCACACGGCAAACGCCGGCCGGTAAAGCTGGCTTTACCGTGGGTCATTTGTCGGGCACACGGCGAAGCCTTTGCCGTGTGCGAGAAAGACACTTGGCAAACCGTTTTTAAAAAAATAAAAAAAACTCAGCCGGGCCGCCACGGGCCCGCCGCCCGCCCCCGTCGTCGTGGTCGCGCATGCACCGCGCCTGGCCAGCCGCTCGCCCGCTCCTATCGCGCCGGCCGCGTCGTGGCCACGCCATGTGCGCCGCTTGTCGCGGCGTCGGGCCGTGGACGCACCGCCGCTCGTCAAGCCGTCGCGCGCCGACCGCGCCAGCGCTAGGCCACCGCCCGCACCGCCGCGCCCCACCCGGTCGCGCCGTGCCGGTGCTGCCGCCCGCCGCCGCGCCCGCACAGCGGTGCCGCTCGCCCGACCGCACCGGCGCCAGGACGCCGCTCGCACCGACGCGCGCCGGCAGCCACCCGCCGCCGCGCCAGCGCTAGGCCGCCCGCCTGCTGCGCCCCGCCCCGCCTGGCACGGGCTGCGCGCTAGGCCGCCGTCCGCACGGCCCGC
>OAMR01000290.1:1051494-1070143 GCA_900205405.1 Echinochloa crus-galli | reverse complement strand
GGCGCTCCCACCGCGGCCTCCCTCGGACGGCTGCGGATTCCTCGCCGCCACCAAATTAGATCCACCGCCGCTGCGCCGATCTCCTCCTCCGGTGAGCCTCCGGTGCCTTTCTTCGCGCCGTCGCGTGTTCCCGCATGTCCTCTACCTCCGCCGACCCTCACCCGCTCCCCTCTCGCCTCATGTAGCCCCGCCGCCGTTCGCGTCGTCTGCCGCCGCCGGAGCTCGTGGAGCGTCGCTGTCACTGCTCCTCCTCGCCACCAACGACCTCAGGTGATCTTGCCAGCCTCGGGAACACCTCGTGCACCACTTCCCGCTGCAGCTCCGTCCTCACCGTCGCTAGCGCCACTCCGCCACCGCTGCCCGTCACGCCGCCGATCCTGCACCTCGCGCCTGGCATGGCTTATCTAAAGTGAAACTCCTTTGAGAATAAATTATAGGTACCTAGTTTAGCAACATTGTTGGAGATGATAACTTTATGGTACCTATAATTTTCTCTCTTCTGGACCTATAATCAGTTTTAGGTCCCCAATTTTACCAACTCTGTTGGAGATGCTCTAACAGTAATGATAAGTGCTATTCCAAATTCGCTCATGCCGTACGATCTGTTTCCTGCATACAAAAAACAAAACAAAACCAGAGCTTGGTTGATGCACTCTGTTTTCTTCAGTTCCATATGGGAATCGTGTTGTTTTTAATTTTGTTATGCGTCGTCCATTTTATCTCTCAGAACCACTCTGACTGCAATAACGCCATAAGAAAATGAATTTAATTTGATGTATGCAAGTAAGAACTAACAGTTCTGGAAGGCAAACAATACAGGTACTTTATACTGACGAAATATATAGTTACTGCACAATAATGAATCAGATGGTTTCCAGAGATATAACAATCCAGGAATCTTGAATTGGAAGTAGAACAGAGTTTACCATATGTAAACTTGTACGTCTTCAGACATAAGTCTGTTGCCGCAGAAGACAAAGGTAAGACACAACACATTTATTTTTCTCGAACAGAATTATAAACCGAAGGCAGGTTCAAGTAGAACAGAATCTACCTATGGGAACCTCTCTTTCGTGGGTGCATTTGTTCATCCTTCGAATAGCTCCAGCAACATCATCTTCCTCTCCTGGACAGTGACTCCTGTGCATGGGCGGATCTACAGGGTATGCCTGGTGGGCCGAGGCATACCCTGTAATCCAGCCCAACAATAAGCCCAGCCGGCCAGCCCATAAGCAAAGCAAAAAAAACTACCGCTACTGATGGCCCGTATGTGCAAGCAGAAGCAGTCCGATGTTTGGTTGCGCAACCCTACTGCATCCGACCTTTCATGCTGCGCGACGGCGATCCCTCCGCAGCTCCGCTGCCGCAGTGCTGCTGCACGCTCCACGGACCTCGGCTCCTGCCTCGCCGCTGCTCGCGGCTCGCCTGCTCATCCGCCAGCGCGTAGTGCCAAGTGCCGTAGTCGCATACTCGCGTAGAAGTGTAGATAGACGCTAATTCGCTGGCAGCCCTGCAGGCCATCGCTAATTGCGTAATTCACGGAATCACCGAGGGCCAATTCCCTGCACTTTGCAATTGCAGACAGGCCGCACGCAGGTACGCAGCTGGTGCATTTTATTCCTCGCATTCACGGTGTTGTGCAGGTATGTACTAATGACACGCTGTAAAACTTGTGATTTATTTAGGTGTTATTCCATTCATATTATTGTAATTAAAACAAATATTTATATATGGACCATTTGTTATATAATTTAGAATTATGAAGAGGAACAAATATTTAGGCCAAACCAGAAGTAACATGGTAATCATCTCTGAACTGTTTTAGTGTAAGCCCTTTTATGCATATTTTAGACTTAAATATGTTTAGACTATTTATATTTTAATATATGCAACTTGCAATCAAGTGTTTAATTTATGACGTGTATGTTATTTAGCAACATTTGAAATTGTATACTGAATAATGTAAAAAAATGTTAATTGAACTGATTGTTATTGCAAAAAAAAATGGTGAGGCATACCCTATAGTTAATTCCTAGCTACGCCAATGCTCCTGTGTTGGTGATATTGTTATCCTCCAGGTACTTTGTTAAGGCTGAAACGACTTGCCCAATGATAGCTTTCCGCAGCCTTGTCCTCAGCTGAGGGTCAGGGACCTTCCAGAGCTTCTGCTCATCGTAGGTTTTCTGAAACTCAGAGTCGAATCTAGGCAGCGCCGAGTTTGTCTTTGTTCCGAAGCAACGGGGTGTCTGATTGTTCAAGCATGACAAGACCGGTGCCCATGACACTTGCAGGTATTTTTGTATGTAGTCCTCGATTTTGGAAGTGAAGACTGTCAAATGGATCATACGGTACAATTGATGAAGCTGCTGCCACATGAAATTTGTGTTGTTGATGAGGAACAGAAACCTGAGGCTGTGGTCTGTAAAGGATTCTGATCTTTTGGCAAGCTTTACTTGTAGAGAAGAGACCATCTCCAATGTCAGCATGGCAAAAGGATCAGGTTTATGTTGCTCCACAAAGAGAAGAGAACTACTTATGTCAGGATAAGGGACATAGTTGCCAAGCTCAGCTGCTGTTCGTACAATTTTATCCAGTAGCTCGTAATTGTTCCATAGAGATTTGATGTAGGCTATGAGGAACCGAGTGACCTTGACAATGTCGGATGATCTTTGCAGAGTTTGAATACCCCACTCGGTGTCATCGTCGTCGTTGGTTGGTGTCAGGATACCGATCCTAATCTCCTCCATCGTGTTCCAAATGGCCTCATCCAACTTGTTTGTTTTCGCTGACAAGAGGCTGCGCGCCTTGTCACTCCTCTGTATAACCGAGAATTCCCAATGGAAAAACTCGACGACTTGTGAGGCATTGGACAGAGCATTTCGCACATCCAGCAGCGGTTGGAGCTTACCTGACAGTACCTGCGCTCCGTTCCCACCGTCAGTAATAATGCCAGCTGTAGCATCAAGATCCGCAGCAGAAGCAGCTAATAGGACATCAACAAAAGGGAGCATCTTCACGACAATTGCCTCGACTAATCGGGCCAAAGTATTTGGGTCATCCAGAATCCAATCGGATGGGTCAGAATGCCTGCACGCATGGATGAACTCTATGATATCAGTGAGAGCATAGATCCACAACGACCTCTTCTGTGAGAGGTTATGTTGGTGGTCGGGCAGCAAGTTGGTGGTCCCTATAGACGACGCATCATCAGAGAGCCGGAGAACCCAGCCGATGCCCATCTCCGAGAGCCACCTCTCCAGGGCACCGATGACGTCGCCGTCACGGTGACAGAATTCCTTCACCAGGCGCTCGGCGCACTCGAGGCTCTTGGTCTTTTGTTCTTTGTCTTCGACGACCCGCCAGAACGACAGATCAATACGCGGATCTGCTTCTCCGGCGGCTATACCAGAGGATGCGGCGGCAGAGCCCCGGCTGGATGTGTAGGTGGTTGAGAAGGTATCTGAGGTATTGTCACTAGTACTGTGCCTCGATCCTCTCCGCCATGGCGCCGCCATATAGAGCTAGCTAGCTAATTTGAGGCTTGGAGCCAACTGACAGGATGAATGAAGGGGACAAACAGCCAGAATGGAACAACCGCAGGGGTTGCAAACGAGATGATATTGAATGGCAAGGAATACCGTGTGCTTTGTTTCGTTGTTGTTATGCCATTGTGCTTTGGTCATTGGGCGGGCCACACACTACATGCGCGGCTCATTAAGCCCCTGTTTGGATAGCAGGGACTAAAATTGGCCAGACTAAATTTAGTCCCCAAGGGACTAAAACAGCTGTTTGGATCTCAGGACTAAAAGGGACTAAAATAACTTTAGTGGCTTGCACATAGCCGGCGCTCGGCGCGCTCGCCCGCCTCGAGTTCCTCGACCTCTCCATGAACGCGCTCTCCGGCGCCGTCCCCGCCGCCCTCGCCGGCGCGTCCGGGCTCCGCTTCCTCAACCTCTCCAACAACACGCTCTCCAGCGCCATCCCCGACGAGCTCAGGGGACTCAGGGCGCTCCAGGGGCTGCAGATTTCCGGCAACAACCTCACCGGCACGCTCCCTGCCTGGCTCGCGGGGCTCCCCAGCCTCTGCGTTCTGTCCGCCTACGAGAACTCGCTCTCCGGCCCGATCCCGCCGGGGCTCGGCCTCTCGTCGGAGCTCCAGGTGCTCAACCTCCACTCCAATGCCCTCGAGGGGCCCATCCCCAGCAGCCTCTTCGAGCTCGGCAACCTGCAGCGGTGAGGGAGCGGCGCAAGGGTGGGGGCGGACCACAGCGGCGAGAGAGCGGCGCGCGGGCGACGGGGGGCGGGCGGCGGCGGCAAGGGAGCGGCGCGCGGGCGGCGGTGGGGGAGCTGGATGGACTGGTGGATGAGAGAGAGGGGGTAGGTGGTGGAAAGAGTGGGTTTTAGTCCCAATTAGTCTCAATTTGGGACTAAAATATTTTAGTCCCTAGAATGAGTTTTAGTCCCTACAGTTTGGATCTTTAGTCCCTATTAGGACTAAATTTAGTCCCTTTTGGTTTTAGCACAAGGAACCAAACAGGGCCTAATTAATGAAGAAAGTTCATTCTGTTCCTTTTTTTTCGGAAAAGCTCATTCTATTCCAAATGGACGCAATACACACCCGTGTATTCCAAGGGCGGAGCCTCCTTTTCAAAAAAGAAAAGAAAAAAAGGGGCAGAGCCAGACCGGGGTCGTCACTGAGTCATCCGTACCTAAACTTAAACTTGTTTGCGGTGTCATTCACGTTCCTTGAACTATTAATTGTTCCTTAAACTTGTTTGCTATTTAAACTTGTTTGTTCCTTAAACATATTTGAGTCCCTAAATTTGTTATACTGTATCATTTAGATTTAAAGTTTTAAAAATACCCCTATGCCTAATAATATGACTACCAATTGAGTGTGATTTTTCATACTATTTCTTTCAGTAAATTAGTTGCCTCCATTACAATACTTAGATAACTTTATTTATTTTGTACCATATCACAATTATAGATTAAGATATGGACAAACGTCAGTAATATATGGGTGTTTTTGAAATTTTAGACTTAAATAGCATAATTTAACAAGTTTAGGAATATTAATATGTATTTTTAGAGTTTGAGAATCTAGATGATACCTCGTAGCTAGTTTGACAACCACTCATATATTTCACTCTTCGTATTAAATATTCAATCAAACATATTACTAGCAAGTAGTAAATTTATATAGAGTTTATGATTTTTTATCGATGTCAGCTGATATCTATGGATGCATGTAGCTCCACCCCTGATTCTAAACGGATCCCGTGTTCTTTGCAAGACTGGTGGGCTTATCTGCGCAGGCAACAACCCAAGAACACGAAGGCGAGGGCTTGACACACTATTCATGCTCATCATCTGGACTATGTAGAAGGAGCGCAATGCACGGTTTTTTGATCGACGTGTGACCGCAGACATGATCAGGTTGATCACATCAAGCAAATGATCAAGCTTTGAATCCAAGCTGAAGCGTGTGCCTATTGGTTATTTCATAGCAAAGTTATCGTGGGATAGCGTGAGTTAGTGGCCGATCATCATTGGTCAAGATTGGGTAGTACGGGGTATTGGCTCGGTAAGACGGTGGAAGTAGCGTCGATATGCTTCGAATTGGTGATACCTTTTTTGGTTCAGATTTCTCGACTATATAGAGAAATTCCTAGGGGCTGTCCTTAGTTGGTTGTATTTGATAATGGTCTTGTTGAAGCATTGTTTGGAGCTCGATGAGTTGCTCTCTACGGTGAAAATCAATGATTTGATATGATCTTAACTGGTTGGATCATGATAACGATGGCTTGTGTGCATGCTTTTTGCTTGTTGGAGGTGATGTTTTTAGAGAGACTTTCTCGTAGTTCATATGCTGCTTTGTTGATGTATGAAACTAAAGGTTAAGTTGTACAAGTAGTCTGCTTTGACATAATTTTTTATATCTTGTCATTTATGTTTTTTATTTTTTCTTTTAGACTGTATGCATCTTAACTATGCAGAGGCCGAGAGTAATCTTAATGAAATTGTATCTTCTCGATGTAATTGGCTAAAACTAATAGAGTTTTTGAAGGATCGATACGGCGACGAGAGAGGGGGGAGTGAATGGGAGACGATAAAAATTTCTCTCCAATGAGCGAAACTCGGCCTATATCCCAAAATCACTTCCGACGAGTCCAAAATCACTTCCTTGCCAGAACCACAAAGCCACTTGAGTGCTTTTGATCCTAGGAGCAAGTCACAACAATTAACGTACAACGGAAACAATAACTGTTAACACAGCACAGCCAGAAAGATCAGAGACTCGCACAAATGTCTCTCTTCTAACCGCTAAAATGACACATGCCAACTCGTGACAAACTCATCCTAGAAGCGATTAGGGATGTCCAAACTAACACGCAGGCAATGATATAATTGAGACAAAAGCGATCACTAATTAAGCCTCAACTTAAATTACCATAAGAATTAACCACTAATCACTTAAGGCAGTTTACAATAATGCAAGAGACTAAAAGTAGTTGGTTGAACAATTATGAATTGATTAGCACGAGTGGTTAGATAAGTTAATCAAACTAGCTTCTTGGATCACGTGCATAGCAACAAACCTGCACTACCTGTGCGTGATGCTCTGCTCTGCTTTATCTGGTCAGCAACACGTGCTTCTGCTTGCTTGTGGGCCGCGCTGCTGCACGCGCCTAGGCATGTAGCAGTGCACGCGGCCCAAGACGAAGCAGCAGCGTGGCCCACGAGCAAGCAGAAGCACGCGTTGCTGACCAGATACGCAGAGCAGAGCATCACGCACAGATAGTGCAGGTTTGTTGTTGTGCACGTGGTCCAAGAAGCTAGTTTAATTAACCTATCTAAATTACCTTTCTTGAGAATGAAGCACTTGCAACCGAAAACTCGAAAATAACACCTTTGGGGTTCTCCTATGAAACAGCTCGTAGCAAGTCTTCTTCTTAAACGCACGAAGAAAAATCCGATTAGACACATAACATACGGTGCTCACCGCCTCGGCCCAATACTTCCTAGGAGTCCTAAGTTCATCGAGCGGTAATTCTCTAGCTCGCGTGGCCGGATAAGACCCGTTGTACTCTCTTTTGGTGCACCTTTATGCCGAAGGCTTTCTCGCGTTAAGCAAAGCTCTGTATCGTCTGTACAAAACAATTAACTTTTCTTCTAAATACAAAAGATACGTGAACCTTTGTACCTGAAGCGGATGCGACAGAGAACAGTAGCCTCAGGAGTTAGATACAAAACAATTAACTGTTCTCTGTATACAGGAGTTAGATTTACTATTTTATAATATTTCAAATATTTACTATGCTCCTAAAAAATATTTACTATGCATTTTACAAGTTCTATGGTATCTTTTCTTTCCTATTTTATTTCGACTAGAAAATAATACAAAACATGTAAATGAATGACTCCATTATGTAAAGATGCTCATGAGAAAGCTAAAAAACCTGGATTTATCTTTTTATCATTTTTTATGATTTTATATTATTTTCAAAGTTTTAGCCATTTTTAAGCGCGCCACGTCAGCGAAACCGCCGTCGAAACCGCCAAGGGATGTAAAACACACGGTTTTAGAATATGGAGGATGAAAGATTTCTGATTTTGTATATTGAGGACGAAATACGGATAGCGACTAAACGTGATGGACCTAGAATTGACTTTTTCCAAAAAGTCCTGTGTGCTTGGGTTTTGCATCCGCAGTCTCAGAGCCACCATTTTAGAAAAAGTCCAATTGGCTTCCTCAACTATTGCCTAAGTTTTCTCATTCTTCATCTCCAAAACCAGATATTTGTGGTCCCTAAACTCTAAAAACCTGTTGTTTTTCATCCTCGACAGTTTCGAGAGTGGTTTCGGAGGAGGTTAATTGAAGTCTAGTTAAGAGTTCAAAGATGTAAAATGGTCTGTTTGAAAAAAAAGGTTTGCAGTATTTTTTTTCTTAAAAATCTGATGGGGAAAACCCAGAATCCAATTTAATCTTAAAAAATATATTGTTTTTAGATCAAAATGTATGGAAGTAGTTTCACATTTTCAGTAAAATAATGTTTTCTTACGACTACTTTAGAGCCATACTAGTTTGCAGGCATATTAGGTTAGTTATAATAAATAATGGGAGCAAATACTTAGTAAAATTTATCAAAGCAAATTAATAATAAAAACTATCAGAGAAAATTAGGAGGAAATTAATAGGAAATTTTGTTTAGATCAAGTTTTACTAAATAGCTGCTCTCGTTATTTATTACTAGCAAACATGCCCGTGCGATGCTACGGGATGGGCACGAGCATGAGACGGGAGGACTTAGGATCGGATCTATCCGATGGAGCCCCTGTTACTCGCACGGCAAGTATCATGTTGGAAGACGACAAGAATCATTCATGGTCTTTACGGTTCTTTTTTTTTGTCCCAAGAATTCACCCATCGGTGTCTCATGACGGGCCACGGGTCAAATTACTTCTTTAGAAAGAGGTGAGATAACATAGTGTTGTTTACAGTTAGAAGCTAATTCTGTTATTTTATCTTTGAAACTCACATAGATTTTTATTTTTATTCTATTTTCATTTCACATAATTGATTTTTATATGTTTAAATTTTTTGACTTATTATGCCCTTTCTATCTGGTCAGTGCGTCTCAACATTTTTTTGCATCTCTCTCACTCTAACACAATGGCGGCCCTGCATCCCAATCATCATTGACTCGTTGTGCTTCATTTGGTTGCTTCATGGTACATATCTTTGACAAACTTCACTGTGTTTGGTGATGCAAGCTCCCGTCTCCTCCTTCCTCCATCGAGGACCTCACGGGCGGCGGCACAAATCAAAGAGCAACTGCACACGCCACCACCATACCCGTGCGAGGGCGTCCCTCGGGATCCACCTGCTGTCTTCCAGCTCCAGGAGGGCAGGGCCTATCCCCATCGCGCCCAGGAGCTGTGCATCGTCGCTTTCGGCCTCCCATCGAAACCAAGCAGGAGGATCACACTGCTGTCATAGGGGGCATGAGCAAGAAGAAGGCGTTTCACGGAGGAAGGATGCACGCCGCCACTGCATCCGTGAGGGCATCGGTGGAGAGCATAGCAGATGTATTGGATGAGGTGCATGATTAGCGGCCTTGCGTGGATATGCATGCAGGAAAAAATCGCAGGGACGGGCATGTGGAAGCGTTCTAGTTTTTGTGTGCTCGATCGCACGCTCGAAAAAAATATGAGGTGGACGGACGAAGGGGGCGACGCGGTTCCTCTCAGCGTTCTATATAGCACAGAAGAAAAGAGAAGGGATTCATGTTGGTGTCGTGGTTTACTTTCTCCGTTGGAACCCCGAAGGAAGTAGAATCGGTGTAGGGTAAGGATTCAATTGGAGATTTATAAAAGTTACTATATATAAAAGGATGGTGGGTTGATTCACAAAAATATTAAGGGGTTTTCTATAAAATTACGACGTACCGCTGAATCAATCCTTGCTTTATAATTATATAGGTAGAGATAATTAGTCTGATATGCGTGGAAACTAGTGTACCTCCTAATTAGGCAGCAAAAGGAAAATATAATTTTAGGAAAATTGTGAAACTAGTCGTACATTTTCCAATCTAAAACAATTTTTATATGAAATTATAAGATTAAACTATATTCTAGGATTTTTACTTATCCGAAACCACCCTCAAACCACCGAGGATGAAAAATAAGTTTCTAGAGTTGAGGGACCACGGACATTCGGTTTTGGAGATGGAGGACGAGAATCAGACTTTGGTAATAGTTGGGGATGCTGAAAGGACCTTTTCCCACCATTTTTATTGGGTAAGTAATCAGGACTGCACTTTTCCGGCCCAAGACCATCTCGTCAGAGATACGTATGTTGTTGCGTGAACGTAATACTCGTTTGGGACTCAAGGAGAATGCACAAAATTCCTACCTGTTGCTAGGGCTTTGCATCCGCCCTCGCAGAGGTAAATCCATCCATCCATGCATGGACGTTGACGACGTCCTTGTCCTCATCCTTAAGCGGATCGATTCGCAGATCAGCCTCATCGGTGCCGCCTCCACATGCAAGCGATGGCGCCGCCTCATCACTGAAGCAGGCTTCCTCCGCCGTCACTGCTCTCTCCACGGCGCCCCCATTGTCAGTGAATACTACAATGACAACCCCCTCCTTGATGCAAGATGTACAACAACAAGACCCAACCAACGCGTCATTGATAGTATTTAATTTACCAATGGGACCCAGTGCCATAGTTCTTCACTGTAATATATTTTATAACTTATTGGGAATAATTTTATGTCCAGAATACAATCTCGGAGTATCCACAAATACCAAATTAATTTCATGAATACTCCCTCCGTCCCGCAATAACAGGCCATTTAGCATTCAAATTTTGTCCCACAAAGAATGTCCATTTAGCTTTTAGAGATGCACACATTAATACAAAAGTGCATAGAGAAACGTAAAAGTGTATAGAGAAACACATAGAGCCAATCAAATAACCAGTTAATGCTACTTTTGTAACTCCAATGAGGGATAACATGGTCATTTGTCATGACTACTAAGGCCAGTCTCAGTGCAGCGTTTCATCGCACAGTTACCTAGACCAGAAACTAGGTAACTGTGCCAGATGAGTTTCATGGTGATGAAACTCCTCTCACATCCCATGAAACTCTCCACTCTCTCTCCTCTGCCACATCAGCACATTAAATGTCATGAAACTCCCACGAAACCCCCACTGAGACTGGCCTAATTTGTCTGATATTTTCCAAAACGGCCTGTTATTATGGGACGGAGGGAGTACTGGATAAGTAGTTAGCCTTTATGACTTTCTTTCACAACACAATATCTAATTATTAATGGACTTGACCCATCAATGATTGTGTTGTTACTATATGAGTAGTTTTGGTAAAAATGGATGCTTATTAATATAGAGGATTTAGAATGCAAAGTAGTCTGTGCATCTGAATGTCGATGCTTGATGTGGAGGCGGAAAAGTATTCAGAACACAGAGCGAACATGCTAAGACCGATGCTAAGCGCTATTCCAAACTAGTTCATGTTGTACGGCCGCACATGTTTCCTGCATGTAGTACAAAAAGAAAGCAGAGCTTGGTGCACGCACTCTGTTTTCATCAGTTGGTAAATAGGAATTGTGTCGTTTTTAGTTTTGTTATACGTCGTCCATTTTATCACTCAGAACCATTCTGACTGCAATTGACACCAAGACGCCATAAGAAAATGAATTTAATTTTGATGTATGCAAGTAAGAATACATGTATTTAATACTGAGAAAATATAGTTACTGCACAATAATGAATCAGACAGTAGTTTCTGGAGAGATAACAATCCAGGAATCTTGAATTGGAAGTAAAACAGAGGAGTTTACCATATGTAAACTTGTACGTCTTCAGACATAAGTTTGTTGCCGCACAAGACAATGGTAAGCAACAACGTGAACACATCACGTTCCTAACTTCCTATCTAGTCAAGATTAATGCTAATACAATCCAGGAATCTTGAATCGGAAGTAGAACAGAGTTTACCATATGCAAACTTACGTATTCAGACATAAGTTTGTTGCCGCAGAAGACAAAGGTAAGCAACAACACATTTATTATTCTCGAACATAATTATAAATTGAAGGCAGGTTAAAGTAGAAGAGAGTCTACCTATGGCAACTTGTCTTTCGTGGGCGCATTTGTTCATCCTTCGAATATCTCCCGCAACATCATCTCCCGCTCCTTGGCAGTGACTCCTGGTTTGGTGATTTTGTTATCCTTAAGGTATTTCGCAAAGGCTGGAACCACTCGCTCGATGATGGCTTCTCGCAGGCTTGTCCTCAGCTGAGGGTCAGGGACCTTCCAGAGCTTCTGCTCATCGTAGGTTTTCTGAAACTCAGAGTCGAATTTAGGCAGCGTCGAGTTTGTCTTTGTTCCGAACCAACGGGGTGTCTGATTGTTCAAGCATGACAAGACCGGTGCCCAAGACATTTGCATGTATTTTTGTATGTAGTCCTCGATTTTGGAAGCGAGGAGTGCCATATAGGATTCCATACCGAACAATGGATGAAGCTGACGGCGTATGAAGTTTGTATTGTTGATGAGGAACAGAAACCTGAGGCTCTGGTCTGGAAAGGATTCTGAACTTTTGGCAAGCTTTACTCCTAGAGAACAGACCATCTCCAGTGTCAGCATGGTAAAAGGATCAGTTTGTGGCTCCCTCAAGAGAAGAGACCTGCTTATGTCAGGATTAGGAATATACCTTCCAAGCTCAGCTGCTGTACGTACAGTTTCATCCAGTAGCTTGTAATTGTTCCACAGATATTTGATGTTGGCTATGAGGGACCGAGTGACCTTGGTAATGTCGGATGATCCTTGCAGAGTTTGAATACCCCACTCGGTGCCATCGTCGTCCTTGGTTGGTGTCACGATACCGATCCTAATCTCCTCCATCGTGTTCCAAATGGCCTCATCCAACTTGTGCTTTTTCGCTGACAAGAGGCTGAACGCCTTGTCACTCCTTTCTTCCATTTCCCAATCGATTATCTTGATGACTTGTGAGGCACTGGACAGAGCATTGCGCACATCAAGCAGCGGCTGGAGCTTACCTGACAGCACCTGCGCCCCATTCCCACCGTCAGTAATAATGCCAGTTGTAGCATCAAGATCCGCAGCTAATAGGGCGTCAACAAAAGGGAGCATCTTGACGAAAGTTGCCTCGAGTAATCGGGACAGCAGGAAATTTGGTATCTTAGAAATTCCTTGATCCGGAATCCAATGGGATGTGAAATACACGCACGTGCGGATGGACTCCATGATATTAGTGAGAGCAGAGATCCACAACCACCACTTCTGTGAGAGGTTAAGTTGGTCGACGGGCAGCAAGCTGGCGGTCCCTGCAGACGATGCATCGTCGGAGAGGTGGAGAACCCAACCAACGCCCATCTCCGAGAGCCACCTCTCCAGGGCACCAACGTCACCATAGCCGTGACATAATTTCTTCACCAAGCGCTCGAGCCTATTTGCCTTTACTTCTTCGTCTTCAACCTGCCAGCACCAGGACGAGTCGGACTCGGACAACAGATCGATAGGCGGATCAACTTCTCCGATGGCTAGACCAGGGAACACGGCGGTAGAGTCCCGGCTGGATGTGTAGGTGGTTGAGAAGGTACATGAGGTGCTGTCACTGATACTGGGATTGGTATTGTAAACGTATCTGGCTACCATGACCCTCCGAGGTTGATCGCTGCCGACAGGCGCGGTGGGAGGGCCACCATCAGTCGGCCTCGATCGTCCCCGCCATAGCGCCGCCAGCATGTTGATAGCTAGCTAGCAAAGTGGAGGCTTAACTTGAAGCCAAATCACAGGATGACGAAGGACACGCTTGATGGATGCTGGGACAAACGAGTATGGTATGGAATAGCAAGGAATAGTCAGCCGATTAACAAGTCCGGCTAATACCGTGTTTTGTTTTTTTAGAATAACTGGTCTATCACCCCGTGCATCCACACGGGCTAGCAATCTTAAAATATAAGTGAATACTACCTCATTCAACAAATATAATAGATTCATGAGGCTTATCCAAAAATATAAGACACAATACACTAACAAATTGTACTAATTTCCTATATCCCTAAGTCCTACCTTAATTATAATTACAGCATAGACTTTCAACACATTGATTTCTACACGCGCATATCTGTCCCAAAAAGTTATTTTGTTCTAGAATTTTGAATTTTATCCCACAAAACTTGTCATTTAAGTTTGTGGATGGCACCATGTTATGTTGTCTATATTAATTTCATCCATATCTCTCCTACCTATGGGCTCCTTCATCCACGAACGTTGATAATCCGTGCAGCATGCATGGGTGGTTAATGAAATACTTCCCTTAATTACTTCAGCAAACGGAACAGAATCGGAACACTGATTAGGGGTAGTTTGTTAAATTTCAACTAACACTAATATGTATTAAAATTTTTAAAATGGCATGTTTTAGAGACAGAGGGAGCTAATATGACTTGTAGACCAATATATACAATGAGCCCCTTATTAAACCACCTCGATGTAAATGCTTATTTCTTTATATTGTTTCATTATTTTTTCCAAGTGTGAGAAATTAGATACTTCTTCTGCCACATTAATATGTATGGAGTATTGCTAATTAAGAATCAATCATGACTATTTGTCAGTATCACTGTTCCCATTATTTTTGTAAGTTTTTTTTAAAAAATGAATAGAATGGTGCTAGATCGAATGAGTAGAGAGTACTACAGAGAGGCGGTATGATCTTTCATCTGCATCGGGCCAGCACATATCTCTTCTGGTTGTCACTATTGCATACTCCGTTTTGTGATCTCAATGCTAGCAGCTACCTGTTACCACCATCCTACCCCCAACCCAGCAGCCCCGTCACCGTGGAATCATCGTAGAGTATAAATATTGTTATCTTGGTGCATCCAAAGTAGTTTTATCTGGTGTCTCGTTCATTTGTGCAAGTGAGAGCGTAAGGAGCATTGGAGAGAATTGAAAATCTGCATTGGCAAAATCCTCGATTGTGTACTGTTGTCCGAAAATCGTCAATTATGTGACACCATAGTCAGCATGCCTGCTTCCTTCTAGTCTCCAACAATTGGCTAGCTTCTTCTGCATCATTTGCCATTGCTGCATGCTAGGACAAAGCTTCCTGGTGCGCGCGCCGTCTGACCCTGCTTTGTTGCTGTGTGCTTCCGTCGCCTGTCTCACGGTGCATCGCTGTCCATGGACAAACACCCATCTGTCGCACACTGCGCTGCTCCGACCACACACGCCCCCGGTTCTTGCTTGGCCATTTGGCAACCATCTGGGGTCACCAGTGCAGGTTGCAGCTGCTTCGTTGCTCATCCGAGAGAAGGCTAGGGTTTATGAAGGTCGTGGATATTGCCGCATTGGATGAGGACATGCAGCCTTGTTTTGTTATGATATCATTTACATCGACTGTATATGCGAGATGAAAGGTCAGATTTCACATAAAGATCATGAGGAGAACTTTGTATTTTTAATATATAAAAAAGGAGGGACGAATAATTTAGAGAGTTAATTTATATGGAATATCATTTTTGCGATGGCAGAGGTGGGTAATTTAGATATCAATTCAGGGGGTTATTTTAGACCATTTGCATAATGGCAAAAGTGGGTAATTTCTTAAAAAATATAATAGATCTAAAGGCTATGATGATTTGAGTGCACCAAATTAATGGACGGATATTTCTGATTACTGTGAGAATTTCTAGGATTTATCTTTTTTTCTAGCGCGTCTGGTGAGGATTAACGTGGAGGGTCCAAAAGGAGCCTAATAGTAATAATAGTAAGATACCGTGTTTTGTTGACTTGACCTGTGTTATCCGCCCGTGTGGAACCGGATGCCACTGTGCTTATTGGGCCACACACTGCGCGGCTCAATGTGAATGTGAAGAAAGCTCAGTCTCACCCACGAATCTTCATGACGAAGGGGATGGATTTTCCTGTGCACCGTACGTATATCATTCTAGATGCGAAGGCCCACCCAATGTTCCCGAGTGGAAGAAACAAGCGAGATGTTTGATGCGCATGGCTGCAAACTTGCAGGTTAATTTGGATTATTTTAGATTGAGATTTTTTTGACAATCTGATGAACATAAGAGGAATTATAGATTAGTCAAATGGGATATCTTATACCAACCAAAAGAAATGAGGGGGGAGAGAGGGGATTAAAAACTTTGATATCTAGAATCAATGTTTGCAGTGCTTGCTTGCTGTGCCAGCACCTTCTACACCTGGAAAATACCCGTTTCTGAAATTGGGCGTCCCAAGTATTGTTCACAGGAGGAAATGAGAGCGCGGTGACCCCGGTCTCTCTGCGCCGATGGCCGCCCCGGCCACCTCCCCGTCGGCCTCCCTTCCAGTATCCACCGCGACGACTCCTCGCCTCGCCGGCGGCGCCCGCCACACTGCGTCTGGATAGCGCAAACCCCCGCCTCGCATGGCACGGTGATGCACCTTGTAATGCGGCGGCAGAGCCCCGTCTGGATGTGTAGGTGGTTGAGAAGGTACCTGAAGTGCTGTTATTGGTACTGTAAGAGTAGGCGGCGCCTACCACGAGATCAGACTGCAACGGACTCCAGTTAGGCCTCGATCCTCCCTGCCATGATGCCGCCATGTAGTGCACACTGAATGGGACAAGCAACCAGAATGGAAGAACCACCAGGATTAGTGCGAACGAGATGGTATTGAATGACAAGGAATAATCAGCCGATTAAGTCCGGCTAATACCGTGTGCTAGTTTCGTTGACTTGACCTCTGTTATCCGTGTCGGATATATGATACCATTGTGTATTTGAGCGACACACTGTGCGGCTCATTAATTAATGATGAAGAAAGCTCAGGCTCACCCACTAATCCATTAATTAATGACGAAGAAAGCTCAGGCTCACCCACTAATCTTCCATGATGAAGGGATGAGGCTTGCTATGTTAAAGTTAATAATAGAGATAATATTTGACTATTAGTAAAGATATAAGAGAAATTATATAACAATAGTCTATTACTTGTCTAGATATTATTATTATTTTTAATATTTATTATATTTTCTTTTCTATTCAATCTCATAATTTCTCATGTTCCTCCGTATCACATTTAGAAGTCGTTTTAGACAAGATTTTAGTCAAACATTGGAAATATAAATCATGAATAATTTTTAAGTCATTGAGTTTAGAAATGTGAAAACTATATCAATAGATTTGTCTTAAAAAATATTTTTTATAAAAATATACATATATTATTTTTCAATAAAAAAATACTTTGGAAGTGCTAGCGTCCGGACGTCCAACGCCAGCTAAAAATTCGGACGGGTGACGTGGCATAATCTGAGCTAAATATTTCTCCCCCAACGGTACTGTAACAATTGAAACTCTCGCCGCAACATGAGCACGATGTTGCATGCAACATGTAAATTTTTTTACAACATCCAAAAATAGCATATGCAACATCAAACAATAATATCCGCAACATAAATACTTATCACTTGCAACACTAAAAAACAATGTGCTCCCAACTTCTTATCCGCTCAGGATAGCAGTCAAAAACAACCAATAAAAATACAACATCCAGATAAAACACTTGCAACATATATGTGAAACATAGGCAACATCACACATCTCAGATCTACTTTTGCAATATTTACATCAAATAGTTGCAATATTTTTCTGTAACATCCGAAACATGTGAGACAAACACTTGAAACATGCAGCAAAAACTCTAGCCATAAAAATGAGAACCGAAGGACGAGCACAGAGCACCGTCGCCCGTGGAGGAGTGGCTTGGCAGCGGCCAGGACAAATTCATGCAGCTGCAACATTGCGCCCCCCTCCCAATCTCAACATCAAAATTCATGAAATATCAAAAGAAGATCATTGCAACACCATAAAAAACCTACTGCAACATAGGGTCGCGAAGCATAAAACACAGGATCTTCTTCAAGCTCGAGCCACCATCGTACACACAAAGTAGAGCTTGCACATGCACCATGGCTAGCAGTTGAGCTCGGTGCGGGCCGCCGCTCCCCGGCTGCAAGCCGGCGGAGCTCGCGGTGGCTCAACCATGGGTGCGGGCCGTCGCTGCCAATGACAAGCAGCGGAGCTCACCGGCGGCGGCCATGGACGCGGGCAGCCACTCCCCACGGCCGGTGGTGGAGCTCACCGGCAGCGTGCCCCGCCGCTCCCCTCGTCAAGCAACAGAGCTCGTTGGCGGCGCAGCCATGGACGCGAGCAGCCGCTCCCCATGGCCGGTGGTGGAGCTCGCCGGTGGCGCGGACAGCCACTCCCCATGGCCATTGACGGAGCTCGTGCGGCAGCACTAGATTGGGGAATGAGGTTTGGAGATGGAAATATGGATAAGGTTGACCGAGAGCAGGGGTGGGTTTTATGGATGAGGCAATGGAGGTTATATGGATGGCATCATGCCACCAGTCTTCCGTCGTCCAATGGGAGACGTCCGTCCGGACGCTCGACTTCAAGCATTACCGTAAATATTTTTATAAATATAAAAAGCCAAAGTTACGTTTTAGAGACCGTGTCGTTGTCCAAAACGACTTCTAAATGTGATACGGAGGGAGTACGACATCAACTTTATATAAGAGAAGATACTCAGTTTGTTGCTTGCATGAGAATCAAGCTCTCTTCTCTCTCATATTTTGTCTTCTTCACGTAATCCTAACTAATTTGACCAAAGACCCATTATCGTATTTGCATTTTTTTACGGTACTTGGCCGGAACCACCCATACCGACCTCCCAAAAAATTTTGAGCCGTTGATCATAAAAGAGCTGGTTCCTTTGTAATTATAAGGGCGAAGTCTTTTCATCCAGCAAATAATTACCATCACAAATCCCACCATCTGGCTTAGCGGTTGAAGACATCGAGGATGCCGGCACCTCGGCCGCAAGCGCTCGACAAGTCGCTGGCCAGGGCCTTGGCGCCCTACAGCTCTGCACTATGGTTACTTGGTTACATTTGAAGAGTTGGGCGGCAATATCTGTTATGGGTGTCGATTACGGACCGTTGCGGCGGATTTCAATCTCATAATTTCTCATGTTCCTCCGTATCACATTTAGAAGTCGTTTTAGACAAGATTTTAGTCAAACATTGG
>OAMR01000290.1:1031818-1047717 GCA_900205405.1 Echinochloa crus-galli | reverse complement strand
TTATATAGACAATATATTAGTTTGAAACTAAATCAAAATAATATGTTTATACAATGGTTTGAATATATGTTTATTCTATTCGAATACGGATAATATCGGATATTTCATCCATTTCCATATTTATTTCGAATACAGATATGTCCACTTTCCTTACCACATTAAAACGGATACGGATACGGATATCCATATTCACGTCGGATACGAATACGGATACAAATAATTCAGATAACCACCCTACCGTTTCTATCCTTACTTATACACAACAAAGGTTGGTCTTATCATATGCAGGACCCAACTTAAGACCCATGACTCCATGAGGTCTTGAACACTTCGGATGCCTTAGTACATTAAGAAAGCCTGGAGCTCGTATACTTCTAAGTCCTTTTATAATATATACAAATCCCCAATTTTTTTCCATCCTAGCCACGACGAAGCCTTGCCACGTGACAGAGAAAGACGAGAGGGGGAAAAAAGACAGGGCCGGTGATGTGTGATGCATTGTGATAATTACTTCTCCGTCGTGGTGGGGTTAGTGATTGTAGGAAATGTGGACTTTGGGTTTGGGAAACGGATGTGCTAGCGCCCGGACGTCCGTCGCTAGCTAAAAATTCGGACGGGTGACGTGGCACAATCTGAGCCAAATATTTGTCCCCCAACGGTACTGTAGCAATTGAAACTCCCACCACAACATGAGTACGATGTTGCATGCAATATTTTTTTTAACATCCAAAAATAGCATATGCAATAACAAACAATAATATCCGCAACATAAATACTTATCACTTGCAACACTAAAAAACAATGTGCTCCCAACTTCTTATCCGCGGACGACAATAGTCAAAAAAACAACCAATAAAAATGCAACATCCAAATAAAACACCTGCAACATACATATGAAACATAGGCAACATCACACATCTCAGATCTACTTTTGCACCATTTACATCAAATAGTTGCAACATTTTTCTGTAACATCCGAAACATGTGAGACAAACACTTGAAACATGCAGCAAAAACCCTAGCCATAAAAATGAGAACTGAAGGACGAGGAGGAGGACGAGCACAGAGCATCGTCGCCCATGGAGGAGTGGCTTGGCAGCGGCCGCGACAAATTCATGCCAACATTGCCCCCCCCCCCCATCTCAACATTAAAATTCATGAAACATCAAAAGAAGACCATTGCAACACCATAAAAAGCCTACTGCAACATAGGGTCGCGAAGCATAAAACACAGGATCTTCTTCAAGCTCGAGCCACCATCGTACACACAAAGTAGAGCTTGCACATGCACCATGGCTAGCAGTTGAGCTCGGTGCGGGCCGCCGCTCCCCGGCTGCAAGCCGGCGGAGCTCGCGGTGGCTCAACCATGGGTGCGGGCCGTCGCTGCCAATGACAAGCAGCGGAGCTCACCGGCGGCGGCCATGGACGCGGGCAGCCACTCCCCACGGCCGGTGGTGGAGCTCACCGGCAGCGTGCCCCGCCGCTCCCCTCGTCAAGCAACAGAGCTCGTTGGCGGCGCAGCCATGGACGCGAGCAGCCGCTCCCCATGGCCGGTGGTGGAGCTCGCCGGTGGCGCGGACAGCCACTCCCCATGGCCATTGACGGAGCTCGTGCGGCAGCACTAGATTGGGGAATGAGGTTTGGAGATGGAAATATGGATAAGGTTGACCGAGAGCAGGGGTGGGTTTTATGGATGAGGCAATGGAGGTTATATGGATGGCATCATGCCACCAGTCTTCCGTCGTCCAATGGGAGACGTCCGTCCGGACGCTCGACTTCAAGCATTACCGTAAATATTTTTATAAATATAAAAAGCCAAAGTTACGTTTTAGAGACCGTGTCGTTGTCCAAAACGACTTCTAAATGTGATACGGAGGGAGTACGACATCAACTTTATATAAGAGAAGATACTCAGTTTGTTGCTTGCATGAGAATCAAGCTCTCTTCTCTCTCATATTTTGTCTTCTTCACGTAATCCTAACTAATTTGACCAAAGACCCATTATCGTATTTGCATTTTTTTACGGTACTTGGCCGGAACCACCCATACCGACCTCCCAAAAAATTTTGAGCCGTTGATCATAAAAGAGCTGGTTCCTTTGTAATTATAAGGGCGAAGTCTTTTCATCCAGCAAATAATTACCATCACAAATCCCACCATCTGGCTTAGCGGTTGAAGACATCGAGGATGCCGGCACCTCGGCCGCAAGCGCTCGACAAGTCGCTGGCCAGGGCCTTGGCGCCCTACAGCTCTGCACTATGGTTACTTGGTTACATTTGAAGAGTTGGGCGGCAATATCTGTTATGGGTGTCGATTACGGACCGTTGCGGCGGATCGCTTATGATGCTGATACTTGCATTACCGACAATTAAGGACCGAGTCGAGTTTGACCTTTGGACGTGGGATTACCGTGCTCGCCATCTACCCAGTATGGGGAGGGTTCCAACAAGCCTACTCTAGTGCGGCGCCGAGACTGTAGGAGATTCGAGCTTGATATGTGTAATAGGGACTCGTTGCGGCGTACTCTCCCTGATTTACCACAGCCCCCGACTGGCCCCGGTGGGAAGATTTCACACCCCTGGGGCAGATGTTAGATCAGATGTTTCCCGAGCCCAGGGAGACAGGATTGGCGCCGTTACTGCCTAGGGTCTTTGCTGCGGGCTGTGTCTCAGGTTGGTTGCTGACTAGCCTTGCAGCCCGGATGGATTACAGGAGTGCCACCTCTGCAGAGTGTAAACTATACGTATAGCCGTGTCCACGGTTACGGATGACCTGCTTCTGATAAGTTCCGACTAGCATGGAATTCTGCTTTTTTACCTCATCCTTGACTTGGGTTATCAGAGGTTGGACCAGCGTTGCTGATGAGACAAGGTGGGGAGGGAGCTCACCGAGTCGTCTAGTGAGTGAAAGGTGTTGGTGGTTGAGATTTGCGGGAACCTACGGTGGCAGGACGAGCCTGATGTGGTTGTGAGGCTGATGGCTGGTTTTGGGGAGTGTGATCTCTCTGGTGAGGAAAGGAGTTGGTGAGATGAACTCCAGTTGTTGCCGCTGCTCGTATAGAAAACCCCGGCTTATATTCCTCGATTACTTTTATGCTCTAGTTTAGGCCACTATAAAGCTTGCTCCATATATGGTTGGTGACATGGACCTGTCCTATTTCTTTGGAGACAGACTTTGGGTACACAGGTGAAGACCGCGACTACGAGTTCAACCAGGATGTGTGGTATGATTGAAGGTTGCGCGCAACGCTCAAGGATGCCCGTGGGAGTGGACTCAGATGATTTAGCTACCGCTTCGTAGCTATTTCTTATTGTCGTTTAGCCCGGAGGGCTTATAACAGACCGCTATGTTTTATTTATATCATGTAATGATCTTTTATCGCTGTATGGATGTGATATTCGTCTGAGATGAGTTCTATACGAGATAGCTGCTATTCTTGAAACTATCTCGAGGATACAGAGAGTCGGATTCTCTTTGTAGAGAATCCGGTTCGTGTCAATGATTGATGGGTTGGTGATATTGTTATCATCCATGTACTTCGTAAAGGCTGGAACGACTCGCGGGATGATGGCTTTCCGCAGCCTTGTCCTCTGCTCAGGGTCAGGGACCTTCCATAGCTTCTGTTCATCATAGGTTTTCTGAAACTCATGACAAGACCGGTGCCCATGACACTTTGCAGGTATTTTTGTATGTAGTCCTCAGTTTTGTATGTGAGGACTATGAAATGGAATTCCATACCGAACAATGAAAGCTGCTGGCATACGAAGTGTGCATTGTTGATGAGGAATAGAAACCTGAGGCTGTGATCCGGAAAGGATTCTGATCTTTTAGCAAGCTTCAGTTCTAGAGAAGAGACCATCTCCAATGTCAGCAAGGTAAAAGGATCAGTTTTATGTTGCTCCACCAAGAGAAGAGAACTGCTTATGTCAGGATTAGGGATATACCTGCCAAGCTCAGCTGCTGTTCGTACAATTTTATCCAGTAGCTCGTAATCGTTCCATAGAGATTTGATGTAGGCTATGAGGGACCGAGTGACCTTGGCAATGTCGGATGATCGTTGCGGAGTTTGAGTACCCCACTCGTTGTCATCGTCGTCGTTGGTTGGTGTCAGAATACCGATCCTAATCTCCTCCATCGTGTTCCACATGGCCTCATCCAACTTGTTCTTTTTCACTGACAAGAGGCTACGCACCTAGCTTGTCACTCCTCTGTTTAGCTTCCATTTTCATAGAGGATGCCGAACCTAGGCCCTGTTTGGTTACCCCTGACATCTTCTAGTCACCTAAACTTTAGTCCCTTTTAGTCTCAAAAATGCCAAACAGGGTGACTAAAAGAGACTAAACTCTAGTCCCTACCCCATAAGTTCATAAGCTCCATTTTAGTAACTTCTTGGGACTTCTACTAACTTTTTCCCCAACTACTCTCATTAAATGGCCCCACCCGTCCCACACCCCTAGGCAATCCCCTCCTCCCGCAGCCCCCGCCCGGCCGGAGGCCCTGCTCGGCCACCGCGCCGACACCTGCTCACCGCGGCCGCCGCCGCCCGCTCGACCCGGCCGCCGCACGCTCGCTCTCCCGGCCGCTGCGCCTCCTTAGATCCAAACCGGAGAGAGGGAGGAGCAGACCAGGCGTGGGGCGGCGACTTTGGGAGGCGGGGGAGGGGAGGAGAGGGACGGCGCGGCGTGAGAGAGAGGGAGGGGCAAGGTTGAAGGATAGTATGGTCTTTATTCAGACTAACTAGTTACATTTAGTCACTTTAAGTTCCTACAACCAAACATGACAATTGACTTAAATTTAGTCCCTACAAGTCGCTAAAAAAAATCGGGAGAAACCAAACAGGGCCCTAATAACACAACATCGATGACTTCTGAGGCGCTGGATAAAGCATGGCGCACATCCAGCAGTGGCTGGAGCTTACCTGACAGCATCTGCACCCTATTCCCACCGTCAGTAATAATGCCAGTTGTAGTTATAACACTAGGATCAAGATCCGCAGGGGCAGCTAATAGGGCGTCAACAAAAGGGTGCATCTTTACCAAAGTTGCCTCGACTAATCGGCTGATGAGCAGGGAATCTGGTATCAGGAAAGGAATTCCTTGATCCAGAATCCAATCGGATGGGTCAAAATCCTTGCATGCATGGAAATCTCCTTTTCATCCAGCGAAAATAGTTATAACACTAGTTTCTTTTATGATCAAAATCCGTTGATCATAAAAGAGCTGGTTCCATTGTAATTATAAGGGCAGTTAAGTCTTTTCATCCAGCGAATAATTACCATCACAAATCCCACCATCTGGCTTAGCGGTTGAAGATATCGAGGACGCCGGCACCTCGGCCGCAAGCGCTAGACGAGTCGCCGGCCAGGGCCTCGGCGCCCTACAGCTCTGCACTGTGGCGGAGCAACGTCGACGGCCAGTTCCCAGTGCCCTTTGACTAGGGGGCGTCAGAGTGTGCAAATCCGCCGGCCGCCCCCGCCAGGATTTAGAATGCAAAGTAGAGTCTGCATCTGAATGTGGATGCTTGATGTGGAGCCTGAAATGTGTTCAGAACACAGAGCGAAGATGCTGAGCGCTATTCCAAACTACTCCGTAGTTCATGTTGTACGGCCTGTTTCCTGCATACTCCCTCCGGTTTAGTAAAAGAAGTCGTTTTGGACAAGATTTGAGTCAAACATTGGGAATATAAATCATGAATAATATTTAAGTCGTTGAGTTTGAAAATGTGAAAATTATATAAATAGGTTGATCTTGAAAAATACTTTCATAAAAGTATACATATATAACTTTTTAAGAAATATTTTTATACAAAAGAGAAGTCAAAGTTGTGCTTTGGTGACCGTGTCGCTGTCCTAAACGACTTCTTTTATCAAACCGGAGGGAGTACAAAAGGAAAGCAGAGCTTGGTGCACGCACTCTGTTTTCATCGGGATCAGGCCCATTACTCTATCGGCTCAGTTAGCAGATAGGAGTTGTTTGGGTGACAGTCTAGTCTTAGGATTGGCGGCTATTAGAGTCCGGAGGTTGAGATAAACTGTATTTTGGCTGTGTGTCGTTTGACAGAGGCCGGGATCTTTTCAGGCAGGTGTATCATCTCGATGTATCTAACTGAAAAATTAATAAAGTATCACTTTCCCAAAAAAAAAGCAGATAGGAGTTGTGTCGTTTTTAGTTTTGTTTTTTTGGTAGATAGGCATTGTGCCTTTTTAGCAGATAGGAATTGTTTTTAGTTTTGTTATGCGTCGTCCATTTTATCTCTCAGAACCATTCTTACTGCAACTGAACCTGACACGCCATAAGAAAATGAATGAATTTAATTTTGATGTATGCAGGTAAGAACTAAGAGCTGTAAGGAAAACCGTACATATATTTATACTGACGAAATATAAGCTGCTGCACAATAATAAATCTGACAGTAGTTTCCGGAGAGATAACAACCCAGGATCCTTGAATTGGAAGGATGAAGCTCACATCACTACCGTTTGTTCTAATACAAGGTATTAGTAGTCTAGTAGTACTACTAGGTACTGTATTGTCTGAGTTCTTGATTCCAACAAGTGCAGAAATTGTAAAAGCGCTATGTGAAGCTTGTACCTCTTCCAGAATGTTTCTCGCTGCAGATGACAAATGGAAGCAACAATGCTTTTACAATTCAAAGTAGAAGAGAGTTATGGCAACTTTGTCTTTCGTGGTGAGTTTGTTCATCCTTCGAATAGCTCCAGCAACATCGTCTCCCGCTCCTGGGGAGTGACTCCTGGTCTGGTGATTTTGTTAACCTTCAGGTATTTCGTAAAGGCTGGAACGACTCGCTCGATGACGGCTTTCCGCAGCTGTGTCCTCAGCTGAGGGTCAGGGACCTTCCAGAGCTTCTGCTCATCGTAGGTTTTTTGAAACTCAGAGTCGAATTTAGGCAGCGCCGAGTTTGTCTTTGTTCCGAACCAACGGGGTGTCTGATTGTTCAAGCATGACAAGACCGGTGCCCAAGACAATTGCACGTACTTTTGTATATATTCCTCGATTTTGGAATTGAGGACTGCCAAAAGAAATTCCATATCAAACAATGAAAGCTGGTGGCATATGAAGTGTGTATTGTTGATGAGGAACAGAAACCTGAGGCTGTGGTCTGAAAAGGATTCTGATCTTTTGGCAAGCTTTACTTGTAGAGAAGAGACCATCTCCAATGTCAACATGGTAAAAGGATAAGTTTTGTGTTGCTCCATCAAGAGAAGAGAACTGCTCATGTCAGGATTAGGGACATAGCTGCCAAGCTCAGCTGCTTTACGTACAATTTCATTCACTGGCATGTAATTGCTCCACAGATAATTGATATTGGCTATGAGGGACCGAGTGACCTTGGCAATGTCGGATGATCCTTGTGGAGTTTGAATACCCCACTCAGTGTCATCGTCGTCTTTGGTTGGTGTCAGGATCCTAATCCTAATCTCCTCCATCGTGTTCCAAATGGCCTCATCTAACTTGTGCGTTTTCGCTGACAAGAGGCTGCGCGCCTTGTCACTCCTCTGTATAACTTTCGTTTCCTCGGAGAATTCCCAATGGAAAAACTCGACGACTTGTGAGGCACTGGATAGAGCATTTCGCACATCTAGCAGCGGCTGGAGCTTACCTGACAGCACCTGCGCTCCATTCCCATCGTCAGTAATAATGCCAGCTGTCGCATCAAGATCCGCAGCAGCTAATAGGGCGTCAACAAAAGGGAACATCTTGACAACAGTTGCCTCGACTAATCGGCCCAACCGGAAATTTGTTATGTGGAAAGGAATTCCTAGATCCCGAATCCAATGGGATGGGTCAGAATACCTGCCCGCGCGGATGGACTCCATGATATCATTGAGAGCACAAATCCACAAAAACCTCTTATGCGAGAGGTTACATTGATCGTCGAGCAGCAAGTTGGTGGTCCCTGGACACTCATCGTCGGGGAGGCGAAGAACCCAGCCGAGGCCCATCTCCGAGAGACAGCTCTCCAGGGCACCAACGTCACCATAGCCGTGACATAATTTCTTCACCAGACGCTCGGCGCGCTCGAGGCTCTTGGTGTTTTCTTCTTCGTCTTCGACGACCCGCCGGTACCACGAATAGATATGCGGATCTACTTCTCCGGTGGTTAGACCAGAGGACACGGCGGCAGAGCCCCGGCTGGATGTGTAGGTGGTTGAGAAAGTACCCGAGGTGCTGTTACCCGAGGCTTGGGGCCAACTGACAGGATGAATGAACGAGACAAGCAGCCAGAATGGAAGAACCAGTAGGGTTGTTGAAAACGAGATGGTATTGAGGAATACCGTGTGCTTGTTTCCTGACTTGACCTCTGTTATCCGTCTGGGACAGGGTGCCATTGTGCTTTCGGCCACACACTGCATGCGCGGCTCATTAATTAATGAAGAAAGCTCAGGCTACTCTAAACGGATGCAGGGCAATACACCCGTGTATTCCAATTTCCAAGGGCGGAATCTCCTTTTTCAAAAAGAAAAAAAAACGAAGTCGCCGGGGTCATCCTTGAGTCATCGGGACCTAAACTCGTTCAGTGGAGTATGAGATTTCTGAACTCTTACAATGTATATTTAAATACCTAATTTGTTAAACTGTGCTATTTAGGTTTAAAGTTTCAAAACTACCCTATGCCTAATAATATGACTACTAATTGAACATGATTTTTCATAATATTTCTCTCAGTAAATTAATTGTCTCTATCACAATATTTAGAGAACTTTATTTGTGTGTACCATAGCGCAATTATAGATTAATATATGGACAAACATCAACAATATATGAGTATTTTTGAAATTTTGGACGTAAAATGACACACTTTAACAAGTTCAGGTATGTTAATGTGTATTTTGAGAGTTTAGGGATCTGGATAACACCTCGGAACAAGTTTGAGAATCACTTATATATATTTTTCTCCAATATGCAGGAGAGCTGCATATTTTTGTATTAAGCAGGAGAAGGAAACAAGGTTCCAATTACAAGACCTACAAGACCGGCAGAGAGCGATCTCATGCCATCAAACACAAAAGAGACCAGCGGCTCTAGGCCGGGAAGCACTCGTACTACTCGCGAACGAAACTACCCAAACGCGTAGCCCCAGCAAGGACCCAAAGCTGTGCTTCAAGCCTGATTTTGTGAACCAACTCTTGGACTGTCGCGGTTTGATCATTGGACAACCTTGCATTTCGTTCCTTCCAGATACCCCAGACTATGAGCATGAAGAGTGAATCCAAACCTCTCCTCCGTTGCCTGGGCTGCTGCATTCGAAGCGAGCGCCACCATCCCTGAATTGTGAAGTCAGGCTGACCGAAGGTGCATGATCCTCCTCTCTCAGCGACTAATTCCCAGAAGACCTGCCTAGAGTAGGAGCAGTTGGCAAGAATATGATCCCCCATCTCAGCTTCTTGCTCACAGAGCCGGCACTCGTCATGGGCGTCAAGTCCATGGCGTCTCCGACGATCTGCAGTCCACAGACGTCCCTTGAAAGCCAGCCAGACAAAGAACTTGACCCTCGGAGGTGCCCAGTTCCTCCAGATCTTCGAGGCGCCCTGCATGCGAACACTTCCCTCGTGCATCTGGTTGTAAGCTGAGGCCACTGTGAAGTTACCATCCGCCGTCCACTTCCAGCGATATCGGTCAGGGCCGTCCTCCAGCCGGATATCCCTCAGGTGATCGCGCAGGTTGATGTATTCAGCCAAAATGGCTACTGTCAGGCCGCCCTGTATGTCCCGTATCCAATGCTGTCCCTGTAGTCCTTGGGCCACCGTTCTACTTCTCGTTACCCTTGTCGAGATGATGGCGTGGAGCGTCGGTGCGAGTTCAGACACTGATCTTCCACGTATCCAAGGATCAGACCAAAATAAGGTGCGCTCGCCATTCCTGATCTCGATTGTAATTGTAGCTCTGAAGAAGGCCGCTACCTCTGGTTCAACAGGTATCTGGAGCGCAGACCAAGCACGATTATCATCGGTCTGTCGCAGCCAAATCCAACGAGTTCTTAGAGCAAAACCCATCAGCTTGAAATCAAGCACCCCAAGACCACCGAATACAGTTGGCCTGCAGACCGTGGGCCAGGCCACCATGTTCTTCCCTCGCACCGCTCTATCAGAACCAGTCCATAAGAAGTTCCTTCTCAGACCGTCAAGCTGCTTAAGCACTCCCGGTGGCATTTTGTCCGCCATCAACAGGTAGATCGGCATGGCTGCCAGTGTGGATTTGATAAGGGTGAGCCGGCCACTCTTGTTCATCAGTGGCCCTTGCCAGCCCATCAACCTCCCTGCTACCTTACCAATGAGTGGCTGGTACATTGCTTTTGGAACCGCCTTGGTGGGCAGTGGCGCTCCAAGGTAAGTAATTGGAAATGGTAGCAGCTGGCAAGGTAACACGGCTTGGAAGTCTGACAGAGATTGCTCACAACCGTGGATAGGTGTGATAGAGCATTTTTCCAGGTTGGTCCGAAGCCCTGATGCCTCACCAAAGACTGTCAAGATGCGGTTGATGGCCCTGGCTTCACCGGCAGTTGGCGCTGCCAGCACAATGGCATCATCTGCATAGAGGCTGCAGTGATGTCCAATCCCAGGTACCCCCATTGGTTGGAGGACTTCTTCCTGCACTGCCTTGCTGAAGAGACGGTTGAGGCCATCCATTGCCAGCACGAAGAGCATGGGGGAGAGGGGGTCCCCCGGCGAAGGCCGCGTCTGTGCTGGATCTGGTCCCCAGGTTGTCCATTCAGCAGGATCTTCGTGGTGGAGGTAGACATGAGCAGTGAGATCCAATCACGCCATCGCACACCGAAACCCCAAGCCTGGAGGACCTCAAGCAAAAATTCCCAGGACACTGTGTCGAAAGCTTTAGAGATGTCGAGTTTAAGCAGCAGCTTGGGTATTCTCTTCTTCCTTAGCAACACTGCCGATCTTTGAACGAATTTGAAGTTATCTAGTATGGAACGGCCTCGGATGAACGCACTTTGGTTGCACAGGACCAGGCTGCCAATGTGTGGTGTGAGCCGGTTGGCAAGCATCTTGGCGATGAGCTTTGGGAAGCTATGTATCAAACTGATTGGTCGGTAGTCTCTTGGCGATTGGGCGTCAGGTTTCTTGGGTATGAGAGTAAGCAATGCGCCATTAACACACCAAAAACCCCTCCTATCCACCGCGTAGAACGCGTTCACGGCGCAAAGTACATCGGCTTTGATCACTCCCCATGCTGATTGGTAGAACGCAGCCGTCATCCCATCAGGCCCGGGTGATTTGTCCGGGGGCATTGCACGGATCACGTTCCACACCTCTTCCTCTGTGAACGGCAGCTCCAACGCCGAGAGGTCCCGAGGTTCGAATCCGAGAGCCTCGAAGTCGAGGGTGTGTGCCCGATCAAGCTCCTGGCCGAGAACCCCATCGAAGAACTGATGCAAGGCATGTGCGATCTCATCAGCTCCATATACCATGCCCTGATCAGTCTGGATTTTAGTTATATGATTTTTGCGCCGTCTACCATTCGCATGCAAATGGAAGAACCTGGTGTTCGCATCTCCCTCGCTCAAAAAGAGAATTCTTGACCTCTGACAGGCAATGGTTCGTTCTAGCGATGACAAGCCCAGAATTTGTTTTTTTAGGAGTCCACAGAATTGCCGCTCCTCGTCTGACAGTTGCCTGAAGTCCTGCGCTTGGTCAAGCTGGAGGACAACTTCCTTGGCTACCAGAAGCTGGTTCCTGATCGATCCAATCTTCTTGGCCAACCAGCTCTTGAGCTCTTTAGCTACATTTCGTAACAGACTGTCCAAACGCCGGAATGCATTCGTGGTGTCCTCTGGGCAGACCCACCCCCGGGAGACCACCTCAAGGTAGTCCTCGAATTTTGGCCAAAAGACTTCGAAGTGGAATCTTGACTTACTTCGGATGGCAGCATCCGTGATCAACAGCAGCGGGCAATGGTCGGAGCTGTTTGAAGATAGGGCCTGCAGAAAGCACGCCGGGTGATCGTCTTCCCAATCTACCGAGACAAGCACTCGATCCAATCGAACCAGCATCGGAGCCGCCCTCTCATTACTCCAGGTGTACACCCGCCCATGCAGGTGTATGTCCCTCAATTCCAGGCCATCTACGACTCGCCTGAATATCGCCATAATCCTACGATCAATTCTCGAGTTGCTTTTGTCGGAGGGGTCCAATATGAGGTTGAAATCGCCTGCGACAACCCATGGTCCGCGACATTCGTCCCTGATAGCTTCCAGCTCCTCAAGGAACAGGTCCTTCTCTGTGTCGGTTTGGGGCCTGTAGACAATAGTGATCCACCAGGGCGTTTCACCAGAAGATGGAGAAACCAGAGAGGTCACCGAGTAGCAACCAATCTGTGTTTCCGAGAGCTGGGCTATGTCCCTCCGACAGGCCACCATTGCACCCCCTCTAGTTTGGGAAGCAGGAAGGTACGCAAAGTCACAGAATTGAGGGCCAAGCATACCCAAGATTACATCGCTGGAGACCACACTAAGCATAGTCTCCTGCAAGCACAAAATGGACGCTTTCGTTTCTTCGACCATGATCCTAACCACATCCCGCCGAGCCCTCGTGTTTAACCCACGTACGTTCCAGGAGACAAGGGTGATCGGATTCATGAAAACTTGTCAACCAACCAAAAAAAAGAACCGAGGTGCAAGCCTAGGCCTGCAGCCCCACAGCGGAACACGAGCAATGCAGGGTAGGCATGAGCTCGCGGACGGCCTCGAAGTGTTCCGCGCGCATGTTAGTAGTGTACAGCTTCTTGTATTCATGCTTTGCGTCACCAGCCGGAACGGCTTTGCCTAGCTTCTGCATCAGCAGAGCCTGCGCCCTCAACGACGTTGGTACTTTCGCCATCGGCTGGTTGGCGATACGCTCGCTCCTCTTGGGGAGTTTGCCGTTGTCAACACAGCCCCGTGCTGCTCTTCTGGTCTTGGCAGGATTGGCTAGCAGCGGCGTAGGCAGCTTCTTCTGGACTGCATTGGCAAAAGCAGATAGCTTAGCCGCTGAGCAAGGCGTCCTTGTAGTTGGGTGGTGCACATTCCCAGCTGGGGGCGTGCATGACTTGCCATCGCGAGCGCCAGTCCGGCCCATTGGAGCATCAGGGCTTGCCAGCGACAGCCCATCAGCATTCAGGCCTGTTGGCCCAGAACTCTTGGTCCTACGACAGAAGGGGAGGTGATTTGGCATGGCTCCGTCGCGGGTGGCCCCGCCGGCACCAGCATCGCGTCCCCCTCGAGATCCTCTGCCCTCCGTGGTCCATCAACCTCCCTGTCCAGGCGTGGGCGTGCAGTGGACAGAGCAGCCTCGTCGACCATTGGGTCAAACAGACCGTCAGGGGCCCCGGCTCAGTCTGTCCAGCACTGCTCGCTGGGGTCCTGCATGATCAGGCCGGTCGGCTCCCCCGAGGAGGATACGCCCGTTGCCTTGTCGCCGTCCGTCGCTTTTGTCGCTGGAATGGCCTCAACTGCCTCCTCTGGCTCAAGCCTTGTCGCGACGCCGGTGTTTGAATCTACTTTCGGAAAGTTCTTTTCGAAAGCATCTCCTTTCGGCTTTTCAGAGTGCTCAGGCCCCGCAGACGACGGCAAGGTCATAGCGGTGGGCTCCTCCACGGTGTCGTCCTCGACTCCGGCGGCGCGCCGCCCGCCCCGGCGCCAGCGACACCGTCGACCTCGCCGGAAGAATCACGGCGAGGAAAGCTGTGCGGCCGACTGCCCCCCTCGCCCCTGTGATCCCTGTTGGACCAACCATCGGGGCCACCGTTCCCATCCTCCGACGATGAGGGGGAGCTCGGCATCGACTGTGGCCTGGGGGCAAAATCCATCACGCTCCTCAGTTGAATCAGGACCCGGTACATCAGGAAGCGCTTCTGTCGGAGGTAGGGCACCACCCCGGCGAAGATCCGCTGCATCTCCGGGTCGTCATACACCACCGGGACCTCGGGCTCCGCAATGTGTAGTTGCCGAGCAGCTGGGATTGCATACGGGTCCAACACCCATGCCCAGAGCACGAACTGATGGAGATCAGTTTTCTCACCGGACGTCGGCTCAAGCTTCTCGATCCAGCAGTGAGGGGCAAGCAGCTTGCTCACCGTGTCAAGATCCCAGGCGTGTGCAGGGATGCCAACCAGCTCAAGCTTGACCTTGGAGTAGAGGTTGAGAGATCCAGCGGTAGCCAGACGAGTCCATGGCCACACTGAAAGGCTGGTGGTGGCGAGCGGGATGGGGTTGGCCGTCATAATCTGGTCGCGCACCGCATGAGAGGAGCAGATCAGCAGGAAGCTTGCTGAAGTGAGCGACTTGGACACCATAGCATCCTCCTGAACGCCGGTGTTCGCGATGATGGCCTCCTTGGCCGATATATCTTTTTTAGGAAAAAAGCTAGGGATTTAAGTGAAATAAACGTTTTGTAATCGTAGTCGATTAGGAATCGTGTCAAAGTCTGGGTATAAATATAAACCCATGACAATTGTAATAGGTATCGAACAATCATACAACAAACCGGCCTTGCGCCACCTTTTCGAGTCCTTTAGTCGTGTCGTCGAAATCTTCGAGATGAATCATCGATCCGTCGACCTCCGTAAGTATCGACAACCTTGTATCATGCTTAGTATCATGCGGTGGATTTAAGCTTGGTTCAAGAAGGCTTCTTTGTTAAATCATGAGTCATGCGGTAGGCTAAGGTTTAGCTTGAAGCAAGTTACCGGCTCTATTAGATTTTGGCAAAGATCTAATAGATTCATTAAATTATCTTGTGTTGTTTGGGTTTTACTTTATGTTTAATTCATATAACACTCTTTTTGCCCAATCTAGATTGATTAAAATTTGTTTTGATTCATCGCAAGACATGACCACGTTACCTTACATAGCCGAATTCGAATCAATCTAGATTGCCACGTGTCGCGGGTTCAAACTCGTTGGTTTTGTATGGATCTTGCGAATTAGAAGATTTGCATATGATTCGTCTCAAAGCCTTGGAAAATATTGAGAAAAATAAGATGCGAGTTGCCAAATATTACAACAAGAAGGTAAAAGTCAGGCAATTTGCAGAAGGTGATCTAGTTTAGCTATATGTCGATCAAAATTGGCTTTGTAAGCCGTAGAGATGGAACTGTCTGGTATCAGCCGGCACGTTCCAGGTTTTTATCTAAACATTTTCTTCCTTTGTTAGTTTCAGGGAAAATTGACTGGCACGCTTCCGGATTCGAATTCGAGCCACTTGTGAAGCCAGCTGATTCGTCTTGCTGTGTGCTTGGCGTGGATCGCAGGTTTTACGTCAACACACTTTTTGGCACGCCCGGTGGGACCCACAAGCTTCGAAGATGCCTGAATTAAGGGACATTCTTGATGTCACTTTTGAAGAATTGTCTGATGAACATCAACAAATGGTGAAGACTGCTGCAGATCAGTTCATCAAGAAATGCTTGCTGTCTTTTGCTAAGAACAGGAGTGGTGCACCGTTTCTCAAGTCAGATCTGCCAAGAGTTCTACTGCCTGGACAATCTGATCTTACTGAAGATGACGAAAGGGAGAAGTTCTCTGGTTTGTTATACAAGGCTCTGGTGGAAACAATGACCAACCACAATGCTGCATTTTTGAACAGCTTTCGGCACATAATGGTCAATATCTTTGGTCAGCATGTGGATAAGCCTTTCGAGCAAGCATATGGGCAGCTTGGTGGCCCAACATACTTCAATGTTCAAAAACCTCATGGTAAAGGAGCTGTTGAAGAAACTGGAACTTCTAGTTCCAAGGGTGCGAATGGCCAACCAATTCAGCAAGATCCTCAGCATGCAATGCCAAAAACTCGCACATATGGTGATGTGGCATTCGGCACTACGGGGAATCCACCTGCTTCTACCTACAAAAGATGTGTATAAGAGACAGGTGCTTGATTTTGTGCC
>OAMR01000290.1:1003935-1018316 GCA_900205405.1 Echinochloa crus-galli | reverse complement strand
GCTTATAATCCATTTGTTTTTCCAATAACACCCTCTTTCATCGACTTTTGATTCTGTTATTCTGCAGGACACAGTCCCTGCCTCTCTGGCTAGAGCAATTGTATATAACATCGCTGGCCCAATATCTGTTTTGGGGCATCTCTCTCCTTCTTTTGCTCAAATAATGTCCAGGCCTGCCAGTCTGGATCCAATTCTTGCTGCACCACCTTCTGCCAAGAGGAAAACATCTTCTCTAACTGCCCCTTCGGCTATAAAGAAGAAAAGAACAAGCAGCAAAAGAATTGCTCAGGTCAGATATCTCCTTCCTCGAGTAAAATGTTAACTTCATTTTGCTCACTTCTACTCCTTTATGATTTCAGGCCAAATCACAACAATTGGCCATTAGCACAGAACCTGCCGATGCTTCAGTGATTGGTAAAATTTCTCACTATTTTGTCTTTAAAGTTCCTCTCCATCGGCATTGATTCTTTTTCAGTCTCAGAGCAAATCTCAATGGACCCAATCTTGGAGAACTCTTCTTTTCATCAAGAACCAGCTTCAGCTTCACCTGATGTTCCTCAGCCAGAAGCCTCTTCCGCACCAAAAGATCTTCCAAGCTCTCCTCAGCATGACATACAAGAATCTTTGCCTGAGCTTGAGCTGCCCTCTCTCTCCATCCAAGAGATCAGGAATGAGGTAGAGATAATTACCCAGTCTTCCCAGTTCTTTATTCAATGGATCATCAATAATTCGGCAAAATCTTCTTTCAGGAGAAAACCACTTCTTCATCCAGCTATTCATTCGGTGTGGATGATCTAGTTGCCGAACAAGGAGAAGAAACTTCTTCTGGTCAAGCCTTATCAGAGGAGAACCAAGCAAAACTGAAGGAAATCCTCTCTTTTCTGCATAAGGATACTCGGGATCAAGTTAACAATGCTGATCTTTTAAGAGACTTGCTTGAATCATTTGATCAAGATCTTCCTGCCGATATCAAGATTTCTTTAGATCCAGTTTCTAGATTGGACGATCATTTTATTGCAGTGAACAGACGCAGAATTGGGACAGTCTTCGTATTTCTCATTGCTTGGAGCTATCTCTAGCCGAAACACCCAAGAATGAAAATCTCCTGATTGCAGCTTGTCACTTCTGGTCTAATGGCATGAATGCTTTCCTCTTTGGTCATGGACCAATGACCCCAACCCTGGCCGACGTCTACATGATAACCGGCCTTAATATCACAGGAACTACACACCCGTATGAGTACAAAGGCTCATCCAAGCAGACAGGGGTGAAGACAGGAGTCGGCTACAAGAGATATATCCAGACTTACATGCATGATGGCCCCCTGACCAATGTCGAATACAGAGCTTTTCTGAATATGTGGCTGTGTAGATTTGTTTTCTGTGGTAAAGCCAATGAGCCGACCCTAAACCACATTGTGATGGCCGAAGACTTGGCTGCAGGCACACTTATTCCTCTCAGGAAATATCTTCTGGGAAGTGTCTATCATACGCTCCATCAGACCACTTATCAGATGCACACCAACAAGAAAATTTCCTGCGTCAATGGTCCCTGGTGGTTCGTCCAGATGTGGCTGCAATTGTACATGCACCAAATTGTCTCCATTGACCTCAACAGCCGACACTTCCACTCGGTCAATTACCAGGAAGCAGGAGCCCAGAGCACCAAAGGCTGTCAAACCTATGGGGAAGCAGCCTCCACTATTGCTATCAACAAGAGCGTTGGAGAACTGTTTGAACTTTTCTTCAAAGGCTTTGCCAATCCCCTCTGGTTCCCATACATGGACAATGACAATCTCACTTTCCCTTGTGAATTCAGCTTCGAGACCGGATGCATAGATGCAGAGTCCTCAGCAATTTTTAACACCTTCATTCGGCCTTGCATCTTACCAGCCGAATTTTGTGGAGGAAGGCTGGTTCAAAGTTCATATGAGTATTACCAGCCGAACATAGTTGCCAGGCAACTAGGGTGTGGCCAAGTGCCCCCAAGATTATTTCTCCATGAATTCCTCAAGCCGAGGCAGATCATCAAAGACTCCACAGAAACAAGAAGGGTCTTTGATTACAAGTGCTGTGCAGCCATCTATCAACTCGATCCCTTTGTGCCAACAGCACTCATTCATCCTTCCTTCACCCTTTGGTGGCAAGAATTCCATGATCATATCTTCAATGCACCAGTTCACCCTCTTTGCCTTGAGTTAATGCCTGATTATCAGCCGAATTCAGAGGTAAACATGCTTATAATCCATCTGTTTTTCCAATAACACCCTCTTTCATCGACTTTTGATTCTGTTATTCTGCAGGACACAGTCCCTGCCCCTCTGGCTAGAGCAATTGTATATAACATCGCTGGCCCAATATCTATTCTGGGGCATCTCTCTCCTTCTTTGGCTCAAATAATGTCCAGGCCTGCCAGTCTGGATCCAATTCTTGCTGCACCACCTTCTGCCAAGAGGAAAACATCTTCTCTAACTGCCCCTTCAGCTATAAAGAAGAAAAGAACAAGCAGCAAAAGAATTGCTCAGGTCAGATATCTCCTTCCTCGAGTAAAATGCTAATTTCATTCTGCTCACTTCTACTCCTTTATGATTTCAGGCCAAATCACAACAATTGGCCATTAGCACAGAACCTGCCGATGCTTCAGTGATTGGTAAAATTTCTCACTATTTTGTCTTTAAAGTTCCTCTCCATCGGCATTGATTCTTTTTCAGTCTCAGAGCAAATCTCAATGGACCCAATCTTGGAGAACTCTTCTTTTCATCAAGAACCAGCTTCAGCCCTACCTGATGTACCTCAGCCAGAAGCCTCATCTCCACCAAAGAACCTTCCAAGCTCTCCTCAGCATGGCATACAAGAATCTAACAAATCAAGTTCATGATCAATCCATCTGCAATTAGCATGTCTCTTTCTTGGTTGATCATCAAAACGCCGATCATCACTAAGATGCATCCTACCAATTCTTTCATGGACAGATCGGCGATTGGCAACATTTTGCCTATGTTCGACATACCCATTATTGCACTCAGGACAGTTATTCTTTGTAGGCAGCTTTAAACCTTCGTTCCAACAGTGTCTGAAGAATGCACACCCCCAATGCACACGTTCCTGTTCCCGGATATATTCTTCTTGTTCTTCCTCAAACCTTTCTTCTTCGCGTCTTCTTTTCTCCTCCTCGTATTCACGCCTTTGAAAACGCTCTTTTTCTTGCTGACGCTGCCATTTGTTGAGGAGAATACGTGTAGTAACTCTAGGTTTAAAGGATTCTCCCACTTCAAATCGGCTATTCGGGAACCGAAGATTTTTCCAGCGAATTTGTTCCATATCATCAATATATATTTCCACAATCTTGCCGATCAACTCATGAAAAATATAATTCATAGCCCTTTGATAAGTTGCACCGGCATTTTTTAATCCAAAGGTCATGACAACCCACTCAAACAACCCTATGTGTCCAGGACATCTGAAAGCTGTCTTTACTATATCTTTTACCTTCTTGTTGTAATATTTGGCAACTCGCATCTTATTTTTCTCAATATTTTCCAATGCTTTGAGACGAATCATATGCAAATCTTCCAATTCGTCCATCATCAAGTTACTGTAATCTTTAGAACTTAAATCTTTCTGCAACTGTACTCTCCTTGATTCTGTTTGTAATTCCCATGGCAAAATGGCATGATGTCCATACACTAGTTCATAAGGAGACGTTTTTGTAGCCCCATGAGGAGCCATTCGGTAAGCCCATAAAGCCCATATACTAATTCACTGAGTACCGAATGCCATCTTCTTGGCTTCTGATCAATCTTCTTCTGTATAATCTTAATCATAATCTTGTTAGAAGCTTTTGCTTGACCATTAGCTTGAGCATAATAAGGAGAAGATTTCAACAACTTAATCCCCATGCTTTCAGCAAAATCTTTAAACTCTAGCCTCTTCCTGGTGCTAATTTTTGGTGTTAACACAGGTACGGCTACTGCGGGCTCTCTGGCTACTGCGACTACACGGATGCTACCCCAACTTGTAAATGCCTTGAAGGGTTCGAGCCCGTGGACAAGGAAGAATGGAGCAGGGCCAGATTCTCCCAGGGATGCCAGCGAAAGGAGTCGTTTGGATGCAGTGATGGTTTCTTGGCGCTGCATGGGATGAAGGTCCCGGACAAGTTTGTGCGAATTGGGCGAAAGACCCTCCAGGAGTGCGCGTCTGAGTGCAGTGGCAATTGCTCTTGTGTGGCGTACGCTTATGCGAATCTGAACGCGAGCACGGCGAACGGCGATGCGACGAGGTGCCTTGTGTGGATTGGTGATCATAGACTTGTTGACACGCAGAAGATCGGTGTGGGTCCCTATAGAACTGCTGGCGCTGATGTTCAGGAGACGCTGTATCTCCGAGTTGCGGGCTTGTCAGGTACCATTTCATATCAGAACTTGTATTGGAAGCATGCATGTGTTCCCCTATTGAGTGTCATTCCCACTTGTGGCATGTTTCATCGAGTATGTTAGTGTTGAGTCTACCTATCATGCTATCACTTATCACTGTATATCATCTTAATTAGTGCCTATGTCCAGAATCTGCAGATGCCATAACACCTTTAATCAGTTTTCCATGAAAATCAATGAGCTATGTGTTGTTGACCGGAACAGGACTTGGCAATTGTTGTTCATTTACATGGCCTTAATGTAGGCACCAAGATCGTTGAGAATCATGTAGTAGGACAGTGGCAACAGCTTTTAGAATCTGATCATCACATCCTAGAGCTGTAAGCTGATCATAATGTATTGAAAAGCGTGTAAGAATCACACTGCCGAACGCACAGCATCAGCATGACGTAAGATCGGTCTTTAAATAAACAAAGAGAGTCAGGTATATCCTTGACCGATTAACGAAGACAGGCATGATATGAGAATGAATAAAGGGTGAAACATGATCATAAATTCGCAGTAAACACTTCGTTCCAACAGTGTCTGAAGAATGCACACCCCCAATTTGTTCGGGTTCATCTTAAGCCCATGCTTCCTGGTGCATTCTAGAGTTTTCCTTATGTCAGCCAAATGGGACTCATGATCCAATGACTTGATTACTACATCATCAATATATATTTCCACAATCTTGCCGATCAACTCATGAAAAATATAATTCATAGCCCTTTGATAAGTTGCACCGGCATTTTTCAATCCAAAGGTCATGACAACCCATTCAAACAACCCTATGTGTCCAGGACATCTGAAAGCTGTCTTTACTATATCTTCTAATGCCATAAAAATTTGATTGTATCCTGCATTACCATCCATGAAACTGAGCACTTTGTATCCAGCAGCAGCATCAACCAATGAATCAGCAATAGGCATTGGATATCCATCCATGGGTGTAGCCTTGTTTAGATCTCTAAAATCTATGCAAACCCTCATTTTTCCATTTTTCTTATAGACAGGAACGATATTAGAGATCCAATCCGCGTATTTACATGGCCGAATGAAATTTGCATCTAGTAATCTTTCAATCTCCTTTTTCACATCGGCCAACACTTCTTCCTTGTAGATTTTTCGGGGTGGTTGCTTGTAAGGCCTGTAACCAGGTTTGATTGGCAACCGATGCTCAACAATAGAACGGTCTAGACCGGGCATCTCCGAATAATCCCAAGCAAAGCAGTCCTTGTATTCTTTTAACAATGTCACCAACTTTTCTTTGAAAACCGAATCCAAGTTAGCACTGATAAATGTCGGCCTTGGCTTGTCACCATCTCCAATGTCCACTTCTTCCAATTTATCGGCCGACACAAATCCACGTCCTAATTTTCCATCAGTTCCATCAATTGGATTTTCCATCAAAAATTACTATGAGAGCCGACTGCTTCGATCGGCTGTTGATCACTGCTGGCTGGTGCAACAGGACCTTCTCCCCAGTCTTTGCCTGAGAAACAATCTATGCCTTGATATTCCCAAAAAGCTGGTTCCATATTTGCCACGCTTATTGAATCATCTGCTTGGACAATCTCCACCTCATCATCTATCCACTGAATGAGCTGTTGATGCATGGTTGATGGGATACAGCAATTTGCATGAATCCAATCTCTTCCAAGCAGCAAACTATATGCCCCTTTGCCCTCAATGACAAAGAAAGTTGTGAGCAGCACTTTGGATCCAATCATCAGTTCTACATGAACACAGCCTTTGGTGTCTGAAGGATTTCCAGCAAAATCATTTAGAATTATGCTCGTTGGTGTTAAATCTCCAGGGCCCATGCCAAGCTTCCTAAATGTAGTATATGGCATCACATTCACAGCAGCTCCACCATCGACGAACATCTTGGTTAAAGGCTTCCCATTGACAAATCCTTTCAAATATAATGGCTTCATATGTCGATTCTGGATTGGCTTTTCAAAGACAGCTTGCTTATTGAGCATCAATTGTGCCATTAGCTGTTCGACTTCATCTACCTCTGACAACGCTTCCTCCTGCACAACTTGATCAGTGGGAGCCATAAATTCATTCGGCAAAAAGCATACCATGCATGTAGGAGCCGAATGACCATCTTCTTCAGGCTTGTCCTTTCGACGCCATATTGATTTCATCTTAGGCCTTGCTTGCTTTAATTCTTGATTCCTCAAACGTTGTACTCTTCTCTTTTGGCTTTTCCTCAAGCCAGGTGGACACCATTGTCCTTCTTGCCAAACATAAGCATGATCTTCTTCTTCTTCATGATCAACCCACCTGTAATCAGCATGCCTTTTTCTTGGTTGATCATTATAACGCCGATCATCGCTAGGATGCATCCTGCCAATTCTTTCATGGACAGATCGGCGATTGACATCATTGTGCCTATACTCAACATATCCATCGTTGCATTCGGGACAATTATCCCACGTGGGAAGCTTTAAGCCTTCGTTCCAACAGTGCCTGAAGAAAGCACATCCCCAATGAGCACGTTCTTGTTTTCGGATAAATTCCTCTTGTTCTTCCCTGTGCCTTTCTTCTTCATGTCTTCTTTTCTCCTCCTCATACTTACGCCTTTGAAAATGCTCCTTTTCTTGCTGACGCTGCCACTTGTTGAGGAGAATGCGTGTAGTAACCCTAGGTTTAGAGGATTCTCCCACTTCAAATCGGCTATTCGGGAACTGAAGATTTTTCCGGCGAATTTGTTCCATTGTGATCTGCCGAGTAGGATCAACTGAACCATCCTGCTTTGCCTTCTTTGAGGTTAAAACTTTCAATCTTCCCTTTTCTCCAGATGGAACAGCATTCACCATGTTAACCGAGAACCCGATCATATTCTGAGGGAAAGGGTTACTGTCCAGTTTCATCTTGTTGTCGAATTTCAGATGTCCTTCCTGGATAGCTTTCTGAATCCTCATCCTAAAGACTCTGCAATCGTTAATGGAATGAGAATTTCTATCATGAAACCCACAGTACCTTTTGTCTTTGACTCCATCAGGCCGAAGCATGGAATGCCCTTCTGGCAATTTGATTCGGCCTTCTTTTACCAGGAACTCAAACAATTTATCTGCCTTAGTTACATCAAAATCATATGTTCCCTTCATCTGCTTGATCCACCTTTGAGCCATTGTAACTGGTTCTTTGCCCCATACTAACTCTGCCGCAGCCACTTCCTCGTCATCTTCGTATTCATCTTCTTGATCTGCCCTTTCGAGGAACTGGTTATAGATATCAGCTATATCATTGTGTTTAGCAAATCTAGCGTCTTTCTTAAAGCCATATGCTTGATTGCTCATCAATGCTAATCTCTGTGACAGCTGGCCAAGATCATCAAATTCCATCCCGAATAACTTCTCCCGAATGGCAGGCAACATACCAGCAACAGCCATTCCGGCCAACTGATCATCAGGTATGTTCAGAGAAAAGCACATTCCCTTAGTCTCTCTGAATCTCCTGAGAAATTCTGTAGGTGTCTCGTTATTTCTTTGCCTCAAGCTGGTCAGATCAACCAACTTCTTCTCTGTACTCCCGGTGTAGTAATGAGCATGGAATTTCTGCTCTAGATCTTTCCACGTGCAAATTGACTGAGCAGGCAAAGAAGCAAACCATGTAAAAGCTGGACCTGTTAATGACAAAGGAAAGTATCTGATTCTAAAGGCCTCATCTGCCGAAGCTTCTCCAAGCTGCATCAAATATCGAGCTATATGTTCCACAGTACTTGTATCATCTTGTCCCGAGAATTTGGTGAATTCTGTGGGGATCTTGACTCGATTCGGCAATGACACTCTTTGGTACCATTCTGGAAAGGGAGACGAATACATATATCCTTGATTCTTGGGCTTCAGACCGAATTGATTTTGCAGTACTTCGGTCATTTTCTGTACCATGAGATCGACATTTGAATCTTGATTCCCCGGTCTTCCAGCGGGCATCCCTGCAGTACCAACATATCCGGGATTTGGGAGAGCGTCAATAGCATTGTAGTCCAGGAACTCCGAGTATCCATTCCCATATAAATCCCTCTGCAATCTAGTGTTCAAGGGAGATATCTTGTAAGCAGAAGCAGGCGGATTCCCTATGGTGCCGAATGCCATATCATCGTATGTGCGAGTTTTCGGCAGTGCAGGCTGAGGGTTTTGCTGAATCGGTTGACCATTTGTATCTTTAGTACCAGAACCTCCAGTTTCATCAGCATTAGCCACACCACCAATCAGATTAGATCAATCCACCGCATCATACAATCTAACCATGAAAAGCTAAAAGCATTCAGTGTTTAATACGAACCCACAACACAGTCACGAATTTACATTGAAACAAGAATGCATAGGCCGAAAGCAGCACCCGTCAAGCATGGCAACAAACAAGTTAATCCACCGCATGATACAACTCGTTTGAAGCCACACCACCAATCAGATTAGATCAATCCACCGCATGATACAATCTAATCGTGAAAGGCTAAAAGCATTCATTGTCCAATGCAAACCCACGAACACAAGTTCACTCGTGAGAGCACTGCCGAATGCGGCTATTTAGCCGAATCGGGGTCCGTGGCGAAGGAACAAGCCTGATCGGTAAAGATAGATCTATCAGGTCGAATCGAATTCTAATCCACCGGATGATTAGCTCTAAGACGACCCAAAAACCTGCATCTACCGCATGATACCCGGTTCTGTCAAGATCTACACGATACCAACAAGTTCAAACCCGCGACACGTGGCAACCTAGATCGGTTTCGGACTCGGCTATGAGGGGATAAGTCATCGCATCGTGAAGTAGAGCCGATTCTAGCCGACCTAGATTGGGCAAAGGAGTGTTGCATGAATTAAGCACAGAGTAAAAACGAAGCAACACGGGGTAACTTAATGAATCTGTTAGATCTTGCCGAAATCTAACAGAGCCGATAACTTGGTCCATACTAGATCTTAGCCCACCGCATGGCTCATGACCTAACAGAGGAACCTTCTTGAGACCACAACTTAAATCCACCGGATGATACTAAGCATGGTAACAAGACTACTTGCATCAAAGCTTAAATCCACCGCATGATACTAAGCATGATACAAGGTTGCCGGTACTTACGGAGGTCGACGGATCGATGGCTCCTCTCGAAGGACTCGACGACTCGACTAGGGACTCGATAGGTGGCGCGTGGCCGGTTTGTTGTGTTGGTTGATTCGATTGATCGTCCCTATTACAATTGCCATGGGTTTGTATTTATACCCAGGTCTTGATACAACTCCTAGTCGGACACGACTACAACACTTGTTTCTAAAAATAAATGACGAATCTTCGTGCCCATATTGCGTTCCTTGTTCGAACCGGCCTTTTCCTTATGTTGATCCACGTCATCATGTCTTCCCGAATGCTACCACTCTTCGCCTGCGGAACAATGCCTCTGCCGAATGATGACGCATTCCCGACCGCAGAGTATCTTTGCCCAATGCTTCAGAGAAAACCTTTTAGCCGAATGGCACCCTTCCACCAAATCCGGCCCACATGTCAGCCTCTTCCTGGTGCCAATTTTTGGTGTCAACACATGCCCCTTCAATTTCGGGATAAAGGATACTTTTATCTCGGAATTGACCACTCACCACTCCAGTATCAGCTCATGGCTCACACCTTTAAGCACATAGTAAAAACGAAGCAACACGGGGTAACTTAATGAATCTGCTAGATCTTGCCGAAATCTAACAGAGCCGATAACTTGGTCCATACTAGATCTTAGCCCACCGCATGGCTTATGACCTAACAGAGGAACCTTCTTGAAACCACAACTTAAATCCACCGGATGATACTAAGCATGGTAACAAGACTACTTGCATCAAAGCTTAAATCCACCGCATGATACTAAGCATGATACAAGGTTGCCGGTACTTACGGAGGTCGACGGATCGATGGCTCCTCTCGAAGGACTCGACGACACGACTAAAGACTCGATAGGCGGCGCATGGCCGGTTTGTGTGATTGATTGATTGACTGTTCGATCCCAATCGTTTTTTATTACAATTGCGATGGGTTTGTATTTATACCCAGGTCTTGATACAACTCTTAGTCGGACACGACTACAATACTTGTTTCTAAAAATACACGACGAATCTTCGTGTCCATATTGCGTTCCTTGTTCGAACCGGCCTTTTCCTTATATTGATCCACGTCATCACGCCTTCCCGAATGCTACCGCTTTTCGCCTGCGGAACAACGCCTCTGCCGAATGACGACGCGTTCCCGACCGCAGAGCGCTTTTTTGCCGAATGCTTCAGAGAAACCCCTTTAGCCGAATGGCGTCCTTCCACCAAATCCGGCCCACACATCAGCCTCTTCCTAGTGCTAATTTTTGGTGTTAACAATAACACTCTCAATTTCGGGATAAAGGATACTTTTATCTCGGAATTGACCAGGAATCCCCAACATTTCCAGGCTGAATCTGCTCGACATCCGTTCTCCGTTTCCAAATCCTCAGAGTGCGCTTTCCAAATTCAAACCCTAGTTCGTCGAATCCTTCAAGCTCCAATCTCTAAATGGCGAACCAGGATCAAACCCTTCAAGTAAGTTCCGTTTCCCTCAATCATATTCGGCATTACTTTTCCCGAGCTGCATTTTGAATCTCCGATTCGCTCCTCCTCTGCCCTTGATAGGCTCTGGCCACCGAAATTTTGACCCCCACCGAAGAACAATCCGCATCTTTCTTCCTCGGCCCCTCAGGGAATCCAGATCCCTCCGAAATTATTGCGGCCGAGTCTCAGAGGATTCCTTTCAAAACTTCTCTGATGAGACCTCACGAATGGCAAGATGCATTCAAGAACTGGCCTCTGCCCCCAATCGCTGGCTGGAGAAACTGGTACAAAAGGATTCTTGAAGATAAAAGTCCTCAGACACAGAATTGGGACAGTCTTCGTATTTCTCACTGCTTGGAGCTATCTCTAGCCGAAACACCCAAGAATGAAAATCTCCTGATTGCAGCTTGTCACTTCTGGTCCAATGGCATGAATGCTTTTCTCTTTGGTCACGGACCAATGACTCCAACCCTGGCCGATGTCTACATGATAACCGGCCTGAACATCACAGGGATAACACACCCATACAGGTACAAAGGTTCTTCCAAACAGACAGGGGTGAAGACTGGAGTCGGCTATAAGAGATACATCCAGACTTACATGCATGATGGTCCTCTGACTGACGTTGAATACAGGGCCTTTCTGAATATGTGGCTGTGCAGATTTGTTTTCTGTGGTAAAGCCAATGAGCCAACTCTGAATCACATAGTAATGGCCGAAGACCTGGCTGCAGGCACACTTATCCCTCTCGGGAAATATCTCCTGGGAAGTGTCTATCACATGCTCCATCAGACCATTTATCAGATGCACACCAACAAGAAAATTTCCTGCGTCAATGGTCCCTGGTGGTTCGTCCAGATGTGGCTGCAATTGTACATGCACCAAATTGTCTCCATTGACCTCAACAGCCGACATTTCCCCTCGGTCAATTACCAGGAAGCAGAAGCCCAGAGCACCAAAGGCTGTCAAACCTATGGGGAAGCAGCCTCCACTATTGCTATCAACAAGAGCATTGGAGAACTGTTTGAACTTTTCTTCAAAGGCTTTGCCAATCCCCTCTGGTTCCCATATATGGATAATGACAATCTCACTCTCCCTTGTGAGTTCAGCTTTGAGACCGGATGCATAGATGCAGAGTCCTCAGCAATTTTTAACACTTTCATTCGGCCTTGCATCTTACCAGCCGAATTTTGTGGAGGAAGGCTGGTTCAAAGTTCATATGAATATTACCAGCCGAATATAGTAGCCAGGCAATTAGGATGTGGCCAAGTGCCCCCAAGATTATTTCTCCATGAACTCCTCAAGCCTAGGCAGATCATCAAAGACTCCACAGAAACAAGAAGGGTCTTTGATTACAAGTGCTGTGCAGCCATCTATCAACTCGATCCCTTTGTGCCAACAGCACTCATTCATCCTTCCTTCACCCTTTGGTGGCAAGAATTCCATGATCATATCTTCAATGCACCAGTTCACCCTCTTTGCCTTGAGTTAATGCCTGATTATCAGCCGAATTCAGAGGTAAACATGCTTATAATCCATCTGTTTTTCCAATAACACCCATACAAGGTTGCCGGTACTTACGGAGGTCGACGGATCGAAGTGATTGTATCATCTTGTCCCGAGAATTTGGTGAATTCTGTAGGAACCTTGACTCTACTCGGCAACGACACCCTTTGGTACCACTCTGGAAAAGGAGGTGAGTACATATATCCTTGATTCTTGGGACAAGATGATACAAGTACTGTGGAACATATAGCTCGATATTTTATTCAGTCGTTTATTTTTAGAAACAAGTATTGTAGTCGTGTCCGACTAGGAGTTGTATCAAGACCTGGGTATAAATATAAACCCATGGCAGCTGTAGAAAAACGAATCAATCAACACAACAAACCGGCCATGCGCCGAATGCTTCAATTGCCGACAGATAGCTTGTTCGTAGCTATATGTTGATCAAAAGTGGCTTTGAAAAGCCGTAGATATGGAACTGTCTGGTATCATCCGGCACGTTCCAGGTTTTTATCTAAACATTTTCTTCCTTTGTCAGTTTCAGGGAAAATTGACTGGCACGCTTCCGGATTTGAATTCGAGCCACGTGTGAAGCCAGCTGATTCGGCTTGCTGTGTGCTTGGCGTGGATCGCAGATTTTACGTCAACACCGCCGCTGCCGTGAACCCCTCGGAGGCGTTCCCGACTTGGGCGATCAGGGAGAAGCGCAACCTTTCCTCCTCCAGGCGCATGGCCTCACTGAAGTCCACGAAGCAGCCGTTCGGTTCCACGGATGGACACGTCAACGTGCCATTCGGAGACGCAGTCACGAGCTCGACGTGCGGCGGTGACGGTGTGCGGCTTGGTCCAGCGCTCCCCGGTGGTGTCTGGGGCCCCTTCGTGCGAACAATGAGACGCTGGGGTTGGGGCGCCTGCCACGGGGCCGTCCCACGGCCAGAGCCGGTCGCCTGAGGCTCCCGTCGCATCTGGCGTGTCGGAGGGGGAGCAGGGGTTTGCCTCTGCGTCGTGGGCTGAGACGGCGGGGGACGGCGAGGGCTACGACACTCCCTAGCCAGATGGCGAAAACCATGGCAGCGTAAGCACCTGCGAGGGAGACGACAGGTAGCAACTTGATGCGAGTAGGAGAGACAGTTCAAGCACCTGCCATCCAACTCCGGGGGGAAGCGCCTGGCCTGCTGCTGGCGGCCTGCCTGGGGCGTCTGCCTCTGCAACCGCCTTCTCGTCGACCGGGAGACATACTCCTGGAAGCCGTCCTCGTCAGTCCGACCTCACCGGCGGTCAGGTTCTGGGGCCGGTGCAGGACCAAGGCGCGCCGCCAGATCCCGGCGAAGCCCCGGCCGGCCAGCCGCAGGGTGCTCTGTCGCAGTAGCCGTCGAGACTACTACCGAGGCAAGCTGCGGATGCTGTGCCGACCGACCAGCCACGGGGTGCCCCGTCGGAGCAGCCACGGGGGCTACAGCCGGAGCAGGCCGCGATTGCGGCGGCGGCACACGCTGGCGGGCACGACGGGAGGGCCTGCGACGCTTCCTTCTTCCGGCCTCGGCCGGTGCAGCCGGCCCGGCCTCCACCACCCCGACGGCGGCCGGCGTCAGGGGAGGGCGAGAAGACGAGGCACCGCAGACCACCTCCTTGTAGCTCGGCGGAGACCTCGACGGGGGCGGCGAGGGGCTGAACTCGTAATCCACCTGCTCGGACTCCTCCTCGCTTTCCAGCGCCCAAGATCTGGGGGAGAAAGGCTGAGCCGCCGGCGAGAGGCGCGAGGGGGAGCTGGAGGCGACAGGGGCCCGAGCCGGCGTGTGGTAGGGGATCTCGAAGCCGGGGGGAGGGGGGAGTTACCTTCAGACCCAGCCGGTGGCGACCTGGGGGAGCCGACGATGGGGGTTGGGAGGGGCGCC
>OAMR01000290.1:988905-1003923 GCA_900205405.1 Echinochloa crus-galli | reverse complement strand
CGGGGGAGGGCGGGAGGGGGAGCGGAGAGCCATCCTCGCTTGCGCTGGTCGGCCTTACTTATATATATATTTTACTCTTCGTATTAAATATTCAGTCAAATATATTACTAGCAAGTAGTAAATTTATATAGAGTTTATGATTTTTTTTATCGATGTCAGCTGACATCTATAGATGCGTGTAGATCCACCCTGATTCTAAACGGATCCCGTGTTCTATGCAAGACTGGTGGGCTTATTTGCGCAGGCAACAACCCAAAACGAAGGCGAGGGCTTGACACACTATTCATGCTCATCATCTGGACTATGTGGAAGGAGCGCAATGCACGGTTTTTTGATCGACGTGTGACCTCAGAACATGATTTGATCACATCAAGCAAGAGATCAAGCTTTGAATCCAACCTGGAGCGTGTTGCTTAGGTTGTCCCAGGAATGAGTAACTCTAGCTTGCGTGGCCGGATAAGACCCGTTGTAGGCACCTTTGTGCTGAAGGCTTTCTCGAGTTGAGCAAAGCTCCGCATCGTCTGTACAAAATAATTGATTTTCTCCTTATTAATGCAAAGGTCTTTTCTGCGTATTGTAGTAAAAAAAAGAAGAAAGCTCCGACTTACCCACAATTCTTCTATAATGAAGGGATGGAATTTCTTGTGGAGGAACTGATTGGATTTTCTAGACTGTACCATTCTGGATGCGAAGGCCCACCAAATAACGTTCCCGAGTGGAAGAGACAAGCGAGATGTTTGATGCATGGTTGCGGGTTAATTTGATTTGCTTCCTCCTCGTGCATCTGTATGCAGCGGACTATGTCTGGATGTCTGTTCGTTCGATGAGCAGATCATTCTAGTAGAGATCCTAGAGTGAGGATCAGGTGTGTCCGAGGACCGATGGATGGTCGCTTCTCAGTGCGACGAGTGATTGACAACGTTACGTGGACTAACTCTTGGCTTAGTACTGCAGGTATTGGTGCGACTTGGTTTGCGTTGGTGCAGGTAAAGAACAAGCGCGAAAGGTCTTAGCCAGAGTGGCCTCCGAGGAGCGGAGAGACAAGTAGGCTTGGTTCGAGGGACCCGGTGGCCAGACGGGATCAAGTGCAGTCAACATGGTGCAAGAAGAGCAAGACGAAGTCGTGGACTTGGAGCCGGTGCAAGGTGGCGGCTAACAACCGAAGCTTGTACGCGGGGTTTGATGGTTGGGCCACAAAACCATCGGAGGAGGGTTTTTCGACTTGGGCCTCAAAACCGAGCCCGAAGGCCCAACGTGACGGAGACGGTGATCCGGACGCGTTCGGGAAGCTTCGAAGCGGTGGACACGCGGCGGGATCCGTGAGCTTGCGTCGGATGGAAACAAGGCCGGATGGACGGCGTGACCAGCCGGAGGAGATATCTACAACTTTACAGCGTGTATCGTAGAGTAAAGTTGTAGGGGTAGTATGGTCACTTCCCCCCACCAGGAGACTTGATATAAATAGGAGGTGGGGGGGATGACAAGTAATCTGCTTGAAACCCTAGTTCATTTTCTTTCTTACTTCCATAGGCTAGCCTGGGCTTCATGTTGATCTTAGCGGGAGGATGTTTGGGAGGTTGCTAGCCTTGTATAGAATCTGACCTTTGTTTGTTGGAATGAAATCAAGTGCTAGTTGAATCTCTTTGTTCCTTCCCGAGTTCCTTTTTGTGCCTTGCGCCTCTTTGTGTATGATCTTGTCCCCTCAAACGCCGGGAATCGGTCTTGATTCGAAGTTTTTGGGATGAACTCGAGGTGGTTGTGTTCTTCCGTGTGATCCGCGATTTCTCGATTTGTAGGGAGTTAGAAGCCGAGATTTTTGGGGCATAGCATCTCCTTAGGGTGCTAATCATCTCCCCAAAGTTTCGTCTCAAGAGCTCTAGCCGTTTGGGAGATCCGGTGATGGATTTGGAAGGAGAGTTCTGCGGGTTACTGTAGCTGTTCTTCCTGTTCGTCCGTCGCGTTTTGCGGACAGTCCGCATGGAGTTGTCAGACAGTCCGAGGGGGTGCCGGACAGTCCGCATGTGATTGGCGGACGGTCCGTGCTATAGTGTCCGTTTGGGGTTTCTTCGGTTTTGGCTAAGTCTTTTGGCGGACGGTCCGCGCGACACCCTCGGACAGTCCGCTACACTGACGGACAGTCTAGGGTAGAGGCTCGGACAGTCCGAAAAGGGCCTGGAGTCTCTGGATATTTGGGAGGGTTTCGCGGACGGTCCGCCCTGCCTAGTCGGACAGTCCGCCCCGACCCCGGACAATCCGAGACCCCTGTGCGGACTGTTCGTGCTGATTAAGGTAGATTGAAGTTCGGTGTGTTTCTTGAGTTGTGCTTTCGCTTGATACTTCGTTCTAGCTTGTTCCTAAGGTTGGTAGGTCCGTTGTGACTACGCTACCTTGACAAGCTTGTGAGGAATCTTTGGGAAGTGATTTTTGGGATATAGGCCGAGTTTCGAGGAGAAATTTTAATCGGCTCCTATTCACTCTCCCTCTCTGTTTGCCGTTTCGATCCTTCATAGAGCTAGGTGAGTGAAATCTGAGTTCACTCTGGTAAGTTGTCTTTTCCATTATTTGCTTATGAGGTCCTGTCAATTGAGCTGGCAGTAAGTAGACACACATCAACAGATCAACTGTGCGTGTGATAATGTTGTAATCGAAGCTTGTCGGTTTTGTTTAATTACTAGTTCGTCGGAACTCGTAATTTGAGGGAGCAGAATGTCATAGCATACATAGTTCCTGGTTCTTGTTACAACAAACTCGGAATCCATATATGCATAATTCTCTTGAGGTTTTAGAATTGCGTAAGAATGCAGTGAGGCACTGAGGCTGCTGCTCTCTGTCGCATCCGTTTCAGGCCTGGACTGCACCTGTCCAATTTTTGCTGGGCCTCAATCCTCGCACCTCGCAGCCCAGGCCCAACACACATTTGGGATTCAAGAATGGAAAGAAGTCCCGTGTTCTCGCGTTTTGCATGCGGTCTCACAGCCGCCATTTTATTCGGCAAGTAATCGGGACTGCACTTTTCCGGCCCAAGACCGTCCCGTCAGAGATACGTATGCTGCTGCGTGAACGTAATACTACTCGTTTGGGACGTACTCAAAGGAGAAAGAATGTACTGCGTACAAAATTCCTACCTGTTGCTAGGGCTTTGCATCTGCCGTCGCAGAGGTAAACCCATCCATCCATTCATGGACGTTGACGACGTCCTTGTCCGGCCTCATCCTCAAGCGGATCGATTCGCACGTCAGCCTGATCGGCGCCGCCTCCACATGCAAGCAATGGCCACTACCAGGAAACATAATTTTTACACCGGTTGAAAAAACACTTTGCACCGGGTATCCCAACCGGTGCTAAAGGGTCCTTTAGCACCCCTTTAGCACCGGTTGTCCGGTGCTAAACGCCCTGTCACCACAGGGCTGGTAGCATGCCTTTAGCACCGCTTGTTGTTCAGACCCAGTGCTAAAGGTTCATCCGTGTAAAAAAAATAAATGCTTCTTGCCATCATTTTCTCTCCTGTTCTTCTGGAGTTCTTCAAGAACCAGAAGAACAGAAGAACAATTCAAGAAAAGAAAAAGAAGGAAGATAAAGTGACTAGAACATGGAGATCCAACAATGAAATTTAGGTTAAACATCCAGGATCCAAGATCTTCAAATTTAGATTACAATATTAGATATCCAATAGTGAAATTTAATTACAACATTCACGATTTAATGAGGAAAAATAGATTTGGAACGGAACATTGGAGCATTCCATGATGGAATATACACAGCACATCAGCACTCGACTAGCTCACGGATGCGTACTCCGAGACAGGAACATATCTAGATAATCTTGATTTCGTTTGGCCAGGAAATAAACAAATCCGGAGTACTTTCACCAACAAAGGAAAAGGGGCACCGCAGCTCACCCGGCCAGCGCTCGCTCGCCTCGCCTGCAACGCCGGCCGCTCGCCTCGCCTGCAGCGCCGCCTGAGCCAGCCCGCTCGCCTGCAGCGCGCGCCCGAACCAGCGCCCCGGCCCGCATGCGTCACCTCCGGTCAGCGCCCGCGCGCGCCCACGCGCCGCCGGCCAGCGCCCGCCCGCCCGCTCGCAGACAAGAGAAGAAACGAAGTGAAGAGAGAAGAGGAAGAGAGAAGATAAGATTGGAGAAGTGAGAAGACAAGACTTAAGAGACAGAAAGAGAGTGGCTGTCGGTGGCCGGGCTACTCATCAGCACCGGTTGTATTCTATACCGGTGCTAAATGAGTTTTGACAAATTAGCACTGGGTAGTGGCTGCATCCGGTACTAATCGGAGACCTTTAGCACCGGATCTTGCCACGATCCCGTGCTAATGAGCTTCTCCCTGTCGCATCGGCACGCCGTCCCGCTCCTAGCTTTTGGACCCGTTGCTAATGCACATTTAGCACCGGGGGTGGCGGTAGGTAGAATCACAACAGTACTGGTTCAAAAGTAGCCGAGGCTTTTGAGGGGCGGATGTGCGTGTTTTTTGTAGTAGGCGTCGCCTCATCGCCGACGCCGATTCCTCCGCTGCCACCGCTCTTGATCTCCACGGCGCCCCCATCGTCAGCGACTACTACAATGGCAACCCTTTCCTTGACGCAAGATGTACAAGCCACTGTCCATTGTTTATCCCTTCATTATCCATTGATGATCGCCACTTCTTCCTCAACTTGCACGTTGACGCGGGCGTAATTATGCGTCGGGACCGGAGCTCGGAGATTTCATCGTGGAAGGTCCGACACAGTCATGGCAGACTCCTTCTCATGGAATTGACCCAGGAGATTTTCAGATTGGAGTTTAGCATGCACCTTCCCGGACTTTGTCGTCTGTGATCCTATGGCGCGGCGGTACAAGATCGTACCTCCGCCACCAAAACATGTTTGTGGTTTATGGGACCCTACCTCATCGTTGGTGATGAAGGCGTGGAACGAGGGCGCATCGGCATGTCAAATTTTACCGTTGCTATATATAATGTGCGGTCTTCGGTGATAGCGGCGCCATGGACTCAAGGTGGAAACCAGAAGGCTGCAGACCACATCGCTTCATGGCTCAACTATGGGGCCACGTCTCTCTTTAGCAGGACGCTCGGCTCATGGTACTTTTATGTCAAAGGAGTGACCTTGATTTCCCTTGACGGTGGACCGGCGAGTTCTCGTCTCGTTGTAGCCGCCACCGGCCACCGGGAATCACCACATGTGGATGCACAACTTTATCGTCATCGAAGTCAGGACAGTGAGCCACATGTCGTCACCACATGTTTTGATAATTTTTCTTTAAAAAGGATTGTTTACATTTGAGTGCCACGTAAGTAACACCACTAGAAATCGGCTTTTTCTAGCATTTGCTTATGCGGCGCATATGTAAAAATATCTTTGCTTCTATCGCTCTAATATAATGGTATTTAAATCTCGCATGGCTATTAGTTTTTTAAACAGAGATTAGCCAGTGGCTTGGCTCGTTTAAGGGTTGACTCGATATGGCTCCTTAGATAGCTAGCTTGGTTCATTAATGCTAATAACGAATTAAAATCAAGTTTGTTCTAGAAGCTCGAGACAACTAGGTTGTCTCATGAGGTGGTTCATATATAAATAAGAAAAGAAATTAAAATTAAGGCTCGCCTTTATTTATTTAAAAAGCCAAGCCAAATTGAATTCAGCCGAATCTGCTACAAACGACCTGAGTTAGCTAATGAGCTTTGGGCTTTTTCTGCCGACCATACTCAAATATTCTGAAATCTGTCACCAGGCCAAAAACAACTCCTACTTCACTGGATGACTCTGGTTCGTTTTAAAACATGTACAAAAACGCCGAGTCTCCTTTTTTATCCCGATCGATCTGCGCCCGACGGCGTGCGGGTACTCCGGGTTGGTGGTGCGCCGGCAGTGAATGGGCTGGCTCTCTTCTTGGGTTGGGTTGGGTTCTTCAGCTGGATTTATAGATGGGCTCTCTCGCCCCAACTCGGTCGGCCCACGCAACGGATGGCCCTCGCGTCGCCTGCCATCGGCGACCGTCCTTTTCGCCACGCCTGCGTATCTGCTTTACCTCTTCGTTGTGATTCAAGGAGAACGTAAAAAGTTCCTACCTTGTTGTTGTTGTGTTGCTAGGGCTTTGCAAGTATGCGCCGTCGCAGAGGTATCTATCCATCCATGGACATCATGGACGTAGACGATATCCTCGGCCTGATCCTGGAGCGGATCGATTCGCCCATCACCCTCATCAGCGCCGCCTCCGCATGCAAGCGATGGCGCCGCATCATCGCCGACGCCGGCTTCCTCCGCCGCTACCGCTCTCTCCACGGTCCTCCCGTCGCCGGCGGCTACAACAATGGCTGCCGTCCCATACTTGACGCACGGGGTAGAAGAACGGGAGGCCACCAACCACTGTTTGTCCCCTCGTCGTCCTCCATTAATGGCCGCCACTTCGCCCTCGACTTCGTCGTCAGCGCAAGCATATTCGAGCCACGGGGGTCCAATACCAGGTCGTGGGAGGTCCGTGACAGCCGTGGCAGCCTCCTCCTGATGCAATGTACCATCGACGGGACCTACAGCTGCTGCACCTTCCCCGACGTGGTCGTCTGTGAGCCTCTGACGCGGCGCTACATGATCGTTCCTCCACCGCCGGCGTTCAAGAACTCGGGCGGCGGATTACTCATGTTTAGGGGACCCTACCTCATCAACGGCGATAATGATGACGGGGACAGAGGGCGCATCGGCATGTCCAACTTCAAGCTACTGTGCTTGATCTTCCGTAACTGCGTCGTGCGCACCACCGCAGTGTTCACCGCCGGCGGCAATACGTGGAGTGAGAAGGCCGTCGACCCCGTCGTCGCTTCATGGTTTCATGACGGTCCTCCGTCCGAATTGGGCCGCATGCTGGGCTCGTGGTATTTTTATGTCAGAGGCGGGACACTGATCGCTCTTGACGGCAGCACCGGCGAGTTCTCGTCGTCGGCGTTGCCGCCGCTGCCGGCCATCGAATACTGGAAACACGACTACTTCGACGTCGTCGACGGCGGGGACGGCGAGCCGCGCATCCTCACCGTTGTCAACCACACCATGAGGGTGTTTGTGAGGTTGGATGGCGAGTGGGCATTGGAGAACGAGGTCCTGCTATCGAAGGTCGCCCGGGGCCTTCCTGGCTACCGGCGATCCTTCTTCTATGAACCTCTGACCATTGTGACGTGGGGCGTGGGGTTCGTTGTCATGTCGGCGACTGATGATAGCATTGATGTTGATCCGCCATCGGAGCAAGAACAGCACTGGTCCTTTTCGATTGACCTCAAAACCATGGAGGTGGCGCCTGCGGCGAAGGGCATGTCGACGGTGGCGGCGTATCGGTGTGATCGAGTTCCCATGGCCACCGGTTCTGCAAGCTTGCTTGGATTAGATGATGCATGGGACTCCATGCACTGTCATTTCTTCTTTTGCTTGAGCAGAATCAATCAAAGTGTTACTTTTTTTTGTTTATGTTGGTAAGTGTAAGTTTAACTTTTCTTAGTACTTTTTCTGAGTCAGAGACAGAGAATTCGTTTGCGTACGTTTTCTTTATTGTATCATGGCACGCAGCCCATAGTTAATAATTAGCTGGCCACAATGGAACCATGCATTAAAGATAACCTTCAGCCTTCAGGCCTGCCTGGATCAAACCCCGCACGATGGCGTTTTAGCTTATTGATCTGTTCTGAATTTTTACCGGAGATTTAGTTTCCGCTTCGCTTGATGATTGAAAATTTGAAATGCTCTGTTGATTCGAGTTAAAGCAACGATATGTTGTACGTGCTGCAACTGACAATCTCTTGTGTATACTACAGAAGCATATATGTATGACGTCTGTATGAGAAGTTATTGGCCTATTGTATCTGGATGAAGGCAGAGGAAATATTCATGCTGATATATGTTCACGCAAGACGTATATATGCAAATATTGCTTGATCTTGAGTCTTATTGTTAGAGGTTTGTTGCTCATTTGAGCATATTCATTTTTCAGCATTTGAGATTACAGTTTAAGATTGGAGCCTATGGCCCTGTTTAGATCCAGAATTTCTACTCCCAAATTTACTATGCAAAAAGAAGATTCCCATCACATCAAAATGTCATAACATGCCTGAGGTGTAGATAAAATTAAAAACTAATTACACAATTTTGTTGTACTCTGCGAGACCAACATTTTGAGTCTAATTAATAAATTTTTGGACAATTTTTCATACATACAAACGAAATGCTACAGTGGCGCAATGATTACGATGTGACATCATACTCCCAAATTCACCCACCCAAAACCAACATCTAAACACGGCAAATGTTTATTTGTATTTTCTCGAAAAACGCCAGCAGAGTTCGAAACAATTTCCAACTCCCACGATCTCCAACAACTATATCGATCGTCTCGCTTGCATGCTCGTCATCACCTCAATCAAATCAAAGAAAACAGAACGTACGTACATGTTCCAACACTGCTAGGGTTTTCCCGTCGCATGCAGGCCATGGACGTGGACGACATCCTCGTCCTCGTCCTCGAGCGAATCGACTGCCACGTCAGCCTCATCCGCGCCGCCACCACATGCAGGCGGTGGCGCCGCGTCATCGCCGGCGCCGCCTTCCTCCGCCGCTACCGCTCCCTTCACCGGCCCGCCGTCGCCGGCCACTACCACAACGACGGCCGCCCCTTGACTCCTCATCGCTCTCACTTTGGGCCATGGAGATCGGTGATACGTGGCGAGCCGCAGTTTGTTCTTCCTTCTTCTTCCTCGTCACCGACGACGGTGAACGCCGGCCACTTCTCCCTCCACTTCCTCCCTCCGTTCGGCACCGCCAACCTAAATTCCGGCGATTGGTTATGGTACGACGCCACGCCGGCGTGGAAGATTCTAGACAGCCGTGGCAGCCTGCTCCTGATGGTTTATCCGCACTGCAGCTTTAGCCGCTTCGGGGGCTGGCCTGACATCGTCGTCTGCGAGCCCCTGACGCGGCGCTACAAGGCCGTCCCTCCGCCGCCGAGCTTCGGCGACGGCTGCTATGGCGGCCACTTCTGGGGACCCTACCTCCTCGACGGCGAGGACGACGACGATGACGCGGCGGGAGGGCGCATCGGCATGGCCAACTTCAGGGTGCTCTGCGTGCTCTGCCGTGACGACGACGGCTCCGACGCCCCGCGCGCCGCCGTGTTCGCCGGAGGCGATGACGATGATGGGGAGGACTCCGCGGCGGCGTGGAGCGAGAAGGCCATCGACGAGGACCACATCACCTCGGGGCTCCATCCGACGGTCACGTCCCTCCTGGGCCGTGCCGGGGGCTCGTGGTACTTCTACGTGCAAGGGGGGACACTGGTGGTCCTCGACGGCGGCGCCGGCGAGTTCACGTCGTCCTCGGTGACGACGATGTTGCCGCCGGCGACGATCGAGAGCTGGGATCGTCTCATGTGGACCAACAGCTTCTACGTCACCGACGGCCGGGACGACTACGTCGACGGCGGCTGCAGGCCACTCATCTTCACCGTGGCGGATGACGAGCTCAAGGTGTTTGCGAGGTCGTCGGGTAACAATGGCGGCGAATGGGCGTTGGAGAAGAAGGTGCTTGTGTCCAAGGTCGTCCATGGCCTGACAGGATACGATCCATCTCTGTTCACGCAGCCGGTAAGCAGCGTGGTGACGAGGGGCACGGGGTTTGTGACCCTGTCACCACACGGGCCTAAAGGGCGGTGGCGCTTCTCTGTCGACCTCGATGAAGATGACTCCAATGTGATGTGGTTGCCATTGGGGGATGGAGGGTTGTGGCTATTCTCCATCAACCTCGAGACCATGGAGGCGGCGCCGGCGGCGGAGCACAGGGGGGCGATGCTATTTCGGTGCGAGCTGCCGTGGCCGCCGGTCTTGCTGGCTTGCTTAGATGGATGACCATATATGCAGCATCATATGGATCAGAATATCATATAGGTCAATTCATTCAAGTATATGGTAAGTATAATAGGCTATAAGCCGTTCATAATGTTACACTGAGTCGTGGACCTCAAATGGGGCGCACATCAAAGATGAATATGCTTTTTTTTTTCTTGGCTGTCTTTACAGTTACGAACCAGTCTCAAGCATCATGGTGCACATCTTCAATCGGTCGCTAGACATGGGTGGAGATTTGGGTACTCGTCGGATACGTAAGCTTATTAGATGCTGAAACAGAAACACTCTGTTGTGTGCTTCATGTTATATGTCGAATTTTTAGTAATTTATGGCGTTGTATGTGCATCCATGTTAAGGTTGCTGCAGAGATGGGGTAGTTTTATTTATATTCTTTATTAATAGTCTGGAAAAAGTCTTGTTATACCGGCTAATACTACATACGTAACGTGTCAAAGTCCATCCTCGTGTACATCCTCCTCGGACCTCGCTCTCCGTGGTTTCCATCCCAAACCCAAACCCCATCGCCTCCACCCTATAAACTCAATTCAACCATTAGTTCTTTAGTTATATTTGTCATCATTCAACCAAAACCCACTAAAAAAAGCCTAGACGCGCTTTCAATATTTACTGAGGTTTGTTTAGGAACTGGCACTTAAAACCATTTTCAATGCGGCTCCAAGGACCACTTCAGAACCAACTAACTGTAAATAAAACTGATGGTATCATCCAACTAAAACCCACTTCAGAACCAACATCGATGGTATCACAAGCGGTTTTCGCAAACCGACACTGGAAGTGTCAACACAAAGGTTATGTAGTAGTATGTTGCCATGTAGCGACCACCCTCAGGATGCCAACGGCACTAATCTGGATGGGGAACTCGTGCTTATGCACCTTCCAGCTCTTTCTCAACGATCAGTGTTTTGGATTTCACGTGTGTATATCCCTTAGGTATATAGAGAGCTGTGGGTGTAGGGCCTGTTTGTTACGATTTTGATGCATCTGCCGATCAAATTGTGCAGCAGAAGCTGCTCTTATTAAAAGAACCAGGTCCCCCCAATCACCGACTGTTGGGAAAAAGGTCCAGGGAGCCTAGTGGATCGACGCATGCCATTAGGCCAGTCCCAGTGGTTTTATGAGGTTTCATGCACATTAAATAGGGTGCCAACTCAGCATTTTAGATGATGTGGCAAGGAGTTAACGAGGAGAGAGATGAAATGGGTTTCATGTAGATGAAACTCTGTATACACAGTTTCCAACAAGTCTGCGTCTTGCATGCATCACCTAGGAAACATCAAAATAAAACTTTACATTGTATGAACCATTTCATCTGTAAATTTATTATCCCCTTACTTATGTGGCATTTTTGGAAACACAAAAATGAAATCCCCACTGGGACTAGCCTTAACTCCACTAGTTTTTCTTGTAAAAAAAAACTTCACTAGTTTGACTTAGTCGTTGTTTGATTAAGACACGTTATACAAGAGGCCTTATAAGTTATAACTGGCCATTGTGGGTATAATCTCCTCTAGCGTGGCAGCATCGTTGGGTGACCATGCAATGGACCTAAGAACAAATCTTTTCTTGGAAAAAGAACACAAATCTTCCTGTGTGGTGGTATATTTTTGGAGGAATATTCTGAAGGAACGCACTGCAAGATGGCCTATTTGATCAAGGATGATGTTCAAGTATACCAAGCGGCATAAGGAGAAGATAACGGGACCGTTGATGTCAGTTCCCTTTGTGCCATGGCGATAGTCTTGTCTAGGTCGTTGGAGGTGTTGAGTTGGCAGGGTTTGTAGTCTTTTTGTTGTTTAGAGTTGGTGTCCTGTTCACCCTGGCCTGCTTGGTTTCTGAAGGACCGGAATGGCGACCAGAGGAGGGATGAATGGGAGCCTCAAAAATTCTTTATAAGAATCAAAGCCTATGTCACAATTACCCTCCTAAAAGCCCCTCTTCTAATTGCCAAGGTGACACAGGTCAACTCGTGACAAGCTCACCCTAGGAGCGACTAGAACAATCCAAAATAGTGCGGAAGCATTAACATAATCGAGACAATGATCAATCACTAATTGAGCCTCAACATAAATCATCATAAGGATTAAACTAATCTTCAAATAAACATGCTCGCATCGCATACATGATTCAAAGTACTCATATTATCTCGCAATGATTACTTACTATTTTTCAAAATAAATGCAGGAGCACTGCTATGTCATTTAAGAAGAAGTAGCAACTGGTACATAACTCGTCGAAGTGGACACCACCACATGAACAAACCCCCGAACAAGAACAAACGCACACAACACAGCACACCACCACCCCGGACCACTTGGGAGAGGAGTTCGAAACAGGCCGTCAACATCTGCGTTGTTGTCACCAACGATGTGCCACGGCACGCCGCAGCCCGCTGCAAGTCTGAACGTCCCCCTCGAGCTCCTTCACCATGGAAATGTCAACCTCAAGCCACACACACGATCGTCGATCCCTTGGATCCAAAGAAACAACAACAGAACACTCTGTCTCGGCACCAAGGAGAACCACTGATCCTGGCCTCTCTGCGTGGGGGCCTCACCTCTCCGACCGCCTCACACTCCTCTGCCAAGGACTCAGATATTTGAGGCCGCAATGGGAGCATGCATCTCCTCCGTCCCGCCATCACCAAGATCACCACTGCACCTTGCGTGCCGGCTCAAGCCCTATAGCACCCATGGACCCTCTGCACCTCCACGGCAACACGAACCAAGTGTGCTTCACGCAGAACCTCCAGACGACCACCACCACCACAACCACGAGCCGGGACGGGGCTCCAAACACGACGCCTCCAGGGAGGGCACGACGTCAAGACGCCGCCGCCGCACGTCCGTAAATGGACGAGGTCTCCACGCGGCAGAAAGCACGGTGCTTCGCCATGATGCCCCCAGCGGAGAGACCGACGCCCCAAGGGCGCCGCCATCATGCCCACCAACAAACACGTTAGTGAAAGCTTTCGCCCGCACTCGCACCATGCCTGCCGCACTCCCGAACCCAGCCCTCTTCCCCTCTGCATGACCTCCACCGGAAGGAGCGCAGCGCCGCCCGAAACACCACCTCAGTGCCACAAGCAAGCACTAACTAACCCCCTGGCCCCACCATCATGGTGATGCCGGACCAGCAGCACCGAAGGTGGTTGAAAATGGCCGATGCCAGCCCTGGCCAGTCATGGCCCGCTGACCGGTCGTGGCCAACCATGGCCGCTGCAGAAGCCAGCCGTGGCCGGCCTCTGCCGCTGGCAGCCCAAACGGGCCGCCGCCGTGGCCGCCGCCGGCACCAACCCGCGCGCCCCCGCACAGGTCGCCGCCGCTACCATCGTCTTCGCTTCCTTGCTCCGCCGCCCGGACCGCTGCCGCCGCCGCCGCTGCCGCTTGCACCATCACCACGGCGACGCCGGCCGCAGCCACCACGCACGCCAACTTGCGTCCCCGACCTTGCAGGCACCAGATCCGGTCGGGGGCGTCCCGGATCCCTGGCCCCCGGCCCTCGCCGTTGCCGCCGCAGCTGTCGTCACCGTCGAGCCCATGGTAGAGCCATGGAGGCCGCACCCTCCGTAAAGCCTCCAGGAGGGGAGTCCCCCTCGGGCAGCGGCACGACGGCGGGTGGCGGCGGTGAGGGGGGGGCGGCGTTAGGGTTTTTTCCCGCTCGGCCGCCCATGCGGGGACGACTCGAGCGGGAGGGAGCGGGGACTCAGTCCAATGATTACTTACTGTAACATGAAAGTGATGACACAGGAATTGAGAAAGAATTTAATAGCACATGTGTTGTTGCGATTTGCTACTGGCCTGATAGCCCAACGAGCTGGCTGCTCATGCGTCAAGTTGGCAACGGGGCCCGTTCCCCGATTCCCCGCGGGGAATTCACCTATTAGGGGACGGGGATGGTTAGAATTTAATCCCCACGGGGAATTAAATGGGGCAAAGTTGATCCCCGTCGGGGATGGCGGGGACTGGGACGACCTACTGTCTCCCATCCCCGTTTCCCCGCTCCCTCGAACAAATTTGTCCCAATAGGCCCAACAAACTATGGCCCAGCTCCCCTAACCCTAACCCTTCCCTAGCTCCCTCTCAGCACTTGCGCCGCTCGCTCCCTCGCGCCTTGCTTCGCCGCCGCTCCCTCTCTCTCTCCCCACGCCGCTTCCTCTCTCCCTCGCGGCCGCGCCGCCGCAGCCCCATGTCGAGCGCGCCGCCACCAGATCTGTTGGACTCGCCCGCCTCGCCAGTCCGCCGACGCCCTGACGCCGGACGCCTGGTCCACCACCGCCCGGTCCACCGCAGCCCCGACGCCAGGTCCGCCGCCGCCCCGATGACTTCGCAAGGTGCCGACTACCGAGCGTCGAGGCACGACGCTGGCCGCCTCGTCGCCGGCTCTTTCGCCGCCCCATCGCTCACTCCTTCGCCGCCCCATCGACAGTGCTGCGCCGGCGAGCACTTACGTGCGGCGGTGCGGGGACGGGATCCCCAGCGGGGATAAAATCCCCGGTCGGGGTCGGGGATGGTGAGATTTCATCCCGGTGACTGTTGGCGGGGACGGGGACGAAGAAATTCTCTCCCCGCAAGGACGGGGATGAGGGGTCATTCCCCGACGGTGAATTCCCCGTTGCCACCTTGACTCATGCGCGTGCTGCTGCTCGGCCTGCTGCACGCCTGTGCTCTGGGCCTCCCGTGCGTCCTCCGCACTGCAGCTGGGCCACGCGCCCCTGCCTGGGCCTTGCTAGCGCGTGCGCTGCTGGGCCGCGCCTGCTGCTGCTGCCGGCCTGTTGTCGCACTCTGCTGCTACTCCCATGCGCTCGCGAACGCCTGCGAAGCAACCAGACAAGAATAGAAAGAACGCACAAAGAACACTAGAACTTCAAACGAAATGATCTCGCAAATTATTCCAGGGATTCACACGAAACTTGAGCAGATCGTTCACAACCCCAAGGACTAATAGATCTACGAGATAGATCCGAAAAAGATCAAGTATACATGACGAATTTCAGAACAAAACGAAGAACACTACAACCTCGAGTTCATCCAAAAATCATCGAATCGAGACCGATTCCTGGTGTTTGAGGGGCAAGATCATCCACAAAGAGGCGCAAGGCACTCACCCATGATCC